>JAIPUX010001232.1:111293214-111305548 GCA_020142125.1 Phrynosoma platyrhinos | reverse complement strand
AGTTCACCTTCACTAGTTCCTATAAAACTGAGTAAAACTTACAATGAGTTATTTTCTGTCATGCCTGTTTGATTTTCTGTGTAAAGTTTCTTTGGAAGTTGTATTTTTATCAGGAGGAGTGCTGACTTCCAATGCCCTCCAGATGCCACCATATTTTGCCTATACTTGTTCCAGACTTGAGGTGTAAGCCTATTCCAGACCTGAGAAGCATGTGACCTCCATTTTATTTTTGTTTTACAAAATACATACACAGGCTGAGATCTCCTGTCCTCAGCACAGACAGTCATGCAGCACATTTGTCAATGATTCTAACAATTCTCTTGCTGGCGTATGCTATTTCCTCTGCTTTTGTGACTCTGTAGCTTTGGCCATTTTTCTTTACAGATGATTTGTAAGTGCATGATCTTTGCCTATCCTTCATTTCCTTTCAGATATATATGTATGTGTGTCTGAAAACTAATGTGTTTAAACCAAGGTGGGGAATTTTTTAAAAAAGCTTTTGCTCTATTTTGTAAAAAAAAAAAAAAAAAAGAGAGAGAGAGAGAGAGAGAGAGAGAAACAGACAAGATGGAAAAATGGGATGTCAGCAGGTTTATACCAAAATACAGACTAGTTCTGTAGTTTTGAAATATAGTTTATAAGGAAAAGCCCTCTCCCTTAGTACTACCAAAAATGGATAGTTAAATTAAATTAATAAGGAATTGATCTTGAGACCATAAACCAGCCAGACTTGATGATAACAACTTTAAGGGAGAGAGATTTGGAGGAAGAGTCTATAATTGTACATACAGTGAATATGTATCTCATGAAGGTCCAGGAAAAGAGATTCCACCATTAGGGGGAACTTCCTGACAGTAAGGGCAGTTCGACAGTGGAATACACTCCCTCGGAGAGTAGTGGAGTCTCCTTCCTTGGAGGTCTTTAAGCAGAAGCTGGATGGCCATCTGTCACGGATGCTTTGATTGGGAGTTCCTGCATGGCAGGGAGTTGGACTGGATGGCCCTTGTGGTCTCTTCCAACTCTATGATTCTATGAAGGCATAAGATCTCTTCAATTTTGGGCAAAGGATAGATTTAAAAATACAGATGGTAAAGACTGGAAACATCTTAGTCAATGAAAGCAAATTTGGAACCTAATGAAAGAGTTGCCAAAGGTAAAATTTGTTAAACTTGGAGTGGCAACAGCAAGGTAATATATATGTAGATCAACTAGTTAAATAAGGCAAGAAAGGAATAAAAGCATATACCAGAAGAGAATAGTGGCCAAAGTTCAAATTTGGTGTCTCTAGTCTTGTATCAGCCCTGATGGGGTATTCTCTCTAGGGTGTCTCCACTACACGTTTCCAAAATAAAGAGAATGGCCTAAACCACTCTGGCCATGACATCACTTCCTGTAATTCTTCTACTATGTGTGCCCCAGTCCCATTCTGGATGTAATTTTTTTGGTTTTAGCAATTATTATATTAAACAATATCTCTGCTGCCAATATGCAAAACTTTCCAGATATCACCAAGGTTTTTAACTTTTGCAACCAGTATAACTAATTTCATCAAGCTATAAAACATCCAAGCACACAATCCCTCTCATCTTCCTTTTCCCTGCCTTCTATGATGCTGTTGCTTCTTTCTTACATTCTCCATGGAAAGACAGAAGTGAGGAAGCAGCCAAACAGTACCAAAAGACTCTTGCTTTCATGTGTCATGTGTGTGGATGTTTACCAAGGCGGCTAGCAGCACTGTTAACTTCAGGATAATGAATTCACACTGTGTTTTACAGAAACTAATCTCAGTTTTGCAGGAACTACTCAATGTGCTGAACCTTTATGTTTCAGCACCTTCACTAGCTCCTATAAAACTGAGTAAAACTTGTAAAAACCTGTAAAATTGTGTGTGGATTTGTCATCTCAGAGTAATGGAATCTCCGGCTGCCTCTACATGTTTCATTTCCCCAGTTTCTGTTAAACGTAGAAGCATTTTTCTCTGCCTCTCTCACTCTCACCCTTTTAATCTCATTCCCTTCCTAACTTCTTTCCACCATATTCTCTATGTCCCTGTGTCCCCTTGTCCTTGGTAAGGGTCTGGGAAGCTAAAGTTTTGAAAGCTAAAAAGAGCTACGCAAACCTGCGGCAACTTTTTTCCCCATAGTGTCTCCCTCCTAGGTTTCTTATTTATCTCTAGCTGAGTATCCTCTTTATGTTTACTTCTTTGCAGATAAAAGTGTAAGCAAGAGTCTTCTTTCATAGCTCCATTGTGTTCACTTCCCTTTCCCTCTGTCCTTCATTCACTCACACCTCACTAGCAAATAATTTAAAGGACAAGGCAGAAGCACAACAAGCTTTGCAAGTCATTTTCATTCCCACCATTCTAATCATTTGTTTCCCACAGAAGAATCATGTGGGGAATTATCATTATCATTTCAGGAAAAAAAGAACTATTTGCATCCTTTGCACATTATTTTTTTAAAATTAATTCTATACTCTCTCATTAAATGGAAAAAGGAGCAAGTTCCAAGTAACTAGTTACATTGTAACTACCTACTTCAAACATTGCTATTTCTTATGTTTGCTCCCATTACCTAATACAACTGTTCTTATTACAACTGCCAGAAAAAAGGTAGATGCAGTAGCATGGTGAAAAATGCTGTAACTAAAGCCACCTCCCTCAAATAGTTTCCATGCAAATCTCTGCAAAGTGCTGATGCCAGTATAAATAATGTAATGCTCTACATAAATGATGCATGCAGTTCATTTTCTGGTGCCAGCCAAGCTGCTAACAGATTCACATAAGACTGTGCTACATTTAGCCAAAAATTTCAGTGATGCAGTCACCTACAATGATGCTTAGCAATTATATAACATTTCATACTGTACAAAGTACTTCACATACATTATCTCAATAACTTGGACAGTGATATTGTTATCACTATGTCATGAATCAGATACTGACCTTGATTATTATGAGCCTAAGATGTGGGATTTAGATAACAGGCTGGAAAGGACCTTAGTTCATAGTTCATTCTCTGAATGCTAAATGCCCCAGGTTCAGTCCCTGAAATCTCCAGTTTAAAAAGATGTAGTATCTTGTCATGTGAAGAAAGCAGTACTTGGGTTGTTATTTTTTTAAGGAAATACCTTAGGTTTTTCTCATCATTTTAAGACCAGTTTCTTAATTTTGGCAATTATTAATTAATTAAAACAAAAATGTATTCAAAAATAGAAACTTGACTCCAAGTTCCTACAACTGACCTCCTCAAAAGGAACTTTTTGAAAGTAAGGAGTAAATAGTACCAGTTTGGTTAATAAGGCAACAATATTGCCAGTCATCCTACAACAGTAACATTTCTATGGTTGTTTCACAACTACTGAATAATAATTCTCAGGTACAGCTGTTATTTGTGATAAGTTGCTTCCTGTCTCTTGAAATAATTCTTTAATCCTGAGAGCCTGAAGAATTGATCCCTCTCAATAGTGGACAGTATTGTCTAGAGTTGTGCTACTCAAGGTAATGATCTACAGCCATCAAGTGCTATTCCTTGGAGAGTTTCCAGGAGAGAGAAAAACAATTGTAGTCAATGGACACAAATATGGAGCTGGTCTCTGTCACACTGGGCAAAGGGGAATAGCTGGTCTCCCATATCAGGTAACTTAAGAAACACTGGTCTAGAAGCCAATAGTTTGGGCTTGTATATTGCCATCAACAAAGTTCGTGTGTTAAGGATGTTAATCTTGATTTATTTCATTCATTCACATGAAAATGAATAATTTTGAAAATCTTCTCTGGACATGGTGATATTTCCAAGGTTTTTGACTATTTTTTCATACTTCAAAACTTTTCCCCCAAAACAAATTTAAAGAAAACAATATTATTGTGGAGAAAACAGTGTATTTGTGCAAAAATAATTAGTTTTGCACCTGAAATTTTGCACAGAGTCCCAGATTATGGCAAATTGCACAGTAATTGGTTACTTCCTTCATGGAATGCCTTGATGTATCTATGAGAAGTAGTAGTTGTTGCTAGTTGTTGTTGTTATTGTTATTCCTGCCCTTTTCCCCAGTTTAGCACTTAAAGTAACTTATAACAGTTAAAAAACAAACATAGTTAAAAATTCACAGTATACAAAAGTTAAAAAGCAATGAAACCATACTAAAATTAACCAGTTAAAATCTAATCTATTTAAATAAAACAGATAAAGGTACAATGTATTATGCAAGGCCTGTTTCCCCTAAAAAAATAATTCTCAAAGGCTCCCCAGAATTAAAAAAAGATGTTTTACCCATTTGCAGAAAGATAGTAAAGAGGGAGGCTGCTAGTCTAGTGTCTTTGGAAAGAGGGCTCCAGAACCTTGGAGCAAATCAGAGGGCTTTCTCTCATGATTCCACCAAATGTGTTTCTGAGAGTGATGGAACAGAGAGCAGGACCTCTGCAGATGAACTCAAGCTACAAACAGTTTTGTACAGGATAACTGGGTCCTTCAAACAACCTGAACCTGTACCAAATAAGGCTTTACATCATCACCTGCACTTTGAATTGTGCCCACAAAGGGACAGGTGCCCGCTGCTAGTGTTGCAACTAGGTAGTTATGTGCAAAGGCAAGACACACTTTCTGCTCCAGAAAATTTGTGAGCATTCTTTAAGTTTCTAGTTATTCTAGACAGAGCTAACATTGGGTTTATCCTCAGTTTCTTAGAGACAATACTATACTAGCTCAAAATTTGAAAGTATATTAACATCCTGCATTCCAAGCACACACACACACACACACACACACACACACACACACACACACACACACACAGACAGACAGAGATTTCATCTGACAAAAATGACCCAAATATGTTTTCTCTAATGTGTATAAGCTCACCCTGCCTTTCCATTTCATTTTGGCTGGAAAACCTCAACATCATCACTTGAAGCTGTAAAACTTGGCTAGTTTAGAAAGTCCAGAGGGATCTGGTTTTGCTAGAAATAGTGTCATGGACAGTTCTCTCTCTATCCATTTCTCTCTCTCTCTCTCTTTCCCACACTGACACTGTAAGAAAGCCTTAATGTGGAATCTGACAGAAGGAGGTGAGGGGGAAAATCAGCAACCCACTTTAAAGCAATTCCAGACATTTACATTCCAAAGAAAATGCTAAAGCATAGAAACCTGGACACCAGCATGAAAGATACAGCAGCTTATTGCATACTTTAAAAAGGGTCTTATCTTTTCCCAGCTTCAGTCTTTTTCTGGGATACACCCAGATGTTATCACATATAAGTCGCCACTGATTCTGCCATGATGTTGCTGGTACATCACAGCAGAATTAGAATCATAGAGACCACAAGGGCCATCCAGTCCAACCCCCTGTCATGCAGGAACTCCCAATCAAAGCATTGGTGGCAACTTACATGTGATAACATCTGGACATATCCTAGAAAAAGATTGAAGACGGGAAAATGCAAGACACTTTTTAAAGAATATAATAAGTTCCAAAGAGAGAACACCTGCTGATGAATCCCGACAAATAGCCTAAAGTAATATATTCATATCTGGTTGCAATTCAGAATGGTGGACTGTGAAGCATACAATCATTATGTCATAATATCACCTATTGTAAATTCTTCTCTAGTTCTCATGCATAGAGCATTTTTATTTCCTTTGTGAAGAAAATGCTTCCATGAATTCAGCAGTAATGTATGAAAGTCTGTTTAAGAATGACATGAAAAGAAAATATCAAGTGACGACTATGGATTTAGAATTAAGTTAAAGAATATGTACAAAAAATGAATGGATGATTGATTATTAACTGGAGAAAGGTATTCTACTGATGGGAGAAAAAGGAGAAACCTGAACTTACTACAGTATGGCTTATTAAAACCTTCAAAATGCTATCAGTTTGCAGACATACATCTTATAGAGATTGAGTCTTTCTTATCTAGAATTTCGAAATCCAACATCCTCCAAAAGTTATAAAATAAAATAAAAAATCATGGCTGACTGAGATAGTGACACCTTTGGTTTCAGAAGGTTCAATTATATAATTTTTGTTTCATATACAAAATTATTTAAAACATTTTGTAAAATTACCTTCAGGCTATGTGTGTAAGTTTATATGAAACATAAATTAATTTTGTGCTTAGACTTGGTCCAAAAGCAGACAGAAGGGAAGAGCCAACTCACCCTCAGCATTTCCTGATCTATGATGAGCACTCACTGACCACACTGCCAGCACTCACAATGAGCCAAAAATTAACAAGCAGTCCTCACTGCTATGAGAATGACCATCCATAAAGGAGCAGTCATGGATACAAGTCACACCACACCATATATTTTTTTGTTTCACCACAAACACATGCACACAAGTGCACAGATTTTCTGCTACCAACAGCCAATCAATTTCCTCACACTGCCTAGCCACCAACCCATTGGACAGTCCACACATGATCAATTAACTGCCCATATGGTGCATTGGTGCACCCAATAATATATTGGCAGAGCATGCACCTGTTCAACAATAACGTCACTGCCTGTACATGCCTTCTTTCTCCTCCTTCCCCCCATGCCACCCTGATGAACCAGCCCATTTGTTAAGGTTTTCATTAAATCCATTTCATTGTTGGCAACATGATGTGCATGTTGTCAGTTTGTTTCTCGTATGGATCAATGGTGCTGCTGACCACTTGTGTGCTTTGTGATTGTTTCACATGTGGGCAACAACAACAAAAATATGGTGTGGGGAGTCACCTGGCCTCTCCACCCAATTCTGCACTAGTGCACAGTGTGCACACTGATGCAATGGTTTGCTCTTTCCAGATTGAACCAGAGCAATCTGGGATTTATTTTGCTCCATTGTAAAGCCCTGGAGAATGACTTTGGGCCATTTTCATGCCCTTTCAGTCATGTGCGTCATCTGCACACTTGAGTTCTGAAATAGAATGGGACCATTTCTTTCAGCCCATAGGTTCATTATCCCTGATATCTCATTATGTATGTATATGCAAATACAGGTATCCCAAAATCCAAACAAACAAATTAGGAAAGGTTTTAAAAACTTATGTCACAATGCTGCCAATGTTTAATATTACATGCCATGAATTTCAAGGAGTAACAGTTAAATATAGTAAGTATACACCAATTGAAATTAACAGAATTTAAATGGTCCATGCTTGTTGGAATCATGTCCCTTATTTGCTTATTTATTTCTCTGCTTAGGCTTATGATCTAATTTGTGTATAGATTTTCCCCATTTGGATTATAATAATAGTCCCATTCATATATATATATATATATGTATGTATGTATTTGTGATTACATGACAAGTTTTCATACCATGCAAAACAGACTTCAAAAATCAGTAAGTACGACACACACTAGAACAAAGGTACTTTGGAAACATAACATTTGCCTTTCATGTAGTATAAAAGGATTCCTCCCCCTAGGGCTTTATTTGGCTCCACACATTTAATCTCAATAGGCTCTGTTAAAGTTTCTACCTGCAGCAAGGTTGCCCTACTTTTTATTGTTATTATTCATCCTACTGCCCAGAGTCTTGATGTCAAAGTCAATTTCCTTATGCCTTTGAAAGAAATCAGCAGCTCACCTAGACAGACCATAGAGGTTGCTGCTGTGTTGGTCTGATTTAGCCATAAAGGAATCACCTGCAGATTGCTTCTCAGAATTTAAGAATATTCTGATCAAGTGCTTCTGATGTTTCTGAGAGTCTTGATGGTGCAAATCACACACCCAAATAGACTCCTATGATCAACGAGAATGCAAAGTGGGAAAAACGAAAACAAAGGAATTTTATTGCAAAACAAATACATCTAGAATGTACTTCTTTCATAAATTTGGGTTTCATTAATTCAGAATTTGTTCATTTGCTGTTTTATTTATTTTTCAGAAATTGTTACTTTCACTGGGAGATCTGTCCTGTTTCCTACCATCCTCTAATATTTCCAGTCAAAATGAAAAGAAAATGTAAGGTTTTAGGCTATTCCCTGTAAATGTCAGTCCTCTACAAGGAGGCTATACATTTAATATATCTTTGTTGTTGTTGTTGTTGTTGTTGTGTGCCTTCAAGTCCTTTCTGATTTATGCCAACCCTTGGCAAGTTTCTTAAGAGGGGGTTTGCCATTACTATCCTCTAAAAGTATGAGAGTGTGACTTAGCCAAGGTCACTCAGTTGGTTTACATGGCCAAGCTGTGATTCAAACAATGGTTTCCAAAGTCATAAGGCCTAAGCAGACGGGCGGCCATGGGCCGCCCTGGGAAGGTACGCCGCGGGACCGAGGCATCCCCATGCCTTGATCCTGCAGCGCACTGTCGGCGCCCCTGGAAAGGAGTGCTAATTTTTATTTTCCTATCCAGAATTGATTTGGGTTCTGGGGATAAAAGTGTAGATATTCCCATACAATTTTGCTCATTTTCTAATATAAGTGAATAGATGTCACTATTGTGGTTTTGTTTTACCTTTTCATTTTCATTTCAGTTACAAAAGATTTCTGAATTTTCAAAAACTCAGAAGTTTTATAAGAATGTGACTAAAAACAACTTCAAAAGAAAACTAAAAACAAAACCAGGACAAACTGAAATAGATTAATTCATATATCTCTATCTAGTATTAATTATTGTTTTCCAGACTGTATGAGTCTCCTAGTTGATATGAGTGACTAGTTGAAAGTAAACTTTCAGAGTTTAACAGCATCCAAGGAGAGAACTGAGGTCTTGAATTATACAGTTCATGAACATTTCTGTCTCAATAACTCTGAAAGAAGAGATCCTTGATACACTACAATTCTGAAACAATATTTCAAAGCATTATCCTCTAGTGCCTTCTCTGTTCTCATCCGTTAAGTATATGTCTGGATGTATTTTATGTAGGTTTTTGTAGGAGAAGGAAAAGAAATGCAAGCTTTTGTTTTAAAAAAATTCAGAAAACATTGTTTTTTAAGCAACTGTGATATGCAATATATCTTGGCATATACATTACTACATTCTTAACAGAACACTAGAGTGTTTAATTTATTCAATATGAAAATTGGAATGATATTAAATTCATTTCAGTAAAATAGACCCACTGAATTAATAGCTGAACACAAAGAGGGGATGCAGATGGGCAGCCCTGGGCCATCCCGGGAAACAAAAGATGGAGGCCAAGGCTGCCGGATGCGTCGGCCCCAAATTCTCCTGTTTGCCGCCTCAGAAAGGAGCACCAAAATGATGCTTCTTTTAGAGGTGGCAAATAGGCTGCCTCAAGAGCTGCCACACGGCTCTTCTACGTTTCTTCCAGCACAGCATGTCAAGACGCTGCGCCGGGAGGATGTTCTGACAGCGTGCACCATGTATAATGGTGTGCACCATCAGAACATCCTCGGGGAGGGGTGGGGATAGCAAGCGTGTGGCTGCCCCTCCCCTTTCCTGCCTCCAAGACATCGCAAAGCATCATCTGTAGAGGCTCTAAGTCAACACTTATGCAAACCCCAATGATTCAGTGACTATATGAAGGTAGCAAGAGCATCGTGAGATTTCTGCATATTTCAATAGGACAAAGACAAACAGAAATCTTGCTGAGGAAGCATAGTGCCCAGATAAACCACAACAAAATATGGTTAATATGCTAAATTAATTATGCATGAGAGTGTGAATGCATGCATGCATGTACTTTATTTGAGCAGTGAAATGGTGCACTACTAGCATGGTGAACTACTATCACAGGAGTATTGGATCTGCTGTATCTTGATTTACACCATTGGTTCATCTAGCTCAGAACTGTTAAAACTGACTCACAGTAACTCTCCAACATTTTAGGAATGTTTCCACCCCCTTCCCCCATCCTATTTGCAGAGAATTAAATTTGAGATCTCCTACAGGGATCCACTACATGAAGAAAACATTGATTTAAATATTTGTTTTTGCACTAAGAAAGCATCATAAACAATTATTTGCTTGTTTTTTGGGAATAGGGGTTTGCATGACTAAGGTTAAGTGCCAGTGTGGTGCAGTGGTTTGAGCATTGATTTACAACTTTCCAGGGTTTGATTCCTCACTGTCACCCTGTCTGTTTAACCTGTATGCTGGACACATCATATGTAAAGCATGATTAGACTCAGAGGAAAGAGGCATGAAAACTGGAGGCAGGAACCTCAATAATTTATGATATGCCAATGACACCATACTACTGCTATCAGAAAGTAGTATAGACTTGCCATTATTAATGTAGAAAGTTCAGGAAGAAAGTGTAAATCATAGAATCATAGAGTTGGAAGAAACCACAAGGGTCATCCATTCCCACCCCCTGCCATGCAGGAACTTCCAATCAAAGCATCCCGAACAGATGGCCATCCAGCCTCTGCTTAAAGACCTCCAAGGAAGGAGAATCCACCACACTCCACCACCTGCAAAGGCAGGTTTATAGCCAAATATTAACAAAACAAAAATAATGATCATGGATGGTTTAAATAACTTTAAACTAGACAATGGAGACATTAAAAATAGTAATAGGTTTTTCATACTTTGACTCAGTCATTAATCAGAAGGCAGATGGAATCAAGAAATCAGAAGTCCAGGACTTGTAAGGGCAGCTATGAAGGAACTAGACAAGATTCTGAAATGTAAATATATATCATTGAATACTAATGTTAAGATTCTCCATACCATTGTATTTCCCATTCTTTGTGTGGTTGTGAAAGCTGGATAATGAAGAAAGTTGATAGGAAGAAAATCAACTCCACTGAACTGTGGTGCTAGGAAAGAGTTCTGGGGATACTGAGATTTCTAAAAAGACAAAAAAAAAAAAAAAAAAAAAAAGGTGGGGGTCCTAAAGCAAATAAAAGCTGATTTGTCTCTATAAATCAAGATGTCAAAAGTGAGACTGTCATACTTTGGACATATCATGAAAAATCATAACTCAGTAGAAAATAAAATAATGCTTAGTAAGGTAGAAGGCAGTAGGAAAATAGGAAGACTACATTCCAAATGGATATCATGAATCAGGAAGGCCACAACCCTGAACCTTGAAGACCTGAGTAGCGCTTTTGATGACAGAGTGACCTGGAGGTCTCTCATTCATAGAGTTGGTATAAGTTGAAGTTCACTTCACAGCAGTTAACCATAACAATGAGGTATGACAAAGGGCCAAAGTGTCAAGAAAGCCTTCAGTGTTTGTCACACTTTATGAATGGCCCCCTGGTTGACCAACTTGAGAAAGTGTTGTGCAATGTTTCAAGACTTTATTACTAAATGTTTGCTTGCATTTTTGCTTATTTGATTGATGCATGTCATTGGTAGAGTCTCTGATATCTATATTTGGAGACTTAGGGCCTAAGCAGACTGCCAGAAATAGTGCACATTAAATTGAGGCACTGCCCTGGCTCAGTGCTAGGGAATCATGGGAACTGTAATTTATTGTGGCACCAGAGCTCTCTGACAGAGAAGGCTCAATGTCCCAGAAAAAAATACAATTCCCATGACTCCCTAGCACTGAGCCAGGGTAGTGTCTCAATTTAATGTGCACTATTTCTGGCAGTCTGCTTAGGCCCTTACTTCTGCAGAAAGTAATATGGCCATACAGGCAACATTTCTCTAGAAAAGGAGCTTCCTGCAGTGTTTGTTTGTTAAAGTCTATATAGTGTTGCACTTTGGTGCAAGGACAAATCAATTGTGACTTGTTAGCTGTACTTGTTAGCATGGTTAATAAGACTACATGTCTTTTACTTTAAAAAGTCAACTGCTATTTTCATTTATTCATGATGGAAGTTTATGCACTTTTAAGGGGACTAGGGCTGTAACCATTAAGCTACCTACAAACTAATATCTAGCCTGTGTCCTGTGTTATTAAGTGTGTGTGGAGAAGAGATGAATAAAGGAGATGTTTTGAGTTTTGCTTTGAAACAGGTTCCTCATTTATTTGCAAAACTTGGAAAGTTACTTGTGAAAAGAATAAATATGGTGGACTTCTTACAGCGACTGCAGGGTGACAGGTTGCTTAAGACAAGGCTCATCTTAGCAATGACCAAGACATACATACAGGGATCAATAGCCCTATCCATCTATCCTCGGAGAAGAGTTTGGGGAGCAGGGCTCGAAGGAGGACCTTGATCTTTACAGGTAGGACCTCATAATCATGATCTCCCAGCCTGAAGAAACAAGACTGAAGAGCAGCCGTGTCTGTCTATGGCTGCCATTTCTGGCACTGAGCCCAGCATGCTGCTAAAAATCTTTTTAAATTAGTCAATAGAAATAGAAATTAGAGTAAGAACTTCAGCACACTGTCCTTACTTCTTAATTTCTTTGGACTATGTTTATCTGACCTAAGAGTGAAAGTAAGTTCTAGATTGATCTTTAGCTACTTTGTGGCT
>JAIPUX010001232.1:111269489-111293204 GCA_020142125.1 Phrynosoma platyrhinos | reverse complement strand
CCATCATTTAGCTATTGAGAGTACTTTCCCTTCCCAGACAATAAATGGGCTTTTGTATAAATAAAGAAGCCGAATTACAAAGACTGGATTAAAGAAGAGCTGAAAACAGAAAATAGAAAGAATATAAGAGAAGGAATAATAACAATAGAGAAAGGTATAAAGAATGTTTTAAATTAAAAGAGGGAAGGGTAGGGAAAGAAAAGAACAGAAGAGAAAATGTATGAGAGTGAAAGCTAGAAAGTTATACTGGCAAGGCAAGAGCTAGAAAATGGTGTATGAGAGTTTGAGAGCTTGAGATTCTAAATTATAATTCAAAGTATAAATGAAGAAAGAACAATTTAAGAAACAGAGAGTTCTGGGAAAGGAAATAATTATTTGCATAATTATACAAATAGGATTAAAATAATCGGAGGGGGGAAAATACAGATAAGTAATAGTGAATGGAGGATCAGGGAGGAGACTAATAGGAGAAATAAACAAGAAAGAAATATTAGAAGGAGGATAGGGGGATAAGACAGCTAGAGATTGAGAAAAAAGGAGATTTATAGATTGACTCAGTAAAGAACCACAAGGGAAAGGAGATATAGAGATGAGAAAGAAAGAAAGGGTGTGTCAGAAAGAGGATGGGGGATGAGATGACAGATAAATAAATTCAAAGGGAACAAACAAGAAAAAAATATCAGAAAGAGGATGGGTGATGAGATGACAGACAAATAAGTCCAAAGGAAATAAACAAGAAAGAAATGGCAGATAGAGGACAGGGGTCAAGACAATGAGAGATTGAGTTAAAGGACATTGGAAGGAATGATTAAACAAGGAGATTGGTAATGAAAGGAGGAACAGAAACAAGGGGGGGAAGGTTACATTGAAAGGAAGACAGGGGACAAGACGACAGATAGAAAACAGTTGGAGATAAAGGGGAAAATTGGGGCTGCTAACACAAAGTTAATAGAATAATAGCAATAACAATAACAAAATAATACCTATTTCCTCCTTTTCTCTAATATAATCCCTCCTTGTTATACTTTACTGGGTATTTATTTGCATTTTGTTGCCCCATTATAAAATCTGATTGAGTATATAAATATTAAGAGACTTGGATGAAATTGATTACATATAAAAAAATAATTATGGAAGTTTTAAAGAATTAATTTTGGATAAGTTAAATCAAATGAATTAAGGTGGCTCTGATAATATTTTATGTGATTGTTTATTACCTTATCTTTGATATAAATTGATAGTTTAAAAATAATGGAGATAAAGTGGGTAAATAATGAGATTGGCTTAGAAGGCATATATTTGAGAATTTATTTGTAATATTGTGATTGATAAAACTTTATTTGTTGATTATACTAATTAGGATTTTACTGGTTATCATTTGATATAAATATTGAAAATTGGAAATTAGCTAAAATCATTTGGGTAAAATTAATGAACTGATATAGGCCATAAATCTATTGATGGGTATAGTACTGAAAATTGGAATTCAACCATTATCAGTACTGATATAAAATAAGAATAAATGCGAATTAAGAATAAGAATTACTATTAGAAAAGTGTCACCAAGATGGCTTCGGGAATGAAAAGAACTGCTAAGGTAGCATCATCAACACAGAGAAGAGGATCAACAGATGCAACAACCAAATCACCAGACTCAACTACAATATTCTTGGAGGAATTTAAAAAATGTGAGGAAGAAATGTGCCACAAGATGAAACAGGAACTGAAAGCATCAAGAAAGTAGGCTAAAGAAGAAATGCAAAAGGGATTAAATATATTTGGTAAAAAAAAAAATTACTAAAGATATCTCAGGACTTCAGCCTGAAGTGAAAAAGCTATAAACCAAGACAGAGGAATTAGAAAACACTACAAAGGAATTCCAGGATAACCAGAAGAGAAATGAGAATAAAATCCTTTTACAAGAGATCAGTTACCGCAAAAGATGCCTGAAGTTACCTGAAGTTAATAGGTATTTCAGAGGACCTGAAGGAGGATTTCTATGATAAAATAATGATAGAACTTGCTAACTTTGTGAGGGCGTCTGAAGCTGACATGAGCAACACAATAGATAAAATATTCAGAGTGAACCTGTTGTTTGCTAGAGAGAAAAAAACTATGTGGTAGTATCATTTGTTAAAACAACATGGAGAGATTAGATTCTACAAAAGAATTATATACAGGATTGGATGATTGAAGGATATACAATCAAGATTTATAAGGATATCCCTTTAGAAATACTTAGAAGAAGACAAGACTACAGATTTTTGACTCAGGAACTTATGAAAAAGAGAATACCATATTCATGGGAAAGGATTGAAAAAATTTCTCTATTTCATACAGAAAGATGATTTAGAATTAACACAGTGCAATGTGAAAAAAAGTACATAGGAAGAGATTAAAATGACTACAAGGGGTGCAGATTATAAAATTACTGAGGAAGAAGATGGTGAAATAAAGAGTGACATAGAAGCTTCAGATGATGACAAACAAGATGAAGAAGAAAATACAATACCAAAAAGCTCTGGGGAAGAAGAAGAAGAGGGAACAATAATCTAAATAGAAAAAAGTATATATATATATATATATATATATATATATATATATATATATATATAAAATCTATAAAGACAAAAGAAAAATGGTGTTAAAAATTGGATCCTGGAATATAAAAGGTTTAAATTCAAAATTTAAATGCAGTAACATTTTCATTAATTGGCTAAGAAAAAGTTGGATGTCATCTGTCTACAGGAAAAAATAAAATAAAACAAAAAGACATAATTATTTTAAAAATCAAAACATGGGACAATTATTTGCTACATCAAATGAAAAAAGCAAAAGCAAAGTGGTAATGTATGTCCATAAAAATATATATTGCAAAAGAAATTTGTAAAGATTAAGAAGAACATTATATTGGAATTGAACACATATTAGATAGAGTAAAATATTTTGTTATGAGCATATATAATCCCATTGACAACAAAGTTTTTTTATTAAAAATTAGAGAGTTATTAAGAAATTTGGATTATCAGAACATGTTTTTGTTAGGCTGTTAGAATGGAGTGGTAGATCCATTAATGGTTAGAGCATCTAGTAAAAAAAAATCAAGGGAAATTGCCAGTCACCTTCTTTGGTTTACAACAAGAAATAGGATTATATGATCTTTGGAGAAAGTCTTAACCTTTGGCAAAAGGACATACATTTTTTTCAGAATCACATAAATCTACCTTCAGAATAGATATGATATGTTTATGATATTGGGATAGCTCTTGTCAAAAATTGAGAGCATGAACATACAACCCAAATTTAATAACCCTTTTGATGAAATTTGGCAAGAAAGAATTTAATTGGAAATGAATTACTCACTCTTAAATAATGAGAGAAGACAAAAACTATCTTACATAATTATTTTAGAGAGAATCTGATGGAACGGTACTGATGAAGATGATTTGGGATGCGAGTAAGGCAGTTATGAGAGAACTTTTGATTCATACAGGATCAGAGATCAAAAACAAAGTGAAACATGAATTACATGAACTAGAGAAAGAAATTTTAGTGGCAGAATTGGAATTAAATAAAGATCCCACAAGTGATAAAAAGAGTAAATATTTTACATTTTTGAATAAACAACTAGAAAAAATCATAATGATGGAGATTGAAAAGAAAATGAAATTTATAAAACAGCAACACTGAACAAGCTAACAAATCTGGTAAATGGTTAACAAACAGATTAAGAAAAGAACAGCAGTGAAAATGTGTATCATGATTGGAAATTGAAGGGAATATAATACATGACCAAGAAGGGACAGAAGAAGCTTTCCAGAACTATTACACAGATTTGTATAAGCAAGAAGAAATATCACTAGATTTGATTGTAGAGTACCTCAAAAAACAGGAATTTCCAGAAATTTCAGCAAAACATCAACAAATTTTGAATGCAGACTTCTCGGTAGATGAAATAACAGACACGATTAGGAAATTAAAAACAGATAAAACACCAGGACCAGATGGCTTTACAGCATGGTATTATAAGAAATTTATAGATGAGATGAAGATACCACTTCAAAAGACATTAAATGACTTTAAAAATAATGGAGTACCTGATTCCTGGAAAAATGCAAACATAACATGAATTCCAAAGGAAGGGAAAAATCTTAAAGAAATTGCAAATTATCAACCCTTCTCACTGCTCAATATAGACTACAAGATTCTGACATCTATTCTTGCAGATATATTTAAAGATGCATTGAAAAATATATAAACAATGATCAAGCTGGGTTTTTACCTAATATACAGATAAAAGATAACTTTAGAGTAATCATAGATGTTTTGGAATACATCAAAGAAATAATGATAAAAAATTAGCATTAATATTTGCAGATGCAGAAAAGGCCTTTGATAATGTTAACTGGAATTCTATATTGCAAATTCTGACTAGAATGGGTGTAGGAGAAATCTTTATTATGTGGGTTAAAAAATATACACACAGGAAACCACCCAATTAATAATAAATGGGGTAAAATCTAAAAATGTGCAATTAATAAAGGAACATGACAGGGATGCCCCCTTTCACCACTACTATTTGTTGCTGTGCTTGAAACCATGATTAATAAAATTAGAAATGAAAAGGAAATAAAAGGTTTAAAGATCAAAGGCATAGAATATAAATTGAAGGCTTTTGCCAATGATTTAGTTTTTATTTTGGATGAGGCAATACAACAAATAGATAAATTGTTTGACATTATTGAAGATTTTGGTAAAATATCAGGTTTTAAAATTAACAGGAACGAAACATTTTTATTAACTAAATCCTGTGAAAAGAAGAATCATTGTGAGAAACAAATCTAGATGTAAAGTAATAAAAGAAGGTCAAATGCTTAGGATCTAGCTAACAAGAATACTTATTTATATGAGAAAAACTATAAAACTAAATGGAAAGAAATTAAAAAAGACTTATACATTTGGAATAAATTGCAACTGTCCTTATCCAGACGTATTGAAGCAATCAAAATAATGGTATTACCAAAAATGATTTTTTTTATTTCAAACAATCCATGTTTTGAATAGCAACATACCTATAAAGGAATGGCAAAAAGATATTAGGAATTTCATTTGGAATAATAAAAAGCCAAGAATAAGTTGGAAGACAATGGTGAGACAGAAAGAAGGAGGAGGTGGTGGCATGCCAGATATAAATCTTGATTATCAAGCAAACATACTCAATTGGATAAAATAATGGATTACTTTAGAAAATATTGAGTTATTTACCCTGGAAGGCTTTAATAATAGATTTGGCTGGCACACCTAAATATGGTATGGCAAAACTAAAGTGCATAAGAAATTTTGCCATCATGTCATAAGAAGAGCTCTTTTAAGAATTTGGGATAAAATTAATCAGATTATATATATGAAAATACCTCCATAAATTCTTACCCAAGAAGCTTTTATTGGAAGATGGAAATCATTGGACATATCATTAACATATAAGGACATTCTTTGCAAATTAGAAGATAAATCATTTGAATTTCAACCAATTGAAGACTTGTCCCAATTAGATCCAAAGATGCATTGGTTTCTATACCTACAATTAAAAGAGAGGTTTAAAACAGATGCTAAAATGGAAGAATTTGAAGAAGAAATGAATGAATTGGATAAGATTCTATTTAGAAAAGAAGCTAAAATGTTGCTAAATTATATAAAATTCTACAAAAGAGAAGGAAATTATATCAGATGCCATGATCAAATGGGCATCTGATTATAGACAAATTATTGATCTTGAAAGCTGGAGTTATGCTAGGGAAAAATCAAAGAAGTTTACTAAGTGTCAGAATCTAAGAGAAAATTACATTAAGATGTAACAATGATGGTATTTAACCCCCAATCAAATCATAAAAAATTATAAGAAAGACTCCAATTTATGTTGGAAATGTCAATCTGCACCAGGCACATAGTTTCATGTCTAGTGGCGTTGCCTAAAATTAAAAATATTTTGGAAGCAAAAACATACAACAATTGGACAGATTTTACATATGAAATATAAGATGAGGCCTGAAATCTACCTTTTAAATATGTTAAATAAAATTCCAACATAAATTGGGGGAAAAATACTCCCAGATCATATTGTATATGATAACTCCAGCAAGAATGATAATTAGTGCAATAATGGAAAAGACAAGATATGCCAGAGATATATACTTGATTTTTTAAACTTGTAGAAATGATTGAAATGGATAAACTAACTGCTTGTTTAAATCATAAAGATAAAGATGACGTTGAGAAAGAATGGCTCCCAATTTTAGATTACTGTAAATTAAAGTGGAAACAAGATATAGGAACGTGATAAGTTTATGCTAGAAAATGAACAGAACAATGAGTACAGACAAAACAACATAAGATTAGAGTATGCTCTAGGACATTGTTATAGCTTTGTTTCTTTTTTAAAATATCTTTGTTTATTCTTCTTGATCTTGATGGTTGTAAAATAAGTAAATGAGATTATGGAACAATTAAAGACTTGTTGCTGGAGAGACAGAAGAAGTTAAATTTGGATGTAATTCTTTTACTGTAAATATGTGATGAATATGAATTTTTTTCACTAATTAAATCAAAAAGATAAAAGTATAAATATGGCAAACCTACCCATATTTGAACAGCAACAACATATGACTTTCCAGTTATGAATGGTTTCTACATGCCAGACTTCTTACAAGTAACTTTCCAAGCCCTGTTTCCTCTCTGTGGTGTCTCATCCCTGAAGCTCCAGTTACCAGAGCAGATCTGCCATTCAGGGTGGGTGTTTTTGTCCTGAGGAAAGGTAACTCTGTGAGTTCTGAGAAGTAAAATGTTATTAATTTTTCCCCTGGAAGTTGCATAGTTACTACTTGTACAAAGCTCTTCCTTTCAACACAGTGTTTACACCAAAACTGCTGTCTCCAAGTTCACAATTTTATGTTCCTTTGCATTCTCTAAACATAGGACACAATAACATGCTATATTTGTCTCTGCATTGATCCCAGCTGGAGTAAAAAGAGTGGGTTAAATTAAGTTCCTCAATTCCCTCCCCCCCAAGCTTAAGCTTAAGAACAAGTCCAATTTCCAGCACTGGCAGGTATAACATGGACAGAAACCCCCCTTTTTATTTTTCTAAAAGATATATATGTGATCCAAGGTTGTTGAGCCTTTTATTCCCTTGGAGAAACCTGTTGTGATTGATGAGTCACAGCAGGAAAGTGAATTATATTTTTATTGAGGTAGTAACAAGGGTTTGCTTTCCTATAGCTAAGCATACTTGTCAAAACCTCTGTTTTTGACTATTGTCCTGAAGGTGATAATAAAGGCAAGATCGTTTGCTGAAAATACAACTAGTGTTACACTTTTAACACTGCAATTCATAGTATAGGATGATGTCACCAAATGTATAGTATGTGATGTGATATAATGGTCAAATATTAGAATCACATAATCATAAAAACATTGAGTTAGAAGAGACCTCAAGGGTCATCCAGTCCAACCTCCTGCCATGCAGAAATACACAATAAAAGCAGATTTGACAGATGGCCATCCAGCCCCTGTTTAAAGACCTCCAAAGAAGGAGACTCCACCATATTCTGAGAGAGTATGTTCCACTGTTGAATAGCTCTGGTTGTCAGGAAGTTCCTACTAATGTTGAGGTGGAATTTCTTTTGCACCGACACAAAGAAGTCCAAATGCTGTTTTTTGGATAACAAAATGGCCACAACGTTATTCATCTGTACAGGGTCTGAAACTATAACTTTACAGCCAAAATTCTGCACTTGATTATAACTTCCTTCTTGACACATGTGCAGGTGCGCATGCCATAATTCCTGATACAATCCTCACCATAATCATGTCAAACCATCAGGGATAAGTCATGCCTCCAACAAAGTATATGTCAAGAAAGGTCTCACACAAGTTGATAAACATATAATCAAATCATCCCCCCATCCAAATTTTGACGTCATCTCTATGATTGATGATGTAAGAGATTTTTAAGCTGATGATGCAAACCTTTCATCCCTCTTGACTGACCAAATATTGTAAATTCAGATATTCAGTTATCTGGGGGGGGGGGTCCCTGCCCCACCCAAGCCGAGACAAGCCAATCACACAATAATTGACTATAAGACCCTGTTCCAAGTTGTGACAAAATCAGTGATCAAAGAACATACAACAAACAATCATGCTTGAATTATTAACAAACGAATGACAATGGCAATTATCTCAATTTCAAAACCAGAACTACAGCATCCTCAGGGAGGGCAAAAAACCCAAGTTACAATAACTATGGGAAAATTCCCTCCTGGCCCCTGAAGGCAACCAGCCAAAGCCTGAGGGTAGTAAACAACATGCAAAGCCAAGGGTGGGTGGGTTGGGTCTCTCAGCTGCCAAAAATAAAATGGCTGACTCCACGTGTCAAAGGGGGATTAAATAAGCCCCCAAATCCCACCCAAAATCCCACAAGACTATCTAGTCTCGCAAGATTATGCGGGCTAATGTGGGATGTTGTGAGATCCCCCTGATTGGTTGGGAGCCGAAGGGATGGCGGGACTCCCAGCCCTGCCAACCAATCACGGCATCGGCCTCCAAAATGGCCGGTGCAACAGAAGGCCACTCCCGACATGTCAAGGGGGTCTTTGCACCGGCACAAAGAAGTCTGAACGCCGTTTTTTGGATAATAAAATGGCCACAACTTTATTCATCTGTACAGGGTCTGGAACAATAACTTTACAGCCAAAATTCTGCACTTGATTATAACTTCCTTCTTGACACATGTGTATGTGTGCATGCCATAATTCCTGATGCAATCCTCACTATAATCATGTCAAGCCATCAGGGATAAGTCATACCTCCAACAAAGCATATGTCAAGAAGGGTCTCAAACAAGTTGCTAAACATATAATCAAATCATTTCCCCGTCCAAATTTTGACATCATCTCTATAATTGATGATGTAAGAGATTTTTAAGCTGATGATGTAAACCATTAATCCCTCTTGTCTGACCAAATATTGTAAATTCAGATATCCAATTATCCCCTGGGAGGGTCCCTGCCCTGCCACAGGAGGGGGCCAGCCTAGCTTGGCATCCCCTCCCCTCCTGAAGGACCCATTTAATATGAGAGACAATGGAATCCAAGTATACATCACAGCCTACCAGGGAGAAATGAACCCCATCACCCCTGTACAGATGTGGCAAATCAACCCTGATCTGATCATGCTCCACACACGAAGTCCCCAAAACTTCCAACCTCCTCAAAACACTTCTATTTACCCAGTGACAAGCTGTGTTAATAGCAGAATCTTTCCTTGCATCAGGCCAAGTTCATCATGACAAGAGCTTGGTCCATAAAAGAACAGTCCCTGGTAACCGTCATCGTACTTCCTGTAGGTCCACCATGATCCTTTTGACTAGCTGCAATCCGGTGATCTTGACCAAGTCATTCTCACCTAGGTGAATGAGTAGTATCCGGGGAGGTGGGAAGGTAACAGCCAACTCAATGATACGTGGAAGAAGGGCTGCCCCATAACATGCCTCTCCACCCATACCAATGGATGTGCCCAAATTGCTCTAGACCCAAGTTTGGATCTCGGCCCAACTGGATAACGTGCCATTCAGCCCAAAAGACCAAGCTGTGACCGACAATCCAGACATCACCCTGTTCTTGAAAAACACTCAATAGACACTCTGCTCAATAGAAAAACACACATTAGAACATCAAGGCACGATCGCATCAGCCCCCTGGGACTAGAAAACATCTAACCAGCCCAAGGGCGAATGTAAGATTTAAACACTCCAGAGCACCATAGCCCAATATGTCGGATCACAGCATCACTTAGGCTGTGAGCTGCTGCAGCCATTGCAGCTCCAATCTGAAATGAATGAGAAGAAAATTGGGCCACTGGTAAACCTGCATGCTTCAGAGCCTCCCGTAACACTGCTCAAAATTGAAACTGCATCAACAGAAGGCCTGAGACATGCAAAACAAATAACTAGGGGATGCTGGGTGCAGTCTGAGGTAATCTGACAAGGCCAATACTGGGCAGATCTGGCCCTTAGGAGCCCTGGAGAAGACATATGGTTTGACTCCTAGCCAACTGGTCTGTCTTTGAACGTCTAAAACACAAATGCAGGCTCTTCTCCAAAACTTGAACATCAGATAACAATAGTGCCCTGCCCGACGTATCAGAGCAAGAATGGGGGATGAGCTCGCTAATTCTGGTAGCAGCAAAAAAGGTCAATGAAAAAGCAGCCCAGAACAAGGTAACTTAGTCAGGCAAGGAGCACAACATTTGGAGGGAATGCCAAATTTGTGTAAGGATTGCATCCATCACTGGCATGTGGGTATCGTGTGCCACAGGGAGCTCACTAGACCATCCCTCCAATGCTCTCTGAACCATAAAATCTACAGTAGGATCCGGAAACCTCCCTGCCTGGGAGTAAAAAGCCAGCGCTGCCAACCTTCCTCTAATGGTAACTGGAGACAACCCAGAATGTCTGAGATGAACTGCAAAGTGAAGTATAACCTCCACCCTCAAGGGCCAAAACTCGATTTCACCCACAGCCACAAGAAACTGTCTAAAAGCTCGCATTGCAAGCTGATAGGACTTGTGTGTAGAAGGGGCAATGGAGTGCAGAATAGCCCTCTCAATCTCTATCCTCCAAGGTTCCACAGATGGGCTGGTACTTCCAAAGGCTGTGCTGCTACTTCTGGAGCTAGCTCTCGAAACCTGTGAAACTGAAAGCATGAAAGGGCATCTGCCAGGGGATTCAATAGGCCAGGCACGTGGCACGTCTGAAACAACACATTGTATTTTAGACACTGTAACACCATAGATCTGACTAAAGACATCACTGTTAGAGACTTAGAGCTCTGTGAATTGATAACATGAGCTACTGCCTGGTTGTCACACCAAAACCAAACAATTTTCTGCACAAATTGATTTGGCCAAAGATGAACTGCAACCACAATAGGGAACAGTTTGAGAAAAGTTACTTACCCAACCCTGAGGGCAACTCCCACCACCCACTGCCCCTTCCAGTATACACTAAAACCATGGGCTCCAGATGCATCAGAATGAACCTGAAAATCTGCCTTTAGGAGCATTTCGCTCCTCCAGAATGATACACCATTGTATTAATCAAGAAATGAATCCCAAATCTTCAGGTCCTCATGTATCCCACTGTTAATGCTGATGTGGTGATGCAGGGAAGACACTCCCCTCATGGCATTGTATAGGCAAGCACAAAAAGCAAGCAAAATTCAACAAACCTGTTAGAGATTGAAAGTCATGCAACATAGCCTTAGTCTTACCTCTCATTGCTCTTACCTGTTGTCTCATTAGGTCCAATTTCTCATTCAGGAGGTGGGATAAACCCTCAACTGTATCAAGCTCAATGCCCAGAAAGGTTAAATGGGTGGCAGAGACCTCTGTCTTCTTGTTAGCCAAAGGCACTCCCATCTCATCCATAAAAATTTGAAAAGCCAAAAAAGTGTCCTGACACATTGCCATGCCAGGGACCCAAGCAAACAGGAAGTCATCTAAATAATGCATAATTGCAGAATTGCCAGACCTCTTCACTGCACACCAGTGCAAGAAGGTACTAAATTTCTCGAAAGCCGAGCAAGAAATGGAACAGCCCATTGGCATCACCTTGTCAAAATAGTACATTCCCTCAAATTAGAAGCACAGCAAGTCAAATTATTCAGGGTGTACTGGAAGTAGCCTGAAGCAGATTTTATATCACATTTTCCCAAAAGAGCTCCTTTACCCAAGGCTCTAACCATTTGCACTGCTGAGTCAAATGATGCATATTTCACAGATGCCAACACTGGGTCAATGGCATCATTCATGGATTCCCCTTTGGGGTAAGAAAGATTGTGAGTTAAATGATACTCACCTGGTGTCTTCTTGGGAACCACACCCAGCGGTGACAACCGTAATATTGGTATTGGCAATTGTTTATGGGGCCCAGATATCATCCCTGCTGCCATCTCTTTCGCCAGCTTGTTCCTTACGATTCTGAGTAACTCCCTCACTGAAAGTGCATTAGGTGCAAAACGATAAACTCTTAAACCTGAATATGGAATGTGAAAACCATGTGTAAAACCATCAAGTAAATACTGGGCAGAATGCCACTTAGGATAAACTGCCAACCAAGCAGTTAAAACGTCCAACTTAATGGGTGTTGGTGCTTTTTCCTCCAGCTGGGGTTACCTGAGGGGCAGCTCCAGCTTCGGTCCGCTTACCTTTGAAGCAGGAAGTGCTTGGGTGATTTCCTCTGCAGGTGCTACAGTGGTGTTCAAAGCTGCAGATGTGCTGCCTGCACTTACCAGCATTAAACTCCCAACAGACTCTTCCCCAAAACAGCAAGCCCCCAGGTGCTCCAAAGCCCCAAGCAGGGAAAAGGACCGAGCTCACCAACCGGGAAACCAGGCCCAAATGTCCAAGCCCCGCTGGCTCTCCCACACTCGGCAGCTGATGCTCTCTCTTGGCTGCCAAAAATGAAATGGCTGACTCCACGTGGCAGAAGGGGATTAAATAAGCCCCCAAATCCCACCTGAAATCTCATGAGACTATCCAGTCTCTCAAGATTATGCGGGCTGCTGGGGGATCTCGTGAGATCCCCCTCATTGGTTGGAAGCAGAAGGAAGGGCGGGACTCCCAGCCCTTCCAACCAATCACAGCTGCGGCCTTCAAAATGGTCGGCACAACAGAAAGCCCCTCCCGATGTGTCGGGGGGGTGTCTTTCCTGTAGCTTGCATCCATTATTCTAGGTCCTGTTCTCTGGAGCATCAGAAAACAAGCTTGCTCCCTCCTCAATATGACATCCCTTCAATTATTTAAACAGGGCTATCATATCACCTCTTAAACATCTCTTCTCCAGGCAAAGCATACCCATATTGATGAGAAGAGAGATTGCAATCAAGAAATCAGAAGAAGACTAGGAATGGAAAGAGCAGCTATGAGGAAATCAATTAACTGAGATTTCTTTTTGGGATTATATATTTTATAAAATTGCTATATTGTAAAGAGTAGATAATCATATATGTTTTATGTAATTATGAAATAATTAAAATTAAAAAAAAGAAAAAAAGAAAAGGCAATAATTCTAGGAAAGGTAGAAATTAATAGAAAGAGAGGAAGACCAGATGGCTAGACTTAATCAGGGAGGTCATGGCCCTGAAGCTACAGAACACAGTCAGAGCAGTGGAAGATAGGGGTCTTGGAGATGTCTCACCCACAGGGTGGCCATGAGTTGGGGTGGACTTGATGGCAACTAATAATAACAAACAACAAAGAGTGTCACGCAATGTATACTGTAGTATGTGACATGGTACACTGAATAAGTGTTTTGATTAAATACATAGTAGAATCAAATAATTAGAAGAACCAAAGAATAGAATTGAATGCCAGAAAGGAAATACAGATAAATGTTTACATAGAAGTAAGTATTCCAATAACATAGTGATTACTCAAAATGCAAAGAACATATTACATCAAATAAATTATTAACACTATACATTTCTCAATAAATTCCTCATTTTCATCTGCATTTAATTTTTTATAGTTTAGCATTTAACATTTACATTCCTATACTGCTTGTCAGTGAACTCAGCACTCTCTAAACTGTTTACAATCTGTAAGCCAATTGCCCCCAACAAGCTGGGTACTACAAGAAAAATGTTCTTTTTCTTTTTTTTCCCATTCTAATTGTAAAATATAGAGAGATCAACCAATTTGTGAAAGCCTGATCTCCTCCTTAGTGTGGCATTCTTGCCAGTGGTGCTCAAAGTGATATTTGGTGGACCTCTGCAGCTCTGCAAACCCTTGGCTTTCCATCCTGGAAAGTGTCCAGGAAAAAAAGAAAGAAACAATTGTAGGAAATGGGCACAAATATAGTACTTGACCCTTTAAGGCTGGAGAAAGAAGCCTGCTGGTCCACCACATCAAATAGCTTAAAAAACACTGTTCTGCACAATATAACAGTGTTATAATGTAAGATTCTGTCATACCAACATATTGGTGGAAAGTATTATGTAGAGTAAAAAAAAAAAAATACTTTTAAAAGAACAAATGTCCAGCAGTTCTTTCTGAAGGTTAACCTTTTAAAAAATCAACATGATTTACACACATTTTTTTTTTCTTTATGTGGAAGAATGTTCTATGATGTTCTCCAGGAGACAGGTCTTTAGTGGAGATATACACAACCTATATATATAGATATCTAAAAACATTTTTCTTGCAATAAATTTTAGTATTAGTGAGGAGTCTTTGTGAGCCTAGCTCCATAATCTACAGGAGAGAGAAGCAAGGCACACATGTTCTTCTCTCTACAAGGCTTGCAAATATGCTGCTTCCTTGATGACTGCAGGGCATCTCTTGGGACCAGTGGGTAGGTTATTGTCTCCTTGATGATAATGTCTTTAGCATGTCTGCTGAGACTGTCAATAAAAGAACCAATTAGTGTAGTATTATCATTGCATGGACATCTGTTTAGGAAGTGGAACTGAGCCAAACAGTCATTAGATAATGACTTTCAGGTGTTACCTAGACCAAAAATTAGATTAAACCTCACTTCTATAGGCCAAGTAATAGCCATTCAGAAGTAAACTCTGAATAGCTTTCAGACAAGCTAAAGATCTCCATATATTCCACTGTCAGTATAATCAAATTAAAACACACTCAAGGGTTTTTGTGTGCACATGTGTGCTGTATATCAACAAATATGAAATCATGTAATCTCATTCAGTTTGAGAGGGCATGACTCTACAAAAAGGCCTTTCTATAGTGTGCAAAATAAGGGCTCAATTTAGAAACCCTGCTAGCAGTTTGCAAATGTGCAATTAAAATCCTGCTTCTTGTCTAATTATAGAACACTTGAGTTAAATGATCTTAATAGACACATAATGATAGCTTTATAAACCTACTGTTACTTATAATCCAAAGTAATTTGTATTTCACTTTAAAAAGCATCCATTAAATGCCTATTATGATCTTTATGTAATTTAAGGAGACATTTAATGAATGCCTTATAAACCTAAATAGCAATTATTCCCAAAGACAACTGGTAACCATCTAGAGAGACACAGCTATCAATGCAAATTGGCCATTCAGATGAAATTGGGGAACTAATACTTAAAGTCCATTGAACTGTATGAAAAAAAACAAATTGCATGTATTTTTCTTAATAGAAAAGTGTTGTTGCTCTTGTTGTTCATAATAGGCAAAAATGTTGAATTCTAATTCTCAGCATTTTGGTAATTGCATATCTAGTCCATCAACATTCTTAATCAATTAGAAAACCAACTTCATATTAAAAGGTATCACCAATGGATTTTTGTTTGAATTTGCTAAATGACCAACACAGCTATCCCTGAATGTTTTCTATATTAAAAGGTTTTTATGTCTTTTGAAAAATTCCGTCCCATGGGAATTTATCATCTTGCTCACCCATTAGCATTTTTGCCAAGCAACTGTAGTGTCCCAAGTGCAGAAAGCATCTTGGACTACAGCCTTGATAGCTGATATTGGAGTAAGCAATTATCAGCATTATTAAACATGACCAACTTGCATGGGCCAACATTTGATTCTTCTAACAGCTAGTGCAATGTAAATCAGGAACAGTTCCATTTAGCTGTCTAGGTTATTGCTTGTTCCAAACCTTAGCAGCAATTTGGAACTAATCCTCCCTGGGCATGGTACCAAACTAAAGAGACCTAATGAAAATATAAAGATCCCATTACACCTTAACAGTGTTTTGAAATAGTCATTATACTAAAAGCCCCCAGCCAGCAAAGGTATGTTTTCATTATCATTCATGTTGACCAGAGAGTACATTAAAATAGGGGAAGGCTATTGGATGGGAAGGCATCTCAAGATAGGTCATCCTTTCCACCACCCTGTACAGTATTGTATGTAGAGAAGATATATTATTAATTGCTATAACTTAATTTCCATATATAACCACATTTTCAGGCATATAGATAGCTCTAAAAAACAAGAAGGTCATTGTATATGAATGTGGGAGGACAAAATATATGTAGAGTTTTTTCTTTCTTTCTGGTGCATCTGTCCTTCCAAAGCCTAAAACCTGGCTCAGAGGCAGGAACAGAGTAGAGATACCATCTTTATTGGTAGCTATGCTAAGGCATCCAAATTACTGGAGTTTAAATTGTCAGCACTAGAAGTTAAAGAGAAGAGGCATGGGGAAACCGGGAAACCAGGCCCAAATGTCCAAGCCCCTCTGGCTCTCCCACACTCGGCAGCTGATGCTCTCTCTCGGCTGCTGAAAATAACATGGCTGACTCCATGTGGCAGAAGGGGATTAAATAAGACTCCAAATCCCACCTGAAATCTCACAAGACTATCCAGTCTCACAAGATTATGCGGGCTGCTGGGGAATCTCACGAGATCCCCCTCAATGGTTGGGAGTCGAAGGGAGGGCGGGACTCCCAGCCCTCCCAAACAATTGCAGTGTCGGCCTCCAAAATGGCCAGCACAACCAAAGGCCCCTCCCGACATGTCGGGGGGGGGGGGTTCTTTCCTGTAGCTTGCATCCATTATTCTAGGTCCTGTTCTCTGGAGCATCAGAAAGCAAGCTTGCTCCCTCCTCAATATGATATCCCTTCAATTATTTAAACAGGGCTATCATATCACCTCTTAACATCTCTTCTCCAGGCAAAGCATACCCATATTGATGAGAAGAGAGATTGCAATCAAGAAATCAGAAGAAGACTAGGAATGGGAAGAGCAGCTATGAGGAAGTAAATTAACTGAGATTTCTTTTTGGGATTATATATTTTATATAATTGCTATTTGTAAAGAGTAGATAATCATATATGTTTTATGTAATTATGAAATAATTAAAATAAAAAAATAAAAAAGAAAAGGCAATAATTCTAGGAAAGGTAGAAAGTAATAGAAAGACAGGAAGACCAGATGGCTAGACTTAATCAGGGAGGTCATGGCCCTGAAGCTGCAGAACACAGTAGGAGCAGTGGAAGATAGGGGGTCTTGGAGATGTCTCATCCACAGGGTGATAATGGTACATGGTTCATAATTGCCCAACTCTAGGTACTTGTGATCTTCTAACTACCAGCAGCTAAGTTCACAAAAATGTTTAAATAATCACTTTGCATTCTATCTGTGATGTCATTAAAACCCCACCACAACTGCATGGGCTCATCTGGACACAACTTCCCCACCTGTCCACTTGCCTTCACAGAAGGTCCCAGGGGTGGGTTCAATGTTGTGAAAACAAAGATATTCCCTCCCCCCAGCTCCCACCCTAGAATGCCGCACCCTTGGGAATGCACTGCAAGGTATATTTGAATATTCTACAGTATCAAGGACTAAAATGGCACACAATGACCTTTAAGCCATCAATTCATGAACCATTTCAGGCTTCCAGCTTTGTCCTTAATGACAAAAAGCAGTCAAAGGATGCAAACATGGATTGCAAGGTGATTGTTAAAATGTCTGGCAACTTTATATATCTACACACACACACACACACACACACATGCTGAAGGACAATCTTAAGAGTAAATTGCCTTACCCTGTCTCTATCTTTGTCACCTCTACTGTTTCTTATATTTTAAATAAAACCCTTCAGCTAGACATGTCTCAAAGAGAGAAGAAATGAAGGGAATCAAGCTGTTGGGGGATTTAATGCAAAGACATAATTGAATCTTGTCTTGGGTTTTTTACACCCTTAAGAACAAAACAAAAACAACTTCTTCTAAGGATATGGCACTACTGGCAGGTGGATGATCATTATAAAGCAAATATTTATGTTATGATATAAATCAAATCTAAAAATGTGGAGACTATGGAAGTTTGTTTGTTTTTAGTGATGCCTCATTTATGATCATCATTATTATACATTGTACAGCCAAGCAAAACAACACAATAGGAAAGTGAGGGAGAAAACATTTCTTTTGCATCTAACAAGTCATTTGTTTATTATGCATTATTCTGCTCCTTTCTTTTGTACCCATGGACCAAAGTGGCTAACACAGCATCACTATACATAGTAAATCAAATAATTTGCACTCCTAACGAAGGGGCTGCCAAAGTGGAGGGGGCCCTGAAGAAGATGCCGTCTGCCTTAGGAATGGAAAGAATATGTGTTTGCTATTTCTTTCCTGGCCTAGAAAGATGATTTCCAATTCTTGAGAAACTCTGTAGAATTCAAGTAGCCATGAGACCTCTGCAAGATTTTTTGAACTTGAGAGATCTTCAGAGAAAGATAAATAATATTTCTGCATACAAAGCATGCTTTCTGCATACAAACCCTATGTGATTTTCTAAATATCTCTGCAGAGATGAAAATTTCTCAAAGTGAAAATAGCAACCCCAACATGATAATGCAGAAAGAATATTGGAATGAATATTTCAGGAATTATTCTAGGGGTAGCCATGTTGGCCATATAACAAATTCATATAACAAATCCAATAACATCCAAACAGTGACACCTTTATTGGGCCAACCAAAATGCACAATTACATGTTGCAAGTTTTTGAAGTCAAACTGGCTTCTTCATCAGGCAAACAGGAAAAAAATGAAGATGTTAGTCTTGGACCTGCATTTTCTGTTTCTGATCTCAGTTCAGATGTTAGGAAGGGCTATCTGCAGGCTGGTTCCTCCCCCTTTGGCTATGTGGTCGCTGGGAAAATTTTGCAAGCCAAGGAAATTTAATGACCATTTGCAATCCAAAGAAGATGTTTGCTTGGAATCCAGTATGTCTCTTTCCTTTGTGAAGCCTCAGGTTCCTATGCCGGTAGAGAATGCTGAATTTCTCAAGAAGTCTTCATTTTTTGCATCAAGAAAATGTCTGACAAAATTATATTGAGCCATGGCTTATATTCCTTTAGGTTCTGGCAGAATGCAATGTCCTGGATTGCCTAAAACAGGCCTCCAACCACAGGCTTGCTGTTTCTACAATAACCCACTTCTTAAATGATTTTCTGTTAGGGGTCCTTGGTACCAAAGCAATATGGAAGCAATGGCTTTTGGGATTACCAGTTTCTTTCCAGGCATTGCATCCCTCTCTGATAATGGTTTACTGCTGCAGTATATGACTGTGGCTGCTTACCACTATACATCATTTACACAGCTGCCACTGCTTCTTACTGCAGTGTTGGATACATCCCTGCATGAGTAGAGAAAATGTCAAACTATTCACACAATGGTCCATTCCTCATATGCCTGGATATTGTATGTTCCTGGCCTTTTGAATAGCTCCAGCTCTAGACGTGGGACCATGTTCCACAAGACTGGGTTGATATATGATTAAGATGAAGCATGGCAACCACCCTGGTGTTGCGAACTTATGTAAGACATGACAATACACTGACATTGAAACAAGATTCACAAGGCCTGATTGGCATCTAAATTATCAGAATTGGCTAAGACTGAGGGACTGATCATATTAAATACTAATATTTCAGTTTAACTTTATATTTGATTGGGCAGTAAGAAATGCACTAAGACCATTTGCTACATATTTTTAATGCTCACATTTGACACCAGAATGGATTATATTTGTATTATTTTAAATATTGTTTTTAATTAAATGCACTATTTGCTATTTTAAACTGCAATGATTTGATATGAGTCCCTTGTAAAGGGTTGTTGGGTCAAAAGTGACAAGATTAATTAGCAAAGTGTTCAGGCAGCTCCTTTTATGTCAAAAAATATAATTAAAGTGGCAGGGAATAATATAATTTATCAGTTGAGTCATACTGGATGATTATGATCTGCATAATTTATACATAACAGTAGACCACATTGCTCACTGCTGGCAATGCAGCAAGACTTTCTAAAGATGCTTATTCATGTATTTTCATTACCATTTTATCCAAATTTATTGTGTGCCTGGTTTGAGAAAATAGTGAGTGCATGAAAAATGTATTCAGTTTCCAAAAATAGATGGCAATTATACTGATGATACTAAAAGAGATACTTAGAGTGGGTTTCAAAGTGGGGCTGAAGAATTTGGTGAAATAATCTAAATGAAAAATCATTTTTCTCATCTCAAGGGGTAGTTTGTTGTTGTTGTTTGCCTTCAGTTTTTTTCCTGAGTTATGATGACCCTAAGGAGAACTTACCATGGGATTTTCTTGACAGAATTTGTCCAGAGGGGTTTTCTTTGCCTCCCTCTGCGGCTGAGAAAGTGTGACTTACCTTAGGTTAATAGGGAATTCAGAATCTGGTTTCCCAGTGACCTAGTCCAACACAACTACATGATGCTGTATAAACTACCATGGATAAATTACTAACCTTTTAATTGTTTTTATTTTTAAAAAATCTTCTCGGTTAGTTACAAATCCAGGCTAGTAAAATTACAAATCCAGGGTAGTGTCCACATTAAAGAAAAGGTGAGTTGGGAGAATCAATGGCAAATGTTTATTGGCTATTCATGTGTGATGTGTTTCCTATCCAGGGTCTCAGACATAGTATATAAAGTAGCAGATAAATGCAGATACTCCCCTCATTTTAAATAAGCTGAGGATTTTCATGTCCTTTCACTAGAGATATTGATCAGCTTAAACAACATCAAGTTACCTCTTTTGTTACTTCTCTTCTTTGGAGCTAATGTAGTTACAATAATTTATTCTCTATCTTCATAGTCCTTGGTGACACTGGCTTCCATCACAATTGTAAATGGGGTTAAATATGTGAAGATAGCTTTATATGCCAAAGTCAGCTTCCTTTGAACTTCTTTCTCCTAAGAAACAAGGAACAGTTTAAAAAGTTTTAGGAAACATTTGTTCTGGATACTGATAATAGTTGTGTACATAGAGGAAAATAAACTTTCATGAAGATATTTGTAGGTGGTTAATACACCATTTAATCTACTTGAGTTTATTTTGCTCAAGAATGTCTTACCAACATGGGGATATGCTTAAATCTTTTATTGACAAATAGTAAACTCTCTCATTAAACTTAATTCATTGTACTGCAAATGTCACTCTCTCAAGTATTGCTTCCAATCAATATCTTTTACTCTCTGCTACCCTGTCAGATAAGATACAGTTTACATGCAGTGTATTGACTCCTCTTTCATTAGAAGATAATAGAACACACATTGAAATCCTCAGGGAGTTTGCTGTGGAATCAAAACACCCAACTATATAGTTGTCATGTTATTTCATTTATTTATTTTAATTTTGGGGGGAAAAATTATATGTTTGAGGGAAATCTGCAGGCTTTGCTGTAAATATATTTCTTTTTGTCCCTTCAGTCTCAGTTGTACAGCACGATTTCATGTGTGCCAAAAACAAAAACAAATGAACAAACAAAACCCAGAACAATCAGAGAAGTGGTAAGAAATTGTTGAAGCCTCTTTTGATAATAAAGCAATACACCATACTAGAATACGAGGGCCATGATGATGAAAAACTGTTAATATTAAATCAATTGCTATATTTCTCTTTCTTCTTTTTACATCTCTGAATCATTGCTTTGGAACAGATTATATATAAAAAGTGCTACAAACCAAGTGACACTTACAGCGTAAATATTTAATGTCATAATACCTTAGAATGCATGACTCACTAGAAAAGACAATAACTGCTGGTAAGGCAGAAGGCAGTAAGAAAAGTGTGGAGACAGCGTCTCAAGGAAAATGTCCAATGTGGGTTTATACACAAGTGACGAGGCATGAAAGGGTCACTGGTAGCCATAATGACACAGCACTTTCCACCAGGCAGGGCCAGAAGCCACATGGAGCCCTGGGTATATAAGGGAGTTGCCTGTGGACACATGCGTTGGTTGGTAGTGTGGGTTGATGTGTTGTTGGATGGTTGGAGTTGTTGCTGTATATAGCTTTGTACATAGGGGAACCAAGATTAAAGCCTCATCTGAGAGACATCTGTCTGTAGAGTCTCTTTACTCTTTCTGGAAGGGGAGAGATGCTCCTTCAGCTCACAAGCTACTGCCTGCATCTGAGAAGGTGGTGACTCTGGTGCTGGATGTTGACATGGATCATCATGCACTGTGTAACCACACTAACAAAAAGAAGCAGTAGACATTACAGATGGACGCTGGCGGTGTGGGGTTGTGGTGCCTGGTGTGTGGCTGTCCCTCCCCACCCCTGCCTCCATGCTGCCCCTTTGGACTGTTCTGTAGAGGCCTGAAGTTAACTTTAAAAAAATGTTTTCAACTAAAATATTGTGAAGGAATTAAAAACTAAATATAGTTACTTATATGCAAAGGGATCTCGTAGCACCTTTGAGACTAACTGAAAGAAAGAAGTTGGCAGCATGAGCTTTCATAGACTACAACCTACTTCCTTGGATGCATGTTTAGCAAGTAATTATGGTTGTTGGAGGACAAAGGCAAAAAAGCTGTTATTTACAGCCAAGGAGAGTAGATAAACATATGAATGAGCCTTGGAATGCAGTGTGGGAAACAGAGAGGGATGTGATATATAGGTCAAGAGTGCCCTCATTAGGATGGGGGTAGATAGTATTGAATTGTGTGTAGTATTCCATAAAACAATTATTTCTGTTCAACCCATTGCTGATGGACTGTAGTCTGTACATATATTCCAATTCTGCTATTTCTCTTTCCAATCTTTCTTTTTAGCTGTTTTGTTCCAGGACTGCTGTTCTGAGGTCAGAGATGGAATAACCAGGGAGACTGCAATGTTCTGTTATTTATTTATTCTGCACTGTAGGAGGGAGGAAGACGCTGAGGGGACTTCAAACATCTTCCCCAGAGCTTCTCCACAGGCACACGTGTGAGGGAGACAGACAGCAGAGGCTACAAGAACAGCCTCATTTCTCTCCAGGCAGCACTGTAGGAGAGAGGAAGACACCGAGGGGATTTTAAACATCTTCGTCAGTGCTTCTCCACAGGCACACATGCGAGGGTGACAGCCAGCAGAGGCTACAAGAACAGCCTCACTTCTCTCCAGGCAGCATTGTAGGAGGGAGGAAGATGCTGAGGGGAATTTAAACAGTATCTGGGGCCATGGAGGACTGTTTTCCAGCCCTGATTGTGCCACCTGAGGTGGCCTGTGCTACCGCAGCTGTGCTGGAGCCGGGAGGAGCATTGGCGGGGGGACAAAACCCCGCCTGAGACCATCTCTCCCCCAGCGAACACGCAGCAGTGGCAGCAGCGTCTGGGGCCATTGAGGACTGTTTTTCAGCCTTGATTGCACCACCTGAGGCGACCTGTGCTACCGCAGCTGTGCCGGAACCGGGAGGAGCATCGGTGGTGGGATAAAACTCCACCTGAGACCATCTCTCCCGCGGTGAACACGCAGGGGCGGCAGCAGTGTCTGGGGAAGAAGAGAACTGAGTGGGGCTAGCACCACCATTATTAGAGCTGTTATTTGAACAGTGACTTATGTACTTTCCTCTTTTAAATTTTTTAGAATGTCAATAGTGGGAAAATTGTCAGGGCTGGAAAGAAGTCATAGCTGGGAAGATCCTCCTAGCCCCTCTTTTCTATTATCTGTAAGACTCTGCCTACTTATTAGGGGATGGGAACTAGCTGGATTATCTATCACCACAATCACATAATGGAGCTGGATATAGTCTGGGAGCGGGGATTGAGGTTGTGTGGGGGCAGGGAAGATATGGCAGTAACAGAGTGAAAAAATGTTACAAAAGAAGAAGGGATTGATGCTTAATATGTATCCCTTCTTCAGTTCACTCTGTTTCCCAGGATAATTTGGAGAGAGT
>JAIPUX010001232.1:111206998-111225767 GCA_020142125.1 Phrynosoma platyrhinos | reverse complement strand
GCATACACAGGAGAGGTTTTCTTGGTGGCTGTTCCCAGTCTCTGAAACTTCCTTCCTACAGAAGTTAGGATATCTCTCTCCTTGCTAACCTTTCATAGGTAGGTGAATACCTTTCTTTCTGAAGACTTTTCAGGGCCAACTGCTAAGGAGGAAAAGGGTTTTTCATGTGCTGTGTTGTTAATATTTGTTGCACCTTTTAAAGTTATGATTTTATTTTATTTTTTAGAAAATGATAGTTTAATTATATTTTAATTTGTTTAGAGTAGAATCTTTTTAGCTGTATCTGTCTTAAATTTTAACTGCCTTGAGTCCTGGAATGGAAAAAAACAGCTAATAATAACAATAGAATTTCTCTGAAGCAAACAAAACAAACAATTGACTCTCTTTAGCAGTTTGGTACAAGTGAAGGTTAAGAAGACATATGAATTCTCTTAAATCCAGTGGCCTGATTGGTCCTACTTTGGCATCCATTACTCTCATTTCAAATTTAAGAATAGTCCTCTAGGGAACAAAAATGGAAGGGAGATTGCTGTAACTGCTTGAGGAATCTTACATCCTTGCATCTTGAAAGCAGAATAACCTATATGATTCATGGACCTTATTCTAGTACTCCTGATTATTTTCAGAGTTCTCTTGCTCAGTAACACACTTTTTGCTTTTTGCAGCACTTTTTCATGTACTGATGTAATGTCAAACAATTTCCAGGTCATCTTCTATGTCAGTGTGAAGTTTCCAACCTAAATATGACAATCCTACCATTATATCTAAAATTAAATTTTTCTTTGTGGTATTTTATTATTTTCTGGCCACTTTTACTACTTTAAACTAAAATGCCATATCCCACATCTTTGTTTCCTGCTTTTCACTTCTTTGTTTCTAAATTCCAGCTGGGGGGGGGGGGCAAGTCCTAAAAGCTAGATATTACATATTTTAATAACAGTATGAAAATCACCACTACTAATATATTAGGCTAATATATTAGGTTAAATCAGAATTTCATAAATGTATGGAACCATGTCACAGCCTGGGAACTGAGGACTCTAGCCCTGCTTGTAATGTATGGTCAAAATGCAATTGTTAGTCCTAGATTGGGTAGGCCCATACAATCAGTATAAGGTGCATTGTAGCTCTAACCCTGAAGTCATCATAGTAAGAAGGGAGCCAAATTCACATAAACAACCCGTAGTTTTCCTGGGTATAACAATGCCATAAACCTATTTGTGATTGCTGCATAGTGTTGACTTGGCATGAGGTTTGAATCCACCATTCCAATAGCCTGACTGTTATCTGATGTTCCTTACCTGCCAGAAGACAACTGGAGTGGCAGCAGTGAAGTCTAAATGGGCTACAGCCCTGTCACCTGGTGGTTAGACATGCCTTTCACCTCCCTGAACTAGGACTTACTGCCACACCCCAAGCCCCATAAAGGGACCCCTATAAAGGGGGAGATGACAAGACACTCTGTCCCTGTTTTCTCTTCCTGGATCCAATCCCCATGCCACACTTTCAGAGTTGTGACAGAATACAAATTAAACCACAAGCATCACAAATAAAACAACTCTAACCCAATGTTCATCCTAAGGCCTGAACAAACCACATGGGTTTCTGAGGCTGAATCCACACTGCAGAAATAATCCAGTTTGACACCACATGGGTCAATGCTATGGAATCCTGGAATTTGTACTTTGTTGGAGCACCAGAGCTTTATGAAACTGAAAGCTAAATGTCTCACAAAAACTACAATTCCAAGAATTCTATAGTATTAACCTGTGGCAGTTCAAGTGGTGACAACTTGAATTATTTTTGCAGTGCAGATGCAGCCTAGGATAGTGAAGGACATGACAGTGAGGGAGAAAATGGAAATTCCCATTGTCTTTACGCTTCTCATAGAACTGCAAAGATACTAACTCATAAATCAGGGTCACACTTACTGTTATCTTAAAAAGTTACCGCTGGTTCAATCCCTGTAACTGTACTTTAGTGCAGACTTTATGTCTCTGTATTATTTATTTTTATATGTCTATTTCAGGTATTTCTAACCTGATAAGAATGTACAAATCAAGGAATTAATGTTTAATACATTTTATTTTGTATTTATTTAATTTTATCATATATTTACTACACACACACACACCTCTATAGTAATTTGATTCAGACTAAGAGTGTAGCTACACAGTTAAAACATTTGATACTACTTTAATTGTCATGGCTTCATTCTATAGAATCTTGAGATCTATAGTTTGGTGATCTACTCACAATTTTTGTCTGAAGAATTCTAGTAATATAATTTAAGAAAGTTTATTTGAGCTCTCTATGTAGCTCACCAAACTACATATGTCTCAGTCTCCACTGGAAAGGAGTCATAATAGTTAAAATAGTATTGAGCTATTATAAATCCTTAGTGTAGATACATACTATGTTAACTGAATGTAGATCTCATTGATTTCAACTTATAGTCTGAGTAGACAAGTAGAAATCAATGTGTAATGAGAAAGTTTGTACTGAATCCAGTATGTTTAATTTAGAAAGTTATTTTATATGTCTGCCATCCTTATGCATTCAATAGACCGCTATTGCTTTACACATGAGCTTTAAGGCTGAAAAAAGGATGATTTATCATGAGACCACAACTCTCTGATTCTAGAGTCTACATATGTGTCTACTGATAATTTCAGGAGGAACACTGGTTGTCTTAGCTAGACCAGTGACATGGGTCGAGACCGAAGCAAAGGCAGTTAACAGCAAAAAATAAAATAAAAATAAAACACATTATAGATGAATGCATAATATTTTCTAGGAGCACTTATTAACAGAATTGTGCAGTGGGTACATTTGTTATATGGGTTTTCCCCTTTAAATACAAAAGCTTTTTTTGCAGAAAGACTACTTAACTCAAACTCATTAATCCAATATTTCCAGAAATCTTGAAGTACCCAAATACAAACCAATTGCAACTAGATTTAGATTATTGCAAATGAAGATGGAAACAACAGAGATTAGGAAAAGTGTGTGGATTGTCAAACAGAAATTAAATGCATATACAGTTTCCAGGTGATAACTTTGGAAGTTTAGCACCCTTCAAGACTTTCCTTTCCTGGCAGTTCTATTACATCATCAAGATAACAACAACTGTGGGGGAGCAGTAGGAGGGAAATAAACAGTTGATGAAAGTCATTGCTCATATGATAATGTCTGAAATTGTAGTATCATTAATCTTGAAGTCATACAAATAATCACAATGGCATCATTTATGAATGCAATTTCCAGCATCTTTCTAGACATAAAGTGGCCATTGTGCCTAGGAAAAAGAAATAAGATTTTGAAAGAAAAGGACTAAGAGGAAAATGTATGTAACAGCTGCAACTACACTAGTAACAATATGACTCTGACTAGAAAGACACCTCCCGACAAGTCGGGAGGGGTTTCTTGTTGTGCTGGCCAAATAAGGACAGGAGACGCCTGACTGGTCAAGGCAGGTGGGGGAATAAGCACACTTGCACGCCTTGCCCAATAGGTTTGGTATTTGAACCAAGTCTCGCAGTTTTATGATTCTGTGAGACTTGGGGCGAGAGTTTGTCATTTATAGCTCAGTGCTGCCACGTGGAGGCAGCCATTTTAGAGTTGAGATGGAGAGAGTAACATCGCTCCACTCTTTGCTTTTGGCGACCCATCCCACCTTACTCTCAGGCTTGGCTGGTCGCCTTCAGGGACTGGGAGGGAATTTTTTCCCAGGGTTCTCCCCTAGGGTTTTTGCCCTCCCTGAGATTTATTGTTTGTTGATGTTAAGTATCACAATTTGGGAATGGGTCATGGTGTTAATTCATTTAATTTAAATGCTTTGTCACAGCTGGGGAATAGGGTCTGTGAGTTGAAATTGTATTTGTATTGTGGGGCGGGTAATGACCCCCACCCCACAGAATAATTTAATTTGGCTAATTAAAATTGAGAAAAAAATTGGCATAAAACAAATTGACAGGAAATGACGTAGGCATTTAATGCATGATGTCATAAAATTACATGCCTTCATATGATGAAATATGATATCATTTCCAGGGGAGGGGTTTGTTTATTTGTTGATGATGTTTATTTGCTTTGTCATGTGCAGTGAAGAACCATCCACCTGGGTGGATACACCTTCACTTACACACGTGATAAATTTGTTATTATTTATTGTTTATCAATAGACCCTGTACAGTTAAATAAATGTTGTGGCCTGTTTAAACCCAAAAAAAGACATCTTGTGTCCTTTGTGCCAGTGCAACAAACCAACAACTAAAAATGGCAACTTTAAGAGCTACTTTGGAGAAGGCTCTTTTGGCTATTTTTCTCTGGACCTCTAGCTATGATAAAATGTTAAAAGTTTTAAGCCTTAAAGTTTAAAGCTAAAAGTTTTCAAATAACAGTTTCAAAAGTGTATTGGTGTATCTCAAGGCACTCAACAGCACCACAAGTCTGGATAAACAATGTATTTTTATAAACTTCCATTCCTTGTCATTATAGCTAACCAATGAATGCATCATCTTAAGCACGTGGCTATTACAGGAACACAATTAAAAGATGATCCAGTAAGTAACTTAATATATGTATTGATAGCTTCTATTTAATTGTCTAGCTGACCATATAATACATAAACGACTGGAAGTACATCCTGCATAGTTTCAAGCTAACATAAATAGTAATTGGCGTCGTTAACATAAATTTACAAAATACCTTTATATAGTGAGTTATTAGACATTTGTGGCCAATGGAGATGAATATTTAAGACATTTTTCTGTTTTAAAAAACAAAAACTGTTGGAGATTCAAGTTTCCTAAGGCTTCAGTCTTTGTTAAGGAAACAAAAATATCAAAATATCAGAAGTATCAAAGCCAAGCCTGTTAGGTTCTAGCTTTAAATCAGCAGAGCAGCAGAAATGTGTCTTTGCCTAACTGCTCCTCTAGGAACTGAGGCTGACTCAAAGACAACATGAATAGCTTGTAGTTTAAAAACAAAACTTTAGTAACAGCTTGAATCTACATATGCATAGAGAGAAAAGGAGAAAAAATATCTGTGTGAGAAAACTTGCTAAAGGAAGTAAGCTGAATTGCATGTTTTGTTTTATCAATTTACAAATGTATTTATTGCCCCTGTGATTCATCAAGAACCAAATGGTGTGTTTAGAAAAGGGGACAGAATGGAATTTGCATGCATGGAAGATCCTATTTATCTTAGGAGGAGGAGAGAGAATGCAAAGATTTTCCAACAAAAACTAAAGATAAATTGTTTAATACTGTACATTTAACTAGCAAAAGAACAGCCAAAGCATTCAAGTTAAGATAGCCTTTCTAGATTTTCTAACTTTGATAAAAGAAAATCAAATATCTTTCCAAAGACATTTTAATAAAACCAGTGGCTTCTACAAATCAATTAAATTCTTCAAAAAGCACACAGAATATGTAATATGGGGAAGTTCTTGAATAGTTTAATTTGTAGATCAGAAAATGACTGGGATTTTTACATGCAACTGATCATTAGTTTGTAGATATTCCATATATATATATATATATATATATATATATATATATATATATTCCCAAGGTTTCTGTTCCCCTTTCAGTTATCGAGCCATCTATTTTTTGCTGGTTTGTTTCACTCAGTCAAAATGCCAGCCTTATATCTTCTGTCTAGCAGGACCAGTGAATCATAAAGCAGTTTGTCTAACTCCTAGGGGAAGGCAGTGACTAAACCAATGAAAGAGAATTCTCTATTATCCAGCAGAAGTGACATGTTGGGAATTCTAAAAGGAACAAATTGTCTTGTTTTCCAGCTGGAGTTCAGCAGATAGATACTGATTAAAAATGAAGATAGAAATAGAATATTGTGGTGAGAAAAAGAAACCTGTAGCATAATAAATTATTCTGTAAACTCAGGCACTCTATGAGCATCAAACTTTACAGGCATTGGCTTCCATAAAAAGCTTTAGGAGGGTCCCATGTGTACATGGCTGAACTATACATAAGGAAGAATTTTCTGTATGAATTGCTCCATCTTTATGTCCACATTAGAAATGTGAAAAATTGGCAGTCTTGGTTTTATTACTTTCTCAAAATCCACTGGTATTTTTGTTCCACATTGGTTCCAATATCATAGAAATCCATGCATATTTTGTGAGCTTTTTCTCCCATCAAAGTTATATATTTTTGTACATATGTACTTTTCTGAATTTTTATTTAACCAAAGCATGTTCATGTGTATTTTCACTTGTGTATCATTTTGAACATACCTATGACTTTTGCACTTTTTTTCTTTCCAGAATGCATCACAAGTATTCAAAATGCATGGCTTTCCAGAACAAGATGTACTTAATTCTAGTTGTGGTGTCTAACAATTTAATATACTTGTACAGACTTTTAAGTTAAGGGAAACATGACAATTAAGTTGCATAAGTAGGATGGTAGAGCTAGAATGTGACAGTTATGAAGAAATGCAATGGTTTGGTCTGTGTGCATTTAGGAATAATAGGATTGCATGTGATCTATAAGAACTTTTTTTGTAACACAAAGCAACAAGCAGTGGGAAAAGAAACCACACATTATTAATGCACTTTCATCTCTCTTGTTTATTATTCAGTGATATCTTAATTGGAGGCTAGTGGTGGCTGGGGGCTCTGCCCCAGATGAAGAAAAATAAGGGGGTGCAGTGTTGGCTCCTTACCCCCCCCTCCCTCATGGAGTCACCAATACAAGGAAGAAGGAGTTGACTACAAAGAGCCTGAGCTGTTCACGAAACACACCTGTTTCAAGATGAGCCTCTCTCCTCCCCTCTCTCTTCTCTCCCCTTGGAATTTCCTTCAATAAAACTGAAAAGGGACTTCCGGTTGATAATGGCGCTCTGGTAAGACGCCCGTCAGTAACTCTCCAGCAGCCGTCTTACATCGTGGTGGATCATGGATCCCTTGGTGGCTGTCAGGGGGTCCAAAAGTGTTCCTTTGGTATAAGGAATCCAGAGGGGGCTTGTAGGAGGCTCCAACATTGAGTTTTAGTTACAGGCTGCTCGAGATTCATTTTGGATCCTTGAGCACTTGTACGGACTGACAGAGCTCAAGAGCAAGCCACAACCCCACATTTGGAGCAGATGCAGCCACATAGGAACACCACCAATTTTTAAACAATCCTTTTTTAATCAGCGTTTGGAATACTTTCAAAGGATAGCTGAGACAGAAGGATGCAAAAATAACCCAAGGTAAAAACATCAGTTTTTTTCCCTTTGTTTGGAGTGGATCTGCCGGCACAATTGATCCGAGGCTGTTTGTGCTGTTATATCGGGATAGATCTTGATCCCCGGTGTTAGCTTGGAGATCCCAGATCATCAAGATAAAGACTTGGAATCCTGGAATAATCGAAGTTTATTCTGATTTTTGTTGAATTGGATGGATTTGATAGTTGGATAGATTGATAGATTGATAGATCTGACAGACCGATAAATGTTGTGGATCGTACAACTTGTAAAGGAGATATTCACTTGTTTCTTTTCATCGGTTAAGATACATTTGTATCCATTTAAGTTTTGTTACCTAATGACTTAATGCAACAATAACAATTTCAACTTGGAGTTTAGGATAACATGGGACTGAGATTCTAGCCGGTGTCCTTGACTGTCTGTGATTTGTTTAACTTATTCTGCCCGGTAATACACATCAGAGAACAGGAGAACAGGACAGTGTGCTGGTGTGTGTGTGAATGTGTGGGAGGATAGCGGCTGGATTTCATACCTGGAAACTTTCACAATCAACTCCCGAGTTGGATTTGTAAGAACCCCTGACTCAAGTATAAATTAGACATTGTAATTCAAAAGCAACATCTCTGGATCTGGTCTTAATTTTTTTCTTCTTCATCTGATAAACTTTAAACTTTAATAAGTTCTGAACTTTTGAGCGAAAGTAGACAGATTATACCTGGATTAGATTCTTAATTCCAGTATATGTGTTGTATCCAATATTAGTGTTATCAGATAGGCATGGATTCTGGCAATCCAATATTATTTGGTTCTCTTGGCAATTTGCCTTGTTATAATTAAATTGGTCCTGATATACTTTCACTAAATCAAAGGGAATTTTGGGGTCGGTTTTGGATAGATAATCAATATAATTTGGTTTATCTACCGTGTTACTTTGATTTTTGTTTCCCTTTATTTCAACCTAATTTCATCTAACCAACCAATCCTATTAAATTAGAGTTTGGACTAGAAGAACATATTAGATAAAATGGACAAAATGACTTCAAGAGCTCAAGCTCAAAAAACGAATTCTTTAACCCAATCACAAAGACATCCTTCAACTGAAAAGTTAAAAAATCCAGATATTAGTCAGCTTATTTTGGAAAAAAATTGATTCTCTCTCAGCTAATTTCACTCAACAAATGACTGATTTTAAAAAAGAGGTGAGAAAAGAGAGCCAGGCAAATTTGCGGGAATTAATTAAAAAGGTAGATAAACTATTGATTGATGTACAGACAACAACAAAAAAAAAAGGGGGTAGATGTGTTAGAAGTCAGGAATGAAAAAGTGGAAGGGCATTTATCTAAATTGGAAAATAAATGGGAAGATGATCTAGATGAATTGGCTGTATTGGAGCAAAAGATCAGAGAGAAAGTTGTGAAAATTAGAGGGTTGATTGAGGATAAAAATGAAAACATGTTTGAAAAATTGGTTCCTAAAATGGCTGATTTTTTGGGTAAAAATCTGGATTCAATGCAGAACGAGATAGGATGTATCGAGCTAATTCTGTTGTTGCAAGACAGAGTGGTCTGCCAAGAGACGTGGTTGTTCAATTTGTTGGTAGGCAAACTCGTGATCAGTTTTTGATTAAACACAATGAAACTCCGTTTTGCTTTGAGAACCAGGACTTAAAAGTGATGAAAGACGTACCTGTCCAACTTCTTAGGAAAAGGTGAAACTATGCAAAACTTACATCATTCCTTAGAAAAGAGAGGATTAGATACAGATGAGAAGTACCAGAAGGTTTGACCTTCTGGTGGAATAAAAAGAGAATTCAAATCTTAACCTCAGAGCAAGCGAACAATTTTATTAGGCAATGTATGGGTAGACAAAAAACAAAGGATAAGGATGAAGATGGGGACAGACAAAACAGGAAAGAGGATGATGATCGTGGTGATATATGTATGGCTGCTGGTGCTCCTGAGCAGCCAGTGGATGATACAAAGGATAGTGATATAAATGAAGAAGATTTAGATATAGATGAGGACAGACTTGATGAAAAGGATGATGTTATTGAAGGATTTAGGTCCAGAAAGGAAGGCTACAGTATAGAAGACAGTAGTTTAAGACAAGTAAATTCCCGGGTGAGACTTGGAGCCAAGGAATACTTTGATAACTGACCAGGATCTTGTATACAACTTGATAGTAATTAGGTGTGAGTTACAATTTTTGAAGGATTGATTATGGGTCTTTACAAACAAATTAAGTTCACCACATGGAACATACAGGGAATGAATACTCCCCAGAAATGTATTTTTTTTTCATTATTTACAAAAATTGAAATTGGATCTCTACTGTCTACAGGAGTGTAGAATTTGAAAAAAAAAAATTAAATATCTTAGATGTCCACGATTGGGCACCGAGTTTATAGCTGCTTCTCCATTCAAGAAAAGAGGAGTTGTTTTCTATGTGAAGCCAGAACTTGAACCATCACAAACCTTAGCTGATGATGACGGCCAATACCTGATTATAGAAATCAAAATTGATGGTAATAAATATCTACTAATAGGTGTATACGGACCACTTGAAAATAAGAACAAATTTTATAAAAAATTAAAAGAACAAATATTAGAATTGGAATATGAAAACATAATAATAGCCGGTGATTTAAACGGAGTAGTTGATCCAAATTTTGATCGAAGGTCATTAAAATCCATTATGAAGAATCAAGGAAAACTACCAACTGAGTTCTTTAATTTGACAGAGATTTTGAATCTACGAGACATACATAGAGTTAAAAATGGACAGGATAAGGAGTTTACTTTCTATTCAAACAGATATCATTCGTTCTCCAGAATTGATATGATTTGAGCATCTGAACATTTGACTTCCAAAATTGCAAATTGTAAAACACTTCCAAAAATATGGTCTGATCAAATTCTGGTATTCATGGAACTTAAATTTGGACAGTAATCATGCAATTAGAGACTAAATTTAAATGTATTAAAAGATCCTAAAATTTGTGATTAGGTGAAAAAGCATATAATATATTATTTTAAAAAATTTAAACCAAGAAACTCCTATTCATGTAGTATGGGATGCCCACAAGGCTGTTATCAAAGGTGTTATCATCCAAAAGACAAGTGAATGGAGAAGGGATAGGGAACAAAGGGCCTAAGCAGATGGGCGGCCATGGGCCACCCTGGGAAGCTGCACCGTGGGACCGAGGCATCCCCATGCCTCGATCCTGCAGCGGAGCTTCGCCACCCCTGAAAGGACTGCTAAATTAGTGCTCCTTTCACAAGTCAGCGAAAGTGCACCTCAAAAGACTGCGGCACACTTTTGCTGACTTTTCTGCCGTAGCATGTCCGAATGCTGTGGCAGGAGGTCCTCCTCAGAGCGCTGGCTGTGCGGAGGGCTGGCTGCTCCGAGGACGACCTCGGGAAGGGGTTGGGGTGCCGAGCGTGCAGCTGCTCCTCCCATTCCCTGTGCCGAAGACGGCCCAATAAGCCATCTGCTTAGGCCCAAAAAGAAGCTTTACTTAATAAGGAAATGGAACGACTTGAGATTAAGCTTAGAGAGGAACCTGATTCCCCTGAGATTTTGAATGAGATCAACTACATAAAAAAACAAATATCTATTTTGAATTTGGAAGAAATTGAGAAAAAAAATAGATATGTTAAGCAGAGGTACTATGAGGGAGCTAACAAACCCGGAAGACTTCTGGCCTACATGGTCAGGAAAGAAAAAGCCAAACAGGCAATTACTCAAATTAGAAAGGGCTCTGAAATAATTACAATTCAAAATCTGATACGAAAAGTCTTTGTTGGACATTTTGGGGATTTGTATAAGCAGACACCAATTCACACTTCCGATATTGAGGATTATTTAGGAAAAATTGAATTAATGAAATTAAGGCAAGATCAAAAGGATATTCTTAACGAGCCAATTACCCATAAAGAAATGGAAGAGGCAATTAAAAACTGTAAAACATCAAAATCTCCTGGTCCAGACAGCTTCATCAATGAATATTATAAAATTTTTGCCCCCCAGTTAATATCGCCCTTATTAGATACTATGAATAATATTTTGGAAGGGGAGATCCCTCAAACATGGAGCTCCGCGAATATTACATTAATTTTGAAACAGGATAAGGATAAATTAGACCAGGGGTAGGCAACCTTTTTGAGCCGGGGGCTGCGTTGCTGTCCCTCAGACAATTAGGGGGCCAAAGCACAAAATAAATAAATAAATAAAAATATTTAAAAATAAATAAATAAATAAATATGCATGCACTCTCTCTCAGCCCCAGAAAAGCGATGGCAAAACCCCTGTGGAGATTTTGCCAAGAAAACCCCAAGAACAAGTAATAACAACAATAATCAATATCATCATGGCGGGTGGCGGGGGTGGCAGGACTGGCCAGGGGCCGGTCTGAAGGCCTCAGGGGGCTGCATCTGGCCCCCAGGCCTTAGGTTGCCTACACCTGAATTAGACCCTAATAATTATAGACCCATTTCATTATTAAATTCAGACTATAAATTGTTTGTGGCGATTTTAGCTAAGCGGTTTAAAAGTATATTAGATAATTGGATCCACTCAGACCAAAATGGCTTTCTCTCGTCCAGAAAGAAAAAGAAAATTTTAGGAATCTGTTGAATTTAATTGAAATACACCAAAAGAATTTGCATAAAAAAATGGTGTTAGTCTTTCTGGACGCACAGAAGGCATTTGATAATGTCAATTGGAGCTTTATGTTTGAGGTCCTAAAGAAATTTGAGGCCGGTGATGTATTCATTAATTGGATTAGGAAAATGTACTCTAAACAAGAAGCACAGATCATAATAAATGGTGAGAAGACATCCAAAGTCAATATACATAAAGGGGTTCATCAAGGATGCCCTTTGGCCCCATTATTATTTATTCTTACTTTGGAAGTCTTGTTGATCCAAATAGAAATGATAAATCAATCTTCGGCATTGAAATTCAAAAACAAAGTTATAAATTAAGGGCATACGCAGATGACGTCGTTTTAACATTATTTAACCCAATGAATGCATGAGGCGTGTTGTTAATACACTCCAGCAATATGGTTCTGTCTCTGGGTATCGAATTAATAAGAATAAAACAATTATGTTGTTAATAAATATCCCTAAAAATGAAGTTGACAAATTGATTGATATATTGGGATATAAGTCTGAAAATAAAGTTAAATATTTGGGAATTTGGCTGACTGCAAAAAAATTCTGATCTTTTTAAAAACAATTATTATAGAGTCTGGTCAGAAATCAAGGAGGATTTTAGGAAATGGGCAATTTGAATATATCCTGGCTTGGCAGGATTGCTTTGGTAAAAATGTCAGTTTTATCTAAAATGATTTATTATTTTCAAAATATTCCTATTATAGACAATGAGGCCCCTCTTAAAATGTGGAATTGGGACATCTCAAAGTTTTTATGGTCAAATAAAAAAATCTAGAACTAAAATAATAAATTTGTATGATACTCTTGAACGAGGCGGTTTAGCAATGCCTAATCTTCTGTGCTACTATGACGCCTGTACATTAAATTGGCTATCCAGATTTGAGCAATTGTGCCCAGTATTGTTAGGACCATTCACTGGCCTGGATTCTAACAATTCTTTTAAAGATTAAGAGTTCTATCACACAGATTTTGCCTGCACCACATCTAAAATGAATTGATTTTCTTCCTATCTACTTTCTTCATTGTCCAACTCTCACATCTGTATATAGTAATGGGGAATACAATGACTTGGGCAAGTCTAACTTTAGTGCTCAGTTGTATGTCTTTGGTATATAGTTTTAATTCCTAAGCTGATTTGATACTGTCTTACTGATGTCTCTTGCTTATCCTAATGCCTAAGCCCCACCTGAAAATTCATTTGAGATGTGGTGCTGGAGAAGAGTTCTAAGGATACCACAGACAGAAAAAAAAAAAAACTCCAACAAATGGGTCCTTGAACAGATCAAACCTAAAGATTTCTCTGGAAGACAAGATGATGAAACTCAGGCTGTTGTACTTTGGCCACATCAGGAAAAGACAATAGTGCTAGGAAAGGTGGAGGGCAGTAGAAAGAGAGGATGACTGTATGCTCAGTTGTATGTCTTTGGTATATAGTTTTAATTCCTAAGCTAATTTGATACTGTCTTACTGATGTCTCTTGCTTATCCTAATACCTAAGCCCCACCTGAAAATTTTATCAAACTAAAACAAGATATAAGCTTCCTGAATAAATAAAAAAATCAAAGGAGAACTGAGCATCATTAAAGCACCACTATCTGCCATCTGGTGTTCCTGAGCTGCTTTCCTTCAGTTTTGAAGACAGCACTAATGCCTCCATGCCACCTGTTTTGAAGGTTATCTCTGGGGGTTAAATGAACTGAATTTTAAAAAACAAAAACAGCACCCTAGACACTGTCAGAGATGGTAGTGTAGAACTTGCATTTGTGGGTTGAAATGAAAGCACTTCCTAATGGCACAAACACAGGCATGGCTGAGGCAGGGGATGAATTTCCCCAGTAATACTGTATTGCTGTGAAGTTTCCCATGTTATTATGCAAAGCATGATATTGAATGGGCTTTTAACACTCAGTAGCTCACATGGGTCATTTTTATTTTGAATAACAGCCAAAAAATGTGTTCACCTGACCTTATTCTTTCACCCCAATTTCCTTCTAAATAGAACTTACTATTCAATACTCAAAATATTGCTTTTTGTAAAACAACCATTAATTTCATCTTTGGAACAAACAGCAGCCTAGATCTTTAGACATCGCAATCTGAATTGGGAGGATCTTCCATATCTGGCCTCTTCAAAATACTAGTGGCCAGTTTAAACATGCCTTTTTAAAAAAGTGTGGATAATGTAATTTGTAGCTTGGCTCACAAGGCATCTGATTTGGTGCTCTGTCATGCTATAAAACTACAGTTCTATAATTTTAACTGCCATGGAATACTGGGATCTGATATTTAATCGGTGTGCTTGAGTCTCAACCAGAGAGCTCTAGTGCTCTCCAAATTACAAATCCCAGGATTCCATTGGATTTTACCATGACACTTAGAGGAAAATTATTGCACCCTAATTGTACAGTGTGAAAAGGGTATTTGACAACCTTCATTGAGAAAAGAAAATATTTCTTCTTCAAACCAAATAGATACTGTTTGCTTTCTGCTCTGCTCTTTTTGTTGCAGTTGTTCATTGTTTTTAAATTAAGTTGATATATTACTCCATTTATAATGATGTTTGATCACCACAGCAATAATCTGAATATGTGAAAATGCTAGCAGTAGTCACCACATAGTGTCAGCATATGATTTCTGCTGACTCCCTCAGGCTAGCTCCCCAAATGAGAACCAAGCATTTTACTGAGGAGCGGGCTTACCCCTGACACCATTGACAAGGGGACGGTGTTGCACTGAGCCCATTTGGGCTGGCATTGTTGCTTCAAGCAGCTCCAAGTGGCTGCTCAGAGAAGGTGTGAGTCTGAGGTAATAAAATAATATCATTGTGGAGTTTAGACCAAGATCTGATACAATTCACACATCAGATCTTGGGAGAGTCCACACAGACTAGACCCAGCTACTACACAGGACAATATCCCAAATGGGGTCATCATGAAAGCAACAACTAATGCAAGGGGGGGAGGAGTTTTGCTGTGCTATCTGCTTCCCAACTAGCAATATCCTCACCCCAAGCTACAGAAGCCAGCAGCATTAAAGTTCTGCCTGATCCTCAGCTAGCTCCATCCCCACTGCAAATAGTCACCCTCTTCCTGTAAGCACCATCTCTTCATTGACTCCAGCTGAGCAGCAGCATCACAACTCACAAGAAGCATCATGCAATGTTCAGGAAGGGACCAGAGAGATATGGCAGTGGGACTGGATAATTCTCATCTGACCTGGCCTGACACTGTCTGGGTGTAGGGCACTCAACCTAGGCATGTTCCTCAAGCAACTGATGGGGTGACCACCTCATCATAGTCACCTATAGAGTTTACCTCTTCTGTTAATGTTCCTTCTCCCTCATTGGTCTTCTCAACAGTCACAGTGGTGTCAATCAACCCTTGGCTACAGTACCTGCCCACTCTATATTTTATCCCTCTCCCCAGACTTCCCCATCCCCTCTCTTCCTGAGCACTCTTCTCAATGCAATCCACACAGTTATATGTCATTGCTGGAGGGGAGCTCCTCTTACCAAGGAATTTGGGGGGGGGTCAGCAAGTCTGCCCATGAAATTTCCAGCCAGATCCTTTCCACCATGACTAAATACCAGAAAATCATACTCAGGATCTACACTAGTTCCAAGGGATCTGCTTGATTGCAGTTTCATATGAGAGCTGCTTCAGACCTCTCTGATCTTGGGACCACAAACTGGATGAATTGTGACCCAGAATTATGATCAGTTCTTGGACAGCCTTGTCTAATTGTTGTGAAACCAGCTTTGTGCTGATGGACAACCAGTCAAAAGGAACACATATGAGTCCTGCTGCATCACACCAGGAGGATGCCACAGTCTGCTGGAACCTCAGCGCTGGTAAGTGGAGGGGACAAGCATGCAAATATGACCACTGATGTCAAACATGTGGGAGTACACATCCCAGCATGTCCTGTTTCTGAGATAACCATTAGGTAAACATAGGTTGGGCAGATCCAACACAGGCACTGCCCATTTCCAATTAACCTTTTGATTCCTGTCTCTTAGTTGGCATTTTATATCCCAAGGGTGCCAGCATCAGTTACATTCTGGATGGTTTCACTAATGCCTTTAGGATTCCTTACACAGTAAACATACCTATTGTTTTGCACCTAACTCTCAGTCGGTCATCAGCCTACACCAAATTGTGAAGGGAAAAAAACAGCAAGGAATTGCATGCTAGTAGGATATCAGGCCCTCATGCAGAACTGCCTCTCCCTAATTTGTGCCTATTACCATGGGAAGTGGTCTCTAAGAAAACCCTGTCTGAGTACCAGCTAATACACAACCTGTCATTCCCCAAGGGCACATCTATATTCTGTTAAATAAGCATCCTCTGATGCTGCAGTGGCTATGATCTGGGCTCTAGGCCTGGAGATACTTCTGGCAAAATGTGACAATAAATCTCCATTCCATCTACTGCCAGTTCACTCTGAAGGCGTTTAACTCTTGTGCTTCCACTTTGATGACACTTGCTATTATAATAAGGCTATACTTATGGTATGACTGCATCTTATCATCCTACTTGCTTAACTTATATGCTGAAAATATTATAAGAAAAGCAAAAGTAGAATCGGAAAAAGGAGGAGTTAAGATAGGAGGAAGCAACATTAACAACCTAAGATATGCGGGCGACATCACATTATTAGCAGAAGACATTCAGGAATTGGAAAAGTTAATAAAGAAGATCAAAGATGAAAGTGCAAAGGCAGGTCTGATGCTGAAAACAAAAATAATGACCAAAGAAGAAAATATATAAATTCAAACTCAATCTAGACAAAGACTTGTCGAGAGGGGCTGCTTGTTGCGATGGCCATTTTAGGATATGAGACGCCTGGTTTGCTAAGTGTGCAGGAATTCCCACCTAATTCCTGCACGCTTGGCCAATCAGGCATTGTATGAGTTATGTTAGGTACGCTGGGAAATCTCATGGTGCTCATGTCATCACAAGATTTCCTGCAGGAATTTGGGCTATATAGCCCTGCACTGCCATGTGGTGTCAGCCATTTTAGAGCTGCAGCTGAGTGAGTCTCTTCGCCTGGCTACGTTCTTTGGTTCTATGCTCGGCCTTGGCCTAGCTATCTTTTTGGCTTTTCCTCATTAATTTTATCAATATTAATTGTTGATTGCATGGTGGGAGTGTTCAATTCGGATCTCCTGTGCTTTTGGTGGTAATTGCCCAGGTGAAGCCTTTGGGCCAGTCGCCTTGGACCTGAAAGGGCAGCCTGCGGCATCTCTAACACCCGGCTTGATTAATCACAGGGCCGAGGTGAGTGCTGCAACAAGCGGTTCTCCGCTGGGTGCATGGACTCTGCGGTCAAATCCAGGCCCAGTAGTGCCCCGGTCACTCCAGACTGGTAAGGTCGGGATCCCATTGCCTGGGGGGGGGGTTCGGGCTAGGGCACAGCTCGCTCAGGCTCTACACTTCCCCTGGCACTGGGTTGGTTGGAGGCAATTGTCTTCTGGTGGGGTGCCTATTTCAGGACCCTTGTGGACACCTTCCCCTTTGGGTGGTTGCCAGTGATGCTTCCTGGCTGTTGGCATCTCCGCTGAGACTTGGGAAGGGCGGCCCTCGGGCCTGGTGGTAGTCATCTGAAATAGGGTGATGTATTTCAAGGACCCGTGTTTTTCACTTGCGCAGGACGATGCCCCGCAGCAAGGCCCAATATAAAAGGCGTGCAGCTCCGGCTGCACCAGGCTCTAGTCACTCTGCCCCAAAGAGGCCCTCACAAAAGGCCAGCAGGGATGATGAGATTGTCTCTCAGCTAGCACAACTGAGCAAGATGGTACAGGCTTGTGTTGCGGTCTGCAGTCAGCTTGCCCAGAAGGGGCTTCAGGCTACAGCCACCAGCCCCTCTGCCAGCACTTCTGCTATTCATGACACAGGAGTCCTGCCCCCTCAATCTGCACCTGACTCTCAGGTAATGGATGCAACATGCGGTCCTGTGATGGTTCTGGCTATGGAGGCTGGGCAACCAACTTTAGCCGATGTGTGGGAACTCCTAAAAATGGTTTCTGGTGTGGGGATTCAAGGTGCCGCTGCCTCTGTTTCCGAGCAGCCCATGGTGGCAGATTTATATAATCTCCTGCAAGGAGTGGTTCTTCCAGATGGTGGCACAATGGACCAAACCTCTGAGGTGAAGAGGAGAGAACAGGCAGGTGCTGCTGTGTCTCACCCTAACACCCGAGCTGTTGTGGGGCCACACTTCAGGGGACCTTTGCAGTCAGCTGGTGATGCTTTCCAGCAAGCCTCAACATCAGGTTTGTCTCCCTCTAATCCTTCACAGGCAAGTTGGCCCACCTTGGTATGGGCTCCAGGTGGCCAAGTTGGATAGAGTTTGGGGGTGGAACGCCCCATCCCTGTAACTTCAGGTGCACCGGCAATGGCAACTGAGGTTTCCCAGGTGCCTGACTCTAGGGTGCAGGTTGGTGAGCCAATAAATTTGGCTAGTGACACATTAAGGGTGTCTCCGTTGGGTGCTCCTGAGCTATTGGGAGTTAACAGATCTACTGAATGTAATCCATATGCTGGAATGTCTACTCCTCTTGGCTCACACCTTCCGCTTTCTACTAAGGAAAGAATTTGGAAGGGGGATTATATTGATCTATTTTCTCTTACTTTTAGGGATCCTGAACTAAGGATCATGGTAAAGGATGGGATAGTCTTTAGCCTCCCTTAAGAGTTTCAGGCGCTCAAACGCCCTAAGCTGGAGCGCGATTTCGCTAATTGGATCATGGGTTTCACTATTTACAGGGAGTTATTGAAGAAAATGAACCTCATAGGTCTCCTGATTTTTTGAAATATCAAGAGATAATGATAAAAGCTTATACCAACTGCCATCATAATTCCAGGGGTGCAGCG
>JAIPUX010001232.1:111183706-111194323 GCA_020142125.1 Phrynosoma platyrhinos | reverse complement strand
AGTTCCTCCTAATGTTGAGGTGGAATCTGTTTTCCTGGAGCTTGCATCCATTGCTCCTGGTTATGTTCTCTGAAACAGCAAAAAACAAACTTGTTCCCTCCTCAATATGACGCCCCTTCAAATACTTCAACAGGGCTATCATATCACCTCTTAACCATCTCTTCTCCAGACTAAACATACCCAGTTCCCTAAGTAATTCCTCATAGGGTGTGGTTTCCAGACCCTTCAACATTTTAGTCATCCTCTTTGGACATGCTCCAGTTTCTCAACATCCTTTTTAGAACTGGACACAGTATTCCAATTGGGGCCTGACCAGAGCAGAATACAATGGCACTATTACTTCCCTTGATCTAGACACTATACTTCTATTGATGCAGCCTAAAATTGCATTGACCTTTCTAGCTGCTGCATCACACTGTTGACTCTTGTTCAACTTGTGATCTACTAGGACTCCTAGATCCCTTTCACACATACTCGCATTAAGCCAGGTGCCCCCCATCCTATATCTATGCATTTCATTCTTCTGCCCTAAGTGAAGTACCTTACATTTCTCTGTGTTGAAATTCATTTTGTTAGCTTTGGCCCAGATTTCTAATCTGTTAAAGTCTTTTTGAATTTTCATCTTGTTCTCTGGAGTATTCACCCTGTCCTTTGGGGTAAAAATGCAAATAGTAGTAGTGACACATCCCTAGATAATGCTGTGCACTTATTTTGATAGCTTCATTAATTTTCTATATTTTTGACTGAGCAATTATTTGGTAGATTATGAAGTTACTGTAGGCACACATATGCTGCACTGTTTATAGACCTGGGGAAACAGAAGTCATTGCTCAGTTGTGTGTGTGTGTATGTGTATCCACAAACAAATAATATGAAAAAAGCATCTCACAGCTTTCACAAACATTTCCATGGATTATAGGTGGTGGTAGATAAGAGAACAGTCTACATTATTATGTTAATGTGTCACTAATTGTGTTCTGGTATGGCAATCAGGTTCCAGGATGGTTATGATGGAGCAGATATGCAGGAAAAAGCAGCTCCATCTTGTGTTATCTGAAAGTGGGTCGAACCCCCACTATCCATGTCACCTGCACCATTTGTGGCCCAAACACCCATGGGCTGTCTGCACTGCCCGGTGTTAAGCCACAACATGTGATTTTTTTCCTTCTGCCACCTGTCCACCATGCATGCTCACCATTGCACAAACACATCACCAGCAACCTCCAATTACCTTCTTCATCTAACTCCTCCCTGGGAGCTGTTTTATTTTGCCCATGTGTTTCACCTCATTATAATGAAAAAGAGTAGCTCAGATTAAAGATTGAGCACTTTAATGCAAGCATGGGGAAAATGCAAGCCTTGGGCCATATGTGACTTACAGAGTAATTTTTGTGGTCCCTGGGTCCATGTTTTTAAAAGAAGATAAGCTGCTACTGCTACTACCACTGCCTCCATTGCCACTTCTTCTTCCTCCTCCTCCTCCTCCTCCTCCTCCTCCTCCTCCTCCTTCTTCACCCTCACATGTCCACAAGTGAGACACAGGGTCAATTTCACCATGCTTTTCAGACCCTTTAATTATGTGAGGAAACATTGCTTTCTGCACAGAAAATGCTGTTCTCTGCACAAAACAACCCACATGTATTTTTTTTAAAAAAACACAAAATTAGTAATGAACTTCAAAGATTCTCCCACATCTAGAATTCTGCTTATCAGGGGTTCCTGACACTCGATAGTTCCTCCCCTTGTATTTGACTATTTTAGAATATTCTTTCAATCCCCACTGGCAACATACCACAACTAGTGATATACCGGCCACATGATATTGTTATTAAGTGTTTGTTGTAAATTTGTTTTAAAATATTCTATTCTATTCTGAACAAAAACAGAATGATGTCCCATTCCAAACAGCTGCAGTTTAGCATCTCTGCATAATAAAATGGGGAAAACATATAAATTTAATGGAAACTAAGCCCCTACTTTATTTAGGCACAATGCCAGAACAACTTGTTCAAACTATAAAAAAAGAGATTCTATGGAAACATTTGAAATAACATTCTGATTGTAGGAACTGTTCCATAGTGAAATACTCTGTCTCAGTGTTTTATGATTCTATGATACATTATCTTCTGTGGTGAAATTAGCATGCCATGGCACTGAAGAATCCTCTTGCAGAATTGGATTAGAAACAATAATAACTAGTTGTGAGAAAACAATCAAAGAATAACTGTGAGCAAACTCAGCTCTTTTTGCACAGCCTCTTTGTTGTTTGGTTCCTCCCTGATGATGTTTTGCTTTACTATCTCACTCATTTTTGTGCTCAAAGAAGAAATGTTCCTCCCTGTTCAATGGAATCAAAGCATCTTTCACGAAATACCAAAAGCTGTGACCTTTCAGGCAGCAACAATTCAAAAGCGCTCTCTCTCTCTCTCTTCTTTGCCACAATAAATGGCCTTTGCTTCTTATTCTGCATTTATCCTCTGAGAACAGCAGGAGTTGGCTTCTAGCCTGGTGTTTATTAGCTATTTGTGTTCAGAATGATTACACAAAACAAAAGGAGTATCTGCTGTTTTTTAGTGTCACAAATTGCCAGAATGTCTTTAATAGTCTCCATAGGTCATCCTTAAAGAGGATTCTTCAGTGCCATGGCATGCCAATTAAGTTACTAAGCACCATCCTGGGATAGTAAATAAAAATTATGTCAACAAACACAGTAACAGTAAATACAAGAATAGAACTAGATAGTGAGTGCTTTTGCTTGTTATAGGATAATGATGAAGTGATCTGCAAAAGAAAAGAAAACACATAGGTAGTAAATAATCAGGAGCCCTTGATTCTATCCATGACATTTGGTTTTCTGAAATGCCTTGCAAAGAAGAGCTGCAGGTTAAATAAACAGACTTACAAAATTGGAATAGTTTTCTTGCTGTTCCATCTGCCTCCTATTCACTGCCCACTCAAACATATACAATTACACAGAAACAGTGGCAGCAGTAGATGTGGCAGCATGTATTACTTCATGTGATCCTCCAGTTATTATTGGACTGCAAGTCCCAAAGGCTGTAGTCAGAATAGCTAGGGGTGAGGCATTCTGGAAACTGAAGTCCAGCAACATCTGGAGGATTGCACAGTTCCTGCTGCCAACATGACATGAATCCAGCGATCCATGTCCATACAGACTGCCTGCTGGAGTGTCAAGACAAAACTGGTTGTTTCTCTTTTCACTTGCTCACTGGTTTGTCTGTCAATTATGCAATGGAAAAAAATGAATCAGAATGTATCTGCACTACCTAATTATGGCAGACTGATTGTCAGGGTCCACTTAAGGTTTCTCTGTCATGGGTTGTTTGCTATATTTTGTTGGTATAGAAATATAGTGAATAATGATGCTATAGTTGTGGAATTTATTGTTGTTGTTGATGAAACAGTTTTGGATTAGTTGCTGGGAATGGGAGGCAGGGCTGATGGAGGGAAGGAGAAAGACAAAGAATGTTACCATAGCCTCAAGGTCACTGTCTTGGGAAAATAATGAGAAGGAGGGGGGATGAGAAGCTGGGGTGGTAGGTGTGAAGGGAATTATATTTTTGTGATACAGGGCTTTTGCAGACTGCTAGAAATAGTGCAAATTGAGTCCACTTTAACTGTCCTGGCTCAGTGCTAGGGAATCATGGGAATTGTATTTTTTTCTGAGACATTGAGCCTTCTCTGTCAGAGAGCTCTGGTGCCACAATAAACTATAGTTCCCATGATTCCCTAGCACTGAGTCAGGGCAGTTAAAGTGGACTCAATTTGCACTATTTCTGGCAGTCTGCAAAAGCCTTCAGTTTTGAAGCCAGTTCTGGTGCTGAACTGCTCAATAAATCCTTTCTGGTTTACCCATGAAGCCTGGTTATTGAGTAGGTTAGAGATTGGGTCATCACACTAATCCCACTTTAACTATAATGATTCTATCCTCTGGAATCCTAGGATTTGTGAGTTACTTAGATTTTTTTCTTATGGAGACCTTATGGGTATCTTATTCTGCTGTTCATGAGAGTACAATGAACTTCAAAGTAGATACTCTCAAAGTATGACAGATGAAAACATGTGAGCAACATGTACAATTCAGTGTTGGCTCAAAAGGATGGCAAGGATGTGGGGGTAGGTGTGCCAGGCAGATTTTTTCTTGATTCACACACCACATCATCTGGGGAAGATTCTGCCAAAAAGACGTATTGGCCTTTCTGAGACTTTGAATACAAAGAATAAACTCTACTACACATAATAATAAAGACTGAACAAGGGTAGTAATCATTTTTATATAGTACTGTGTTTTGTGGTCATTTTTTTGGTCCTTTCACACATTCAGTTTCAACACATTTTCCTGACAGATTTCTTGAAACATGAAGGCTACAATTAGTCTTTCTCTTAATTAAATAGGTATAGGATTGCAATCTTAGTGAAATAAACCTTAAGCAGGAACAGACTTGTCTTTCTTTCTGCCTCCTTTCTTCCCTTCTGTAGATGACTTCTGTGCTTATCTTAATTGGGGCAAAGTCTTGTAAATGCTTTAGAATTTGCCTTGAACATTAAAGATGGTGAAATTATGCCAGCAAAACTAGTATTCAGGTAAATCAATAACAAATCAAAGGTGTACTGGTCTGGAATTAAAAAATAAGGATAGAGGTGACTTTACAGACATGTGCTTTTCTTTTTCACCCTCCAGGTTATAGAAAACTTATAATCTTGCTTTATGCTCTCAAGTGACAAAACATGATTTATAGCTCAAAATATTTTTAAATGGATTTATAGCAGTTGTGCTCACCAAAAGGAGCCTGAATGACAGCACACCAGATTGAAGTATTCTATTTTAAAAGAGAACTGTCACTCAGGCAAGAGTGACATAAACTGCCTTCTGCTTTTTTGCTCATTATTATCCAAAAGTGACTAAACACATATCTGAGATGGCATTATCACTATGCATAAAACAACAACTTCACTCTCCCTATTATGACAGAATTTTATGCTACACTCCAGAGAAAAGATTAGATGAGCCATTCAAGCATACCATAGAAGGACCTACTCAAAGCCAATGAGACAGTGTAATCCTTTTGTGCTGTCTCCTAATGACCATATATTTGAATGTTTCCACTACGACATGAACACATATGGTGCCTTGGCAGTGACAGCCAGCATGATGCAGTGGCCAAAATGTTGGACTTACATTTTTTTCTCTCTCATTTGCTAGGTGACTGTCAGCTAGGAGCCTATTGTCAGAACACTGGGGCTGTGACAAATAATAATAATAATGAGATACAACTTCAACAGTGAGATAAAATCAATTCCATATAATGCTCTGTAAACTCCCACAAGGCAATCTGTGTGACTCCTAACTCCCTATTGTCAATTTCTGTTCCCTACTTCCATAAAAACCTGTCTTACTATAATGATACTCTCCCTTCAGCAATTCCAAAGCAGCCAGCATTGTTATTTCCATTCCATTGGCTAATTTTTGACCAGAAGGAAGTAATATTGGCATTGAAACAACCTCATCCCATTTCTAGCAATCTGGCATAGATTTGTTCTAGTGGAAACAAAGTAAGCATATGCATATGAATATACAAGTGTGTGTATATAAATCTGGCTTGACCTGAACTAGTGGCATCACTAGAAGGTGTGGAGGTGCTGACTGCATATGGTGACACCCCAGAAGAGGGTTGACACCTGATCAGGCCCTCCTTTCATGAAGTGCTGCCAGGAGAGAAGGAAAGAGAAAGACAGCAGTTGAAGTCCTGTCTGCAACCCCTGCCCATCCACTCCCCAGTCCTTGGACAGTGCCAGGCTTCCAGCAGCTTTTGTTCCCCACCCCATACCTGCAGCTCAGGGATAGTGGCTGCATGGGTGAAGGAGCCACAGGTCCCCTCCACCTCCTCCCCTCACCATGGCCATGGTGGCAAGTGCCTGGGCCACCTAGCCACCTTGTGCACTACCTCTGCTCTGCTGCCACTAGATTGTTTGCTGCCTTCATCCCTCCCAACAGGGTGGGGCAGCCCTGGAGTGGAGTGGAGCTGGGCAGGACTGTGGGAGACTAGGGAATTCTGGAAACTGTAGTTTTGTGAGATATTTAGTCTTCTCTATCAGGGAACTCTGGCACCAAATTAAACTACAGTTCTCGGGATTCCCTAGTACTGAGCCAGGGCAGTTAAAGTGGTAAACATCTATATCCCATATCAGGATGCACATTTATATATGTCAGTATAGTCTCCAGGATATCTGCTGACACTTAATGTGGCCACTGAGACTGAAAAGGTTGTTCCCCCTCACCAGCTTATAAATAGAAAATATATTTGTGACACAGTTCTGATTACATTAATGTAGGACATTTTAAGTGTATGAGAACATGTGAGTTCAGTGCTTTGATTATGGGTACATTAAAGAGTGATCATACTACACTGATCTTAAAAGCATTCCACTGGCCGCCAATTAGTTTCTGGGCAAAGTGTTGACTATGGGTCCAGGTTACCTACAGGATCACCCACGCTGTACACTCAGGTCCTCTGGGAAATGCTTGCTCCAACCAGCCAAAACTAGACTGGCAACACTTTGCAAGAGGACCTTTTTGTCTGCTGCCCTTAGCCTGTGGAATGACCTGTGGGAAGAGATATGAGAGCTGAAGATGCCAATTGCATTTAAAACAGCATTAAAGGCATATCTCTTCTTGCAGGCATAGCCTGTTAATTTTAATTTGTATTTGAACTCAAGAGTGCATTTTAACAATTTTATAGTACTGTATTTTAACTGTTAGTTCATGTGTTTTTAACTGTGTTTTGAAGCAGTTGGGAAGAAGAAAAGCTGAGAAACAGCAAGGTCTCCGTTTTTAGGGTTTTTATTAGTCAGGCATTCAGGTTTGGCTGAAATGGTTATCTGTTTGTAATTAATCCTTTAAGTTGTGCCTGGAGGACCAGTTGATTCCATGTCTTAGGGCCTAAGCAGACTGCCAGAAATAGTGCACATTAAATTGAGGCACTGCCCTGGCTCAGTGCTAGGGAATCATGGGAACTGTAATTTATTGTGGCACCAGAGCTCTCTAGCAGAGAAGGCTCAATGTCTCAGAAAAAAATTCAATTCTCATGACTCCCTAGGGCAGTGCCTCAACTTAATGTGCACTATTTCTGGCACTCTGCTTAGGCCCTTAGTCTTTAATGTTCTTTATAATAAACCTTTTTCTTCAATACTCTGTCTCTTCCTATCTTCCTGTTCAATATATTCATGTTATTGTAAAAATATTATTTCTGTGATCAAGAATAGACCTCCTGTAGAACAGACATAATGCATTATTGTAGATAAACTGGACTGAGAGACATGCTATTTGAAGTGTTCTGATAGTTTGTCAGAACAGTTCCTTACTTGTAGTTGTTCAGAACAAAAGAGAACAGTTCCTTATTCATAGTTGTTCCTAATTTTCTGGACAGCCAGACAATTAACAATTAACAATTGTGGTCTAGCAACCTAATAATCCAAGATATTAATCCCAGAGATAGAAGCCAGGTCCAAAATTATGTGAGATAATATATTACATGCACACATACATGCATATGCACAAACACGCACCAAGTCTGGGATCTTGTATGACACAGTAAAGCATAATAGAATGGTGCTACATATCTCTTCTGAAATCCCCTGTCTCACTGTTTGGCCAATGCAGCACTCCAAAGCCATCCACAGCTGGTGGAGTGTTTGTGTTTTCAAACAAGAATCTTACAATGTTCCTGTATCCAGCTATTACATCATCTAGTAAGAGTTTCTGGGGTCCTCCAGAGGTGTCAGGGGGTAGTGTCATTGGTCTTCATCTGGCTACAAGAATTTGTGGGAGATAATTATTTTTCACTGGAAAATGCCATAAAAATAAAGCTATAGAATAACTTGATCTTTTAATAATCAATTTACAGCCCTATTTGCTCATCTGTTGCTTTTATTCTACACATACACAGAGACTGCTTTTAATTATTTTTATTATTTTTAAGCTAAAGGTTTCTTGCATTTATTTTGGAATTCTTTTTATTACTATGAACAATATATAAATAATGTGTTATACAGATTGAAAAGTTGCAAGAATTGAGTTAAGTGTGTTGTAGCCAACAGCAACAGAAAATAAAACAGACACTTACTGTCTTTGTTAAGGATTTTAAAAAGGGTCCCAATTTGAGATGTTCCCTAGTGAGAAAATCCCTTATGGTTAATTTGGATGGCAAAAGTAAACAAATGAAGCCACAGTGGAGTAACTGTCAGCTTAGTTATCAGTACAACAAAGGAATGATGATATGTTGTCAACAACTTATTTATAGAACAGAAGATGTTTTAAAAGATGTAAATATTACAAGTGAACCTTCTGCTAGCCACATTGATATGCCTTTGTAAAATGCATTGGGGAACGGAAGTCTACATTTTGTTTTTAGCACAACAGATCAGATGGGATACAAATATGCATACCTTTTAATAAAGGAATGGTGCCCAAACATCTGACTAACATCTTCCAATAGCAGTAAAGCCATCCTTTATGTTTATCAGATACACTCTGTTATTCCTTGTTTTTTGTTCCTATAAACTAATTTCTGGCAATTTGGCTAATCTATTTTCTATTTCTATTTCTATCTAGTTTTGATTAATTATTCTAAAGTGTTAAGTAAATGGCTAATACCCATACCCATACCTGCTCCATTCTGGGAATTATAGTCCAAAAAGTAATATTTTCAAGTTCTGTATCTAGCATAGTGTTGATGAGGTAAAGGCTTTAAGACAAAGCACACTTATGGGAATATATGCAAATAATGTGGTTATAGAAGAAGAAACAGTGTGTATCTAGAATACATGAGCAATTCCTTTGCTCCCACTTAAAGTGGTTGAACCTTTGGAAAGGTTCAGTTAGAATGTCTATGAACACTAGAGCCTTTCTGCAAACGCTTTAGGCAAACACTTGGAAAACACTCCACATACATGAACAAGCCCCATCTGCTAGCACTGTCTCTTCATTCTCCTATCACAAAAGCCAAGTAGTATATAGTTTGAAGTGGGACAGAAGAAATCACAATCAGTAGGCACTCCCCTGTCAAGAATCATCTTATCCAACTAAAGTTGGGTCTATGAGTCTCAGACTTCCCAGAAGAAAGGAAGAACATAACACCAGTTTTCCACTGAAGTTTCTGGGATTAAAGGCTTCAGTCCCATCTGGATTTGGAAAACAGATTCTGCTGGTTCTGAATTGTATCTACTACTTTGTTTTCTCTTTCAGTGCCCCAAAGTAAGTTACTTGACCCTTGAGAAATCATGAGGTGGTATGTACAATGGTCAGAAGATCAAATGAAGCAGATATCCTATTTACATAGGGCCTCTGCAGACGGGTGGCCATGGGCTGCCCCGAGAAGCCACGGATTGAGGCCGAGGCTGCTGCATGCCTCGGCCCCAATCCACTCTTTTTCCAGCCCTGGAAGGAGCGCTAAAATAGTGCTCCTTCTGCAAAGTGTGGAAAGGGTGCCGCAAGAGGCGGCGCACACCTCTTTGGCATCTCTTCCGGCTCAGCGTGTCTGGACGCTGAGCCAGAAGAATGTCATCAGAGCACCTGTCATGTGCAAAGCGCCATCTGCAAAGGTGGTTAGTCTTGCTTGTCTCATGAGCCTGAATGGGGTTGCTTACAAAATTTCTTATGATACCCAAGATTGTATGTACAGTTCAACCTCCACATGGGTGCAGGAGGGTGAGTGGGGTGATGAGGTAGATCAGCCACCAGCTGCTTAAATAAGCTTCAGTATGCTATGGAGGTGGAGGGGCTTTGAAAATCTGACTGAGGTGTCAGGGTAACAAGGCATTAAAGGGAGTGGCAGGGTGTCACTGCTGGCAGAACACGAGGCAGAGAGGAGAAGGGGAAGTGGATCAGCCACTGGCTGCTTAAATCTATTTCCATGTCCTAGGTAATGTTAGTTCTTCCAAACTTCAATGATTTTTCAAATTGGGGGTTTGCTTTGTTTTGCTCTGAATCTTAAGATTATTTTTAATGTTTACAACAAATAATATATCCACATAGTTTACATTTCTTCTACTTCATGCATTTTTGTCTAATATACACATTTTTAAAAACATCCTTCACATTTTGAATTCCTCAACATATGTTAATACTGGGAAATCCATTGTAACATGTACAAAGGTGTAGATTTTGAAGGATAATAGAGTTTCAGCTCATATGTTGGTTCAAAAGTAAACCATTACATAACAGTAAATTGTAGACTGAATTACTATATATACTTGTGTATAAGTTTACCTCATGCATAGGGTGAGGGCAGGTTTGGGGGCCAAAATTATAGATTTTAATATGGCACGTAGATAGGTCAAGGGGCAACCATTACCACTGCATCCCCTCTGCTCCATTTGTCTCTTGGCACACCTTTGAGTGGAGTGTTAGTGCAGACGCCACAGGGAGACCCTTGCTGCTCTCCTTTGCTCTTGATGCACTGTGATGGCAAGCATCAAATAGCCATCACTGCTGCCACATCCCCACTGTTCTCTCTCTCTCTCTTTTCCCCTTCCCCTTCTCCCATCCCTTTGACTCTTGTTTGAGCAATCTAGCTCAAGGAGCTGCTCTTTTCTTAC
>JAIPUX010001232.1:111160938-111172814 GCA_020142125.1 Phrynosoma platyrhinos | reverse complement strand
GAGTATATCTCCCTCTATCCTAGTTTCCCTCTTTGCCTCCCCCACTCTCACTCTTCCCCACTTATTTTACTAGTGTGTATGTGTGTGTTTGCGCTGCATTTGGATGTTTGCTTGCTGTATTAATAAATATTTTTAGACTTTAATTGGAGTTTGGTCCATTTCCATGTCATTCCTTGCCAGAACTCTTACATCTCTGGTATACAATTGGATAAGGTCTCAGAAGCAAAGTTGGGCACTTCACTCTCACATTTGAGCTAATTATAAATTCCCCAAAATTAGGTATTGGTTTCCCAACAGATTGGTGGAGAATGTGGGCAATCCCTGGAATTTAGGCACCCCAAACTGATCACTTGGGCTGTTTAAATCTTGGCACATAGAAGAAATAAGGTTCTGGGCAAAGGAGATGCTGACGTGAGTGTTAGGAAGGAGTGATTGTGTTTGCGTGACTGGAAATCTTGGGTTGGCTATCCCTTTCTTACTTTGTTTATCGCGGGTTGGTAGAGAAGATCCAGGTTCCCCCATTCAGGTTTTTCCCCCACAATCCAACCGTAGACAGTCCCCAGAACCACCTTGGACAAGCTAAGGTTGACGAAGTGAGGAGATGTCCTCATCGGAAGCTACAAGGGTGCAAGGCTGGCAAAGGTTAGAGAGGGCAAGGAAGCCTAGAGCAGCTAATTGAACCCTGGTGAGGGGCAGGAGAGTCCCAGTGCAGCCAGTGGGTCTAGAAGTCTGTCAGTGGGTCTAGAGAAAGCCGGTGAGGGGTGAGGAAAAGCCCTAGAGCAGCCGGTGGGTCCAGAGAAAGCTGGTGAGGGGCGGGAGAGCCCTAGTGAAGTCAGTGTGTTTTAAGAAAACCACCAGTGGGTCTAGAGAAAGCCAGTGAGGGGTATACAATTGGATAAGGTCTCAGAAGCAAAGTTGGGCACTTCACTCTCACATTTGAGCTAATTATAAATTTCCCAAAATTAGGTCTTGGTTTCCCAACACCTTCCACTTTCATTACACACAGGTGAAGGGTGTGAGTATATTCTGATTACCTACAAGATTTTGAAGTAAACTTGATATACCTCTACTTTATTTAGCTTCCTTGTATACTTCAGGGGGTTTCCAAAGATACATTTATCTTTTCTTTATCTCATATTAAGAGTAATATGTTTACAGAGGCATTTTTTAAAAAAATCACCCAGTCAATGAATATATTAAAGAAAACTAGGAAGTGTTAATCCCAATGCAATTGTGATCATATGGTATTTTAAAACTTTCTTGCCTCAATATATTATTGAGATGTTAAAAGGCAGTTCAACTGGGGAAAAATTTCCTAACTTCCTCTAAACAGTATGGAATATATTACTTAGATGTTTGAGTTGCAAACAGTCATTCAAAGTTGTTGTGTGGCTTATGTCAACTCCAAACATCAGACTACCCCCTTTTCAGCTGTGTCTCCTAGAAGCCTCCATGAGGAGGCTTCATCTTTTCAATATATTATATCCTCTCTCATACTGTATAACACTAAAAAAAAAAAATTTAAATTTTAAAAAAAACTGCCATTTTTCCAAGACAAAAAGTAAAATGACTTCAAACCACATCTAGCTTGCATCTGATATTTTGGCTAGTTTGTGCAGTTCCCAGAAAATCCCAATAATTTTCTTGTTTCTTTTCAGGAGCAGGCAACTGCCTCTGACCTAGACAGACAAGCAAATTCCTTGTACCACTGAGATTTTGTTATTACTTTTCTTATTTTTACATTGCAACATCTCCTTATTTTCCTCCCCAATATCCTATTATCAAACTGTATCATTTCCCTTGAATTCAGTCTGTAATCCCTCTCAGCAGAGGCTATGCCATTTCTGTGTTTCACAGCATCTGCTGTAGCAGTAAATGCACATTATTAATTTATTTAAAGCATCTGCTGGTAGTAGATCTGTTGTCCTACAGATCTTGTTCCTTTGTCTATGCCTAATCTTGCTGAGGGAAACAAACAAAACAAAAGAAACATAGGCATACAGATCTATATAGTCACCAGGATTTGATATGTCCAGCTTTTATTTCTGCCTGTACATGTGGAAATTCCTTGATGTTTACTTGAAATCATAAACTTTCATGCTGCATAAATTGTTTCATCAATAGTTCTCTGTTCTTCAGGTATGATTGTCTCCTTCTCTGTTCCCTCATCCTTCTCCTCCCCCTTTTGAGAGATAAGGTATTTGGAGAGAGTGTGGTATAGTGGTTTGTGTGTTGGAGACTATGGTTTAAATCCCCACTCAGCCAGGGAAACCCAGCTGGTGCCCTTGAGCTAGTCACACTTTCTCAGCCTTAGAAGATGGAAATGGCAAACTACTACTGGATAAATTTTGCCAAGAAAAAACTGATGTTGACCATAATACAGAGTCTACTTGAAGGTACATACCAACAGAGGACAATGTACATCCTGATCAACTTATACAAGCCTTTAACTTTTAATTTAGAATTTAATGATTATTAAAACTTCAGCCTCCACAGGGTGGTTGCAGTGTGTAAGGAGACCTACATGAACTGACTCAAGTATAGAGATCTTTCAACCCTGACAGCTATGACCAAGAGATTTGCTGATAGTGTGGAGCCCAAGTATGCAATGATGGTGTTGCCCACCATCCTATGTTCTTGTGTGCCTTCATGTCATTTCCACCTATGATGGCCCTGAGGTGAATCTGTTATGGGGTTTTCTTGATGAGACAAGGTTTTCTTGTTTTTGCCTTCTCTGGAGTAGAGAGATTGTGATGTGCTCAAGTCACCCAGTAGGTTTCCATGGCTGAGCAGACAATTAAACTATGGCCTACAGAGTCATGGTTCAAAGCAAAAGCCATTACACCATGTTGGCTCTCAATCCTACATTTCAGTAACTTTATGTAGTTTTCATGTTTTCCATATGTATCCCTCCATTATGCTCTAAAATATCTTTACCATTATATGTAATGAAATTATTGGTAAAGACTTATGTGAGAGAATGTGAAAACAAGTTGGTTCTCGGGGTGTTCAGGAAAGATTTCACCTTCTCACAAGAATGAGAAGATGTTTAAAAAGCTATAATGTGTGTCACAAATGTTTTTGTACTCCTATGCCAAATAATTTTGAATGATGCATAGTATTTCAGAAATATTTCTTTCAGTGAATAGAAATTGTAGCCAGATTAACATAACACATTATGTGTTATGTATTGAAGTATATGTCATATTTTCTTGCTGTAGAATAAAATGCCATTGTACTAATATACATATATGCTTCTTAAATCAGAACATATGAAAAACCAACCTGAGTTGGACCAAAGACCCACCTAGTTCAATATATTGTCTGTAAGGGGCCAACCCATTGCCTATGATAATCCCACACAAGTAGGACATTAGTGTAGCAGTGGGTGAAACTACACTGTGGAAATAATACAGTCTGACACCACTTTAAGTGCTGTAGTTCCCCCCAATGGAATCCTGAGATTTATAGTTTTACAAGGTCTTTACCTGTCACTGTCAGAGTGCTAGTGCATCACAAAACTACAAATCCCAGGAGTCATGGTAGTTAAAGGGTGGCATCAAGGCAGTTAAAGTGGTGTCAAATTGTATTATTTCTACAGTGCTGGTACATTCAGTATCTTTTTCCTTATATTCTCCAACAAACAGAAGCATACTATCATATATACATCTACAGCTGTAACTATCAGTAAGATTAATCATGTGAGAGCTCAGAGTTTATAACCTGTAGCACAGTAATTGTTATTTACCAGTTCTCTTTCAAGCATTTTAAAAAATAATTTGAACATTTCAGCTGTATGTGACATTTTTTGTCCAAAGGGAGGTAGAGGGAAGGCAATCAGTATCTTTATTCACTAAACATTAAGATTAACAGAGCAATGCAATGATGTCCATAATATTTATTCACAAAACTGTTATTACTCCCAGCCTGAAGTCTATGAGGCAGACACTTTGTGTAGATCATATATTAAGTCAAATGACTATTTCTTTAGAAAGTTATTGTTGTGGCTGTGGCTCCAAAATGACACTGCCCTATGGCATACCTATCATAGGGTTTCCTTAGCAAGTTTAATTCAGAGGAAGTTTGTCATTGCTCTCCTCTTGGGCTGAGGGAATGTGACTTATTCAAGGTCAGCTAGCAGATTTCAATGGATGAGTAAAGATTTGAATTCTGGTCTCCAATACTCTAGTCCAACACTGGAACTATTGCACCTCACTACATTTTTAAGAAAGTCATAGCAGTTGCACAATACATATTTGAAACAGAACAAATCAAATCTAAAGTTGAAAAGCAGGAAATCAATCTGCAAAGTATTTTCTTTTCTAATTCAATATCATTGTTCATATCTAATATGGCCATTTCTGCTTGCCATTTTTCATCTTAACACTGTAGCCAGATACCAATTCCATGACTTGAACAGCAGACACTTTGGGCATGTCTACACAGGCCAAATGAACTGGTTTCCACCTATCTTCATGGTAACCTGTCCACATGACATATGACCAAATCCTCAATTTGAATGCGAACTATCTATGCAACAGAATCCATACTTAATCCACTCTTTCCCTCCTTTAAACCAGTGTACAAAACCCCTCACCTTTTGCTCTGGATTTTGCAGAAAAATTCACAGCATTCTGTAGCAACACTGGGCAGCTGTTCACTTATGTGTCCTGCTGTGTCACCTGATGCTGTCACAGCTGGTACAAATCACTTCCTCTGAAATCACAGTGAGGCAGCCAGAGGCAGGCTATAAATAAAATTTATTATTATTATTATTATTATTATTATTATTATTATTATTATTATTATGTGATCAACACTGGTGTTACTGATAGTGCATTTTTCTGAATTTTGATGTGTATGAATTCCACATGGCCCCAGATGGACTTTGCATCAAACTCCATGTGCTTCCATAACAGGGCATAGAGGTCAGTTGGAGAACTGGAAAATCCCCAAATCACAGAGCCAGGCAGACAGTGTAGGAGTCACAGATGGGCTATCATCACCTCCATAATCAGAAGGATGAGCAATAATGGCCAATATGTCTCACCTGATGGGCAAGCCAGAAAACTCAATACCCTCTCATTTCCCCTGGAATACTGCCAGACCAGCTTACCCAGCTAGGCAATCTAACACCTTTGTCTAAACCTCAGCCAAACAATTTAAGTTATAGCTAAGCAATCTAGTGAACCTTAGCCAAACAATACAAGCTATTGTTAAGCAATCAAAGTTCTTTTGTCTAAGCTTTTAGCCAAGCAATCAGGTACCTCACCAGAGGCTAGATTTTTCCTTTAAAAACCCCTGGATTCTTCCCCTCAGTGTCGCTAGTCTGAGTGCGGGTGACCTCATGTCACTCTGTTCTCTGATCTGGTTACCAGCACCTCCGTCCAACCCACACTGTCGGGATGGTTGTATCTTGGGACCATCTCCTTCCATACAATCCCACCCACACACTTTGGTCCTCTGGGAGGAATTTGCTTCAGCCTGTTAAAACTAGGCTGTCTACAACCTCCCAGAGGGCTTTTTCAGTAACCACTTCCAGATTATGAAATGGCCTGCCAGACGAGATCCGTCAAATTACCAGCTTAGACAGCTTTTAAAAAGCTGTGAAGATGGATCTCTTTTGGCAGGCCTTTCCTGACTAGTTTCCCGGCCAAGAAGAGAGTTTATTCTCTCCCCCACCTGCTTCCACATTTATTGCTGGCAGTCTGCATGCTATATTGCCTTTCCTTTATTGTTTTATTGTTTATTATTTATTGTTAATTTTTTGCTTTGTTTTAAATTTTATCATGTTTAATACTATTTTAAGGGGTGGGTGGGTTTTGGGGGGGGGTACATTGTAATATTTTATCGATGTAAGCCACCCCAATTGCTTCATCAGAGGGATGGGATAGAAATAATAATAATAATAATAATAATAATAATAATAATAATAATAATAATAATAACAACAACAATTCCTTCACCCATTTGGACTCCAGGAGAGGCTTTGTCGGTAGTAAGTATCACTGCAGCATTGCCTCAGCCTCTAACCCTTGATTTCCTTAAGCCCTGTAAGAGTCCGTGTGTGCGTGCATGCTTTGCTGTGTGATTTTCTACTGTTCAATAAATAATGCTTTAATTGGAGAATCCTGGCTCTGCATCAACTCTGATTCACTGGACTCTTGGTATACACATGGGAGACAGTCTCGCAGGGTCCTTGTAGCCGACCCCCTCTCAATTTGAGCTAAATAAAATTCCCCATAGACTTTTGGCTACACTGGGTACCTCATTTCTGATCTCAAATGGAGTAATTCTCACCAGTGGCAGTGGTGCCAGATGACACAGTAGACAGCTGCCTGGCATCACTATGGAATGCAGAGGTAATGGGGGAATCTGGGAAAGCTCTGGGAGTAGTTCAGAGTATTTTCTTCAGTGTAGACAAGCCTACATTTTTGTTCCCCTTATTTTCACTTTTTGCTCTGCTTCCCAGATGAATTGTTCAGGAATCAACATCACATACATTATTTTGGAAATTTTAAGGTGGCCTAAGGAAAGGTATCACCCTAGAAATAAATCCAGTATTGTTCCAGCCAATGTAATGGAACTTTTCCCCACTCCCATCTTCTCCAGATCTGGCTTTGAGGGGCTGTAGTGGGGATAAATCTTCTTCCTCTTCCTCTGAATTCTACTTTCCTGTGTACAGATATTAAGTACTGGATACTGCCCTCCCTTTATAGATTTTGAAATATATTTTTCTCCAATATAATCTTGTTTCTCTTTCTTATATTTTCATTCTTAATATGTTGGATATTCCAGCTTGGTATAGTAGTTTGAGTGTTGAACTAGGAGGCCAGGAGGCCAGGGTCTGAATTCCCACTCAGCCATGGAAATCTATTAGTGACCCAGAGCAAATTGCCCCCTTTCAAAATAAGAAGGTGGCAATGATAAAACTCCTTGCCAAGTAAATCTTAGGATAGGGTTGCTATACAGTTGCTCATAAGTCAGAGTTGACATAAAGGCACTTTACAAAAATACAACAATGAACTGGATCTAGATTTATTCATGACTTAAGTATTTTTTAAAAAAAGTTCAAAATTAAATATTGAATATTATATTCCATATTTTCACTTTATGACTCATTATTATTTCTCTTTATGTCTCTTATTACATGGAGAGTCAGTGTGGTGTAGTAGTGCATGATGTTGAGAAAATCAGCTCTTTGTGTTCATGATTTGAAGGATAATAGTGCCCTGCAAATTCATGATGAGATCATGGTAGTTTATGGAAACGATTGCCCATCTTATGACACTATTGTGAGGTGGAAAAGGAATTTCCAAGCTGGTCACATGTCCCCCACAGACAAGCCAAGACCTGGAAGATCATCATTGATGGACGATGTGGCCACAGTGAAGAAAGTTGAGTGTTTAATCCTGGAAGACAAATGAGAAACCATCCAAATGATCATGAATGAAACTGTTCTCAGTTATGATAGTGTGTGAACAATTATTCATGATGAACTGCACATGTCTAAGGTGTCTGCACACTGGGTTTCATGTTCGCTAACCCCTTTCCTGAAACAGACATGGCATGACCTTTCAAGACAGATGTTGATGCTGTTGGAACAGGATGAAGAGAATTTTTGGGGGGGGGGGTCATCTGGTAACCATGGATGAATCTTGGATCTATCAGTATGATCCAGAGACCAAAACCATGAGCACGTACTGGAAGTATGCTGATTCCCCTCCCACCAAAAAAGGCAAAGATGCAAAAGTCAACAGGGAAAATCATGCTCACAGTTTTTTGGGACTGTCGTGGGGTCATTCTCACAGATTATCTTGCAAAGGGAGAAACATCACTGGCACATACTACAGCAATCTTCTGGACAAGTGGCAAGATGCTTTCAAAAAGAAACATCGTGGTATGCTCTATAGAGGCATTCATCTCCTAGCTGACAATGCACCAGCTTACTCATCTCAAGTTGCAGTTAACAAAGCAAGGGCTTTGAGATCGTGCAGCATCTGCCTTTTTCTCCCGAACTTGCATCAAGTGACTTTTTCTTGTTCCCAGAAATGAAAAATCCATTGCAGGGTCACTAATTTGACAACACAAATGACATCATTAAGTGGAAGAGTGTTTTAAGGCAATCTGCAGACTTCTACAATAATGGTATTTGGAGGGTCAAGAAACAATGGGAAAATGTGTAAATCTGCTTGGGGATTACATAAGGAAAAGTTAACAACAACAACAACAACAACAACAACAACAACAAATTTATACCCTGCCTTTTCCCGTAGCAATCAAGGCAACTTATATCTAAAATCAAGTACATAAAACTACCCCAACAATAAACAACAAAACCATATAAGCAAACACATTAAACCCGCCCCCCCATTAAAAATACATTTAATGCAAATCTCAGTTAAAACCTAGAATTAAAACAATAAGCAAAAATTAAAACAATAGACACTCTGGGGCAGAACAAAGATATAAGAAAATGTCTGATGGGGGAGACCAAGTTGGATGAGTAGTTTATTCCAGGTAGGCCTGCCGGAAGAGATCTGTCTTGATGGCTTTTTTAAAGCCATCTAAGTTGGTTATCTGAGGGATCTCTTTCAGCAAAGTGTTCCAGAGTTTGGGAGCAGTGGCTCAAAACATCCTCTGGGAGGTCACCGTCAATCTGTTTTTTATTTAATCTAATCTGGGAAGGCCTGCTGGAAGAGATCCATCTTGACAGCTTTTTTGAAACTGTCTAAGTTGGTTATTTGACAGATCTCTTCCGGCAAGGTGTTCCATAATCTGGGGATGGCGGCCAAGAACGTCCTCTGGGAGGTCACAGTCAATCTGTTTTTTATCAGTTGAAGTAGCTTCCTCACAGAGGACCTGAGGGTGTGGGGCAGATTATATGGAAGAAGGTGATCCCCTAGGTAGGTTGGCCCCAGGCCATGTAAGGTTTTAAAGGTCATCACCAACACCCTATACTGTGCTCAGAAACCAATAGGCAGCCAGAGAAGGGATTTCAAAACAGGTGTAATATGATCACTCCTTGATGTTCCGGTGATCAACCTGGCTGGCATATTTTGTACTAGTTGTCATTTCCAAGTTAGGTATAAGGGTAACCCCATGTAGAGTGCATTGCAGAAGTTGAGTCGTGAGGTTACCAGGGCATGTATTACAGTTTGTAGGTTCCTTACTTCCAGGAAAGAGTGCAGCTGGCGTATCAGCCGAAGCTGATAACAGGCGCTCCTGTCTAATGCATTCACCTAATCTGTCATGTGAAGTGACAAGTCTAGGAGCACCCCCAGACTGTGAAAACATTCCTTAGAGAAGAATGTGACCCCATTCAGGACTGGAGGTTGCAACCCAATACCTGGTTTGGTGGCACCTAATGTAAGTACCTCCATTTTGTCTGGATTCAGATTGAGTCGGTTTTTCCTCATCCAGTCCATTACTGCTTCGAGAATTGATTGAGGGGAGAACTGCTATCTGGCATCATGGCAGCTGACTGAGACATGGTAAAATATATTTGGGTATCATCAGCATATTGATAACACCCCACCCGAAATCAAAACAAACTTTCTGTCAATTTTTTAAAGGTGATAATTAAGACTTTATGATCCCCCCTTGTAAAACCTTGCTTAGTCATACTAATCCACTGGGTGACCTTGAGCAAGTTACAATCTCTTGGTCTCAGAGGGTAGCAAAGGCAAATTCTCCTCAGAACAAATCTTGCCAAGAAACCCCCATTGGTTTCTCCTTAGGGTCACCATAAGTAAAAAATGATGCTAAGGCACCTAACAAGAAGATATTACAGAAGATATGAATCTTGAGGATTCCCTCCTTTTTAGAGATTTAAATAGTGGCTTAAAGCAGTTTGTTGTTTGCAATTTAGGTATGAATCCTATTGCCAGACTCAACTGTTGCCAAGCCTATGGAATCAATAAAATGTATTGACATGTTGATTCAAGGAATCTACTCAGGATTTAGACTTTATTTTATTGGGATTGTAAATGTATTTCCCCTCCCCCCCACCTTATATTACATTTTAACCCAATAAGCATTTGGTTGAATAGTCAGCCAGCCAAATGACAAATTAATCAATTTCATGTGTAAATGCCCAGTGAGAGATGATGTTTGGGAATCGGATGATCAGCTGTCCTTATCATCTCCAAAAGTTTCCACAAGTTGGAATTGCAATAAAATACTATAGTATCATTTTTGAAAAACCTGCATTGCATGAAATATGGCTCATAGAAGACTACATGGAGGTCAAATTTCTATCAGAAAAATCAGTATGTTACTTTCAGCAAGAAAAGATACATAGCAAAAGCCCTAAAGACATCTTGCATGACTAGATCTGTATCTCAACTCCAAAAGTCACATATTTCATTTTAAAAAGACCAGAGTCTAATTTAAAATTTTATCAGAACTGCAAAACTTATCTGTGGGTGCAGGCAACATATAATCAAAACCCAAAATTCACTCTATGGATTCTGGCAATAATTATAGACATCAGCATAAGAGTCTCATGACAAAGTCCCAATAAACCCTAAAGTGATGTAATTGCTTTAGATGAAGATGAATTACCAATATCTTTGCAGTATTTTGTCCACACATGTTTCATATAAGAACATTAGAAATATTGACATTGGGAGGATGGTAGAGGAGGTCTAGAAAAACATGCTGTGACTCTGTCCTGGCCACCAGTAGGGGCAGAGCCAGCTCTAGTTGGGAATCCATATGAGACAAGTGACATGAGACTTCAAGATAGGTAAGCTTCACTCTTTAATCTGGTATAAGGCGAGGATATGCAGCAAGTTTAACCCTTTTTTCCCAGTAGAGTGTTCCTGTCACACTCCACTCTGAAGGTAAGGACTTCCTCTGCCAATTCAGGCTATCTGGCCACAAACCAATTTCTGGGTGGTGTCATGCCCCTTTCCAGCCAACACCTTTTCGGAACTCTTCCAGTTGGCTTTCTTCAAATACTTATATCCATACCCACTCCCCCAACATGTCACATGTCCCTTCTCACTATTCCTGGAGGTGTCAGTAGTGGTGTACCATGGAGGGCCCAGAAGCCTTGGCATTGTCTCTGGGAGCCCTTGCTTGGAATAAGGGCTGTAGTTCTCAGATCAGTGTTTCTTGTCCCCTTCTCTCTGACCTTGCCTTTTCTGCATCAGTACTTGGATTCCACCTGTCAGCCTCTTCTCCCTTCTCTCCTGTACTGTTACTTCACTCCAAGCTTCTCTGGGCATCTTTCATTTCACCTGCCTTGCTTCCTTTTCCCAAAGCCAGACCTTCACACTCTCCCTTTCACCATCCATTTTTTTCTCCCTTCTACCTATCCACCTTTTCCTCTCCAGCCTCCTTTTCTCATGTTTTTCCCTTTTTCTTTGGTCAGCTTCTCATCCCTTCTCCTGGCTCCGATTCTGCCCCTCTCCCATCTGTTTTAAGCTTCCCTCCTCCATATTTACTCCACTACCACCTTTTCCTGTCATTGTCCCTCCTGCTCTCAACTCTTCCACAAAACCTTCTCGGTGGCTGCTTCCACCCTCTGGAATGTTCTTCCTTGGGAGGCTAGGCTGGGTCCCTCACTGCTGGCCATTAGCTGGCAAGCAAATATATATTTATGCTGGCAGGCTTTCTATACTTAATGCATAGCAGGTTGATTTTATGGAGCAAGTGGATTTTTAGTTTGTTTTAACTTGTGTGTATTTTATGTAATTTCATATAAACATTTTAATTGTTTTGAATTTTATGGTGATTTTAAAGGTTTTATCTGTGAGCTGCCTTGGGTCCCCCCAGGGAGAAAGGTGGGATATAAATGAAATGAAATGAATTCCTGATTTTGTGTCATATAATAATAATAATAATAATAATAATAATAATAATAATAA
>JAIPUX010001232.1:111143671-111153994 GCA_020142125.1 Phrynosoma platyrhinos | reverse complement strand
GGGGGGGGTTGAAACATGGCCCATTGCTCAGCGCTGGGGTGATTCTTTCCCCAGATTAATGGGGAGGCTGGAAGGAGTGGGGCTTCTGGGCCTCCTGGCTTGGGCTGTGGGCCTATTTAAGGTCATCTGGTGCAGGTGGCCAGGACCATTTCAGCTTGACATTTCCCACCCCCTCCCTTTATTCATGGACAGGGTTGTGGTGTCACAACTTTTCCAGGGGTGGTAGCATAGGTCTTGGAGCTGGTGGACGTGGTTTCCTATGCTGTGGAGCACTGGATCAGGAGTCCATTGGGGACCAGGTTGTGGCTGAGAGCGTTGTGGTATTTCTATTGTGAGGGCAATGCTGGCTAGCACACACACACACACACACACACACGGTGACAAGGGGTAGAGATTCAAACCTGATATGCAAACATGTGATTAACAAGTTACCCCTTTTGTCATCCCGTAGCTTGGCCAGGAGCAGTCAATTTGGTTCATCGATCAACTCGGGGTTGGTTAATGCTATAGCCAAACCTCATGCATTTCAGGCTAACCCTACCTTTTCAGCAGAATTCAAAGTTGTGGTCTTTTCCTTCTAATTGGGTGTATGGTGGTTATTATTGTGGCACCTCCCTTCCATGGCAATCAAGTACTGCCTTCATTTTTCTGGACCACAGTCATTTTTATAGCTATGTGTAAAAACATACAAGATGTCAGTGGTTTGTATAAACCACAGCAATACTGCACAATGAGCAGTGATAGTAAAGGACATAGGGAGGAGTAAACTAATGATTTTTGTATTTATGTGTACCTAACACATGTACCTAAAAATAAACACTCCAGTGCAGATGTAAGCAGATGCAAATACAAGCCATTGTGCCATTTCTCTCTGAACAAAATAGAAAGTTATGACCCTGCCACCAACCAAATACTTAATCACAGCTGTTTTGTGTATTCTGGCCTCTCCACAAATCACCTATACCATTGTATTATCTCCTCTGTTCTTTTATTTTGTGATGTCAGAGATGCAGACTACACCAGGTGACAACTTAGAGGATGAGTGACACTCAGTCAGGCCTTCCTTCTGCTGTGAGGTGGTGTTGTGCAGTGCTGTTGCCAGTATCCATTCCTCTTCCTTTTCCTCCTCCTATTGTGGCTCTCTCAAGCAAGGAAGCCAGGGGTCCAGAGGTGGGGCATCATGCATCCTTTCCAGATTCTCCGATGCCCTAGCTCTCTCCACTGATGGAGCCAAGGCACTGGAGAAGGAGGGACACCATTTGCCCCTTCTGGTTTATCCACTGGCTTGTCTCTCTCTGCCAAGGGAGCCAAGGCACCAGAGAAGGGGGGGGCAAGCATATCCTCTACTGCTGCTTTGATTACCTGGCCACACACCCCTGGCAGCTCTTTCCAGATCTAGGCAGGTAGTATGCATGCATAGAAGTGAGAGACCAAGGCAGTAAGAACACTCACTATTAAAGTCTTATTTGTTGGGGTTCCATGCAAGGATGACACACCGAGACACGAATGGGGGCACAGATGCTTGAGGGTGTCCTTTTCCCCTCTTGCCTTTTATTAGCCATTTCTCTACAGCATGCTCAATGCAGTCAATCAATCATTAACTGGTATTAGATGTTATTTCAGTGTTTGGACTCAAAAGGTCAGAGACAAGCAAACAGGACACAGGAAATAAGCCAAATTAGTCATTAACACATAGACCAGCCAGGTCATTAATCAGGATGTGTATATCTGTGTTTACTTCACTAGGCTGTGTGTACATGTAATTAACAGCCAGGTTTAATTGCTAAACTGCGTACGTGTGAAAAGGCACACTGTGTATGAGGGAGGAAAATGTGGGCCCATTCGTGGCTTGCCAACGAATTTCCCCCCACACTTATTAGGGCCTAAGACAGCTTCTCCAGGGACACACTGTGTGAGATTTCATAGTGGGGTAAGGTGAAGGGCCACCCCAAAGCCAATGATCACCTGCCATCTTCCTCTTGCCTTCCTTTGGAAGTTGTATTTAGGGCTCTTGTGGTCCAGAGAACCACAAATTGGCTCCTCCAATTTGGCAGGAGAAGTCCTGGTTAATCCTCTTTCATTCCACATTTTCAGGTGCTTCTAAAATATCTTAGTTTCTTCTTTATCTTACCACTTTTCCTTTTTGTCCTCAGTTACTTCAATTGTTGCAAACTGAGTTCAAAGTGTAAAAGTAGATAACATTTACACTCATTCCTCCACATATGTTGGGGTTAGGAGCACAGGAGCCCCGTGAATGTGGAAAAACTGCAAATAACAAAAACACCATATTTTTACCTGAGAGAACACTTCTCAAGGAATCTCTAGGTCCTCCAGTGCAACTCTGTCAGCATCTGCCAGACATTGACCATGGAATTGTGCTGGAGGACTTAGATCTTCCTATAGATAACATATTAATAAAATCCCTGAATAATTAAATCTGCAAAAGTCAAAGCAGCAAATGTGGGGGGATGAATGTTACTAATCCAGTGCAAGGAGATCTGATGGATTGCTATAGTGATCATTTTCAGGTCTTCCATTTGCTGCCTTGCTTGCTCCTTGGTAACTGAATTATGAATTAGTTTACTGGGGTGCAAGGTTAGGAACATGGGAATAGATGGAAGTGATCTGGTTAGGTGAGAATAAAGGCAAGGCATTAGGAGCAGCAAGAGAGGAATGAAAAGACATGAGATGGGGAGATGGCAAAAACATTGTGCAGTCTTGTTCCCCTCCACACACACTCACACACCCTAGCTCATCAACAAAAAAATCCCAACCAACCAACACAATATAAAATAATAACAACTGAGGATCATGGAGAGCAAATTTGCTTTGTTGTTTCCTCTTTCAATAAGCTGTAGGTTGGAGAAGATGTACAGTGCAGAAGACGGAGCTGGCTTCTCTTGCCTCACTTCCCCTGTGCACAGTGTATTGCAGAGGTGAGAGACAAGGAAAATCTTTGGGTCATGGTGAATCTTCAGATTGCTGGCTGCTAGTCCTGGCCTCTAGAAGATGGGGCCAAAAGAGCCTTAGGAAGGTACCACTCTGGGTTGCCTGAGTGACAGATGAAAATACAGAGGGTTTTTTTCAGCCCTCACTTTCAAAATGCTTTCTTCAAACCTACCCTAATATATTCCCTGTTTGTGTCTTCCTTTTCTGTCCCACTACCAATGCTTCTCCTCTCATGTTTATCCCAAATCCTCCATCACGGTTCTTCACACCTTGCTTGTTTCTTCTTTGATGTCTAACTTTTCTGTATGAATTCCTAAGAATAGCTATAGCATCATAGAATCATAGAGTTGGAAGAGACCATAAGGGCCATCTAGTCCAACCTCCTGTCATGCAGAAACTCAAAATCAAAGCATCCCAAACAGATGACCATCCAACCTATGTTTAAAGACCTCCAAAGAAGGACACTCCTCCACATTCTGAGGGAGTGTGTTTCACTGTCGAACAGGTCTCACTGTCAGGAAGTTCCTCCTAATGTTGAGGTGAAATATCTTTTCCTGTAGCTTGCACTCATTGTTCTGTGTCCTGTTCTCTGGAGCAGCAGAAAACAAGCTAGCTCCCTCCTCAATATGATATCCCTTCAATAATTAAACAGGGCTATCATATCATCTCTTAACTATTTCTTCTCCAGGCTAAACATACCCATCTCCCTAAATTGTTCCTCATAAGGCATGGTTTCCAGACCCTTCACCACTTTAGTCGCCCTCCTCTAGACACACTCCAGTTTTTCCTTTTTGAATTGTGGTGCCGAGAACCAAATATAGTATTCCAGGTGGGGCCTGATCAAAGCAGAATACAGTGGCACTATTACTTCTGTCAATCTAGATACTATACTTCTATTGATGCAGCCTGAAATTTCATTGGCCTTTTTAGCTGCCACCTCACACTGTTGATTCATGTCCAGCTTTTGGTCTACTAAGATTCCTAGATCCCTTTTACATGTAGTCACATTAAGCCAGATGTTCCCCATTTTATATCTATGTGTTTCATTTTTTCCCCCTGAGTGCAGCACCTTACATTTCTCCATGTTGACATTCATTTTGTTAGCTTTGGCCCAGCTTTCTAATCTATTAAAGTCATTTTGAATTTTCCTCCTGTCTCTGGGGTATTAGCTATTCCTCCTAATTTGGTGTCATCTGAAAATTTGAGAAGCATGCCCCCTATTCTTTCATCCAAGTCATTGATAAAGATGTTGAATAGCACTGGGCCCAAGACAGAACCCCACTGGACACCCCACTGGTCATTTCTTTCCAGGATGAAGAGGAGTCATTGCTGAGTACCCTTTGGATTCGATCAGTCAACCAATTACCAATCCACGCAACAGTTGTATTGTCTAACCCACATTCTACTATCTTGTTTGCAAGAATATCATGGAGGGCCTTGTCAAAAGCCTTACTGAAATCAAGATATGCTATGTCTACTGCATTCCCTTCACCTACCAAGCTGATAATTTTATCAAAAAATAAAAATAAAGCAAGAGATCAGATTAGTCTAACATGACTTGTTTCTGAGAGACCCATATTGACTTTTAGTGATTATGCCATTTCCTTCTAAATGTTCACAGACTCTCTGTTTAATGAACTGTTCTTGAATCTTTTGGGATTCTCTTTTTTTCTGCTTTTTGAAGATGTGGACAATGTTTGCCCTCCTCCAGTCTGCTTGGACTTCTCCTGTTTTCCAGGAGTTCTCAAAAATTATTATTGCCAGTGGCTCCAATATTACATTTGCCAGTTATTTTAATACCTTTGGATATGGTTCATCTGGTCCAGGAGACTTAAATTCATTTAAGTTAACCAGGTATAGATAAAGAAGTACTACCTCTTTACTTATTCTGTGCTGCATTTCCCTTATTGTGTCCTCTGCTCCATTTTCCTCAGGTTGAGCACCCTTTTCTGCCTGCCCCCTCACCACCTCCATCTCCACCAGCAGTGTGCTGGGAAAAGAACTGGGATGGAGGCTGCTTTGCCCATCCTCCCCTTCCATCAGAGATTGTGCACAAGCGGCAGTGGGGGCTGGAGCTTCACCCTGGGTGGAGACTACATAGTCCTCCCTCTCTTTCCATCAGAAATTGTGCAGCAGTGGCAGCAGGGGCTAGAGCTTCACCCTGGGTGGAAGCTACATAGCCCGCCCTCTTCTTCCATCAGTGACTGCGCATCAGCGACAGCAGGGGCTAGAGCTTCGTTCAAGAGAGCGAAGCCTGTTCTCGAGGGTTGCAGACTAGCTGCAACCTTTGAGAATGTTTTATGTATGCATTCTGAGACTAATAAGCAACTTTTCAGGTGGAGGGTAATGGGGGAGGGCCAGTAGAGGAAACATGGGAAGCGGAGATTGAGGTTGTGCAGGGCAGAGGAAGATATGATAATAACAGCAAGGAATTTTGTTACAAAAGAAGGCGGGCTCGATGGCTGAAAGTGATCCCACCTTCAGTCCACTCTGCTACCCAAAGTAAGTTGGGGAGTTTACCCACCTTGTCACAGAACCTTACCTTGCTCCTCTGCAATGCTAGGTCCATAAAAAGCAAAACCCATATCATCCACATTCTCCTTGTGGATGAAGAAGCTGACCTGGCTTGTTTCACCTGGCTGGGAGAAGATAGTGCCATCACTTGGAACCAGGCTGGGTACTCTGTCAGTGAGCAGATAAGGAAAGGTGTGGGGGGGCAGATTGGATCTGGATCATAGAGATAATCTCACCTTGACCAGGATACTTATCCTGAAAACAGACCACTTTGAGTGTATGTACCGGATCCTGAAGACTAGGGATAGTATAGGGATTCTCTTGATATACCATCCACCCCATTGCTTAACAGACTCCCTATCCAAGCTGACACAGTTGGTCTCGGAACTGCTGCTGGAGTTGCCCAGTCCTGAATGACTTCAACATCTTTCTCAAGACCTGTTTAACTGGTGCGGCTCGGCAGTTCATGGATGCCATGACAGGCCTATCCCAGTTGGTTGTTGGGCCAATGCACTCTGCAGGTCATACCCTCAATGCGGTCTTTAGTATGAATCGGCACATCCATACGTGGAGGTAATAAGAACCACAGCACTGTCATGGACAGATCATTACCTGGTCAAGGCTGAACTAAAAACCTCTGTCCAACCTACTGGGGGTGGAGGGCCTATTAGAATGGTCCGCCCTCAGAGGCTAATGGAGCCAAAGGAACTCCAGAAAGAGAGTTCCTTGGTTGGTAATGCTGGTGCTCCTGTTGAAGCCCTAGTTGAAACCTGGAACACCATCTTACTAGGATTATCAACACAATCGCTCCCAAGCCTCCTTTCCAACCCACCCTAAATAGTCAACCTTGGTTAACAGAAGAACTTAGGAAGATGAAGTGGGTTGAACAATGACTAGAGTGCACCTGGTGGAAAACTCAACTCCTATTCGACAAAACTCATTATAGGAAATTTCTTTGTTCCTATCGAGAGACAATACGTGCGGTGCAGAAATCTTTCTCTTCTGCACATATTGCATCTGAAGAATCTCATCCAGCAGAGCTGTTTAGGGTGGTGAGGGAACTGACACAGGTTTCACCTGTGCAGAACCCTTTACTTAACCCAACAACAGCCTGCTGCTTTTAACAACTATTTTGCAGATAAAATCTCTCAGATAGGAGCCGACTTAGATGCTAGGATTATAGCAGAATTGACTGATGAGGTGTCCAGTAAACCAGTTTTAGAGATTAAACTGGATCCGTTTGTACCAGTGAGTACCGATGACGTGGACAAAATCCTTGGAAAAATGAAAAGACGACCTGCCCCCTTGTTGACTGCCCATCATGGCTGGTCATCCGGGGGGGGAGGGGTGATGCCTTAATAGCCTTTCTTAAAGGGATCATCAATGCATCACTCAGGGAAGGATCTATTCCAACATGCTTAAAGGAAGCAGTCATTAGACCGCTCCTGAAGAAACCTTCCCTGGACCCTCTGGATTTGAAAAATTACAGACTGGTATCCCACCTGCCATTTTTGAGCAAAGTGATCAAGCGGGCCATTTCCTTTCTACTCCAAGCGATCTTGGATGATACCGATTTTCTAGATCCATTTCAAAATGGCTTCAGACCTGGATATGGGGTGGAGACTGCCATGGTTGCTCTGGTAGATAACCTACGGGTAAGCATTGACCGGGGAAGTGTGACCCAGTTAGTGCTTTTGGATTTCTCAGTGGCTTTCAACACAATAAATTATGACATCCTCAGGCAGGTTCCAGAGGACAGCTGCTCTTCAAAAACAGAGCTTAAATGTGGTGTCCCTCGGGGTGCCATCCTGTCCCCGATGCCATTTAACATCTATATGAAGCCACTGGGGGAAATCATTCGCAGACATGGGGCGGAATGTTATCAATACACCAATGACACCCAAATATATTTCTCCATGTCTCGGTCAGCAGCCATGATGACAGATGTCATTTCTCCCCTCAATCAATGTCTTGAGGCGGTAATAGATTGGATGAGGAAAAACTGACTCAAACCAGACAAAACAGAGGTACTTACAGTAGGGGCCCCTAAACTAGGTATTGGGTTACAACCCCCAGTCCTGAACTGGGTGCACTCTCCACTAAAGACTGTGTTTGCAGTTTGGGGATGCTCCAAGACTCATCGCTTCACATGGTATATCAGGTGAATGCGACAGGAGCGCCTGTTATCAGCTTCGGCTGATACGCCAGCTGCGTCCTTACCTGGAAGTAAGGGTCCTAGAAACTGTAGTACATGCATTGGTAACCTCACAACTTGACTTCTGCAATGCACTCTACATGTACTACCCTTATACCTAGCTCAGAAATTACAACTAGTACAAAATATAGCAGGCAGGCTGATCACCAGTAAATCCAAGATTGATCATATCACACCTGTTCTGAAATTTCTGCACTGGCTGCCTATTGGTTTCTGAGCACAGTATAAGGTGTTTTTGATCACCTTTAAAGCCCCACTTGGCCTGGGTCCAACATACCTAAGGGATTGTCTTCTTCCATACAATTCGCCCCACACCGTCAGGTCTTCTGGAAGGAATCTGCTGCAACAAGTAAAAACTAGATTAGCGGCAACCTCCCAGAGGACATTCTCGGTCGCCACCCCCAGATTGTGGAACGCCTTGCCAGAGGAGATCTGTCAAATAACCAACTTGGACAGTTTCAAAAAAGCTGTCAAGATGGATCTCTTCTGGCAGGCCTTCCTAAATTAGATTGCCCCATTTCAACCTGTGTCCCTCCCTCACTATACACCCTTCTATACCTGTATTGTTGCTCTAGAATGCAAGCAGTTTTTAAATTTTATGTTTTTATCTTAATATTGTATTTTTTTAAAAAGGGGGGTTTAATTGTTATTTTGTTTTTATTGTTTAATATAAGGGATGTTTTATTTAAATTGTTTTTACATAATGTAAGCCACCTTGATTGCCTTGGGAAAAGGTGGGATATAAAAATAAAGTGTATTATTTATTTATTTATTTATTTATTTTTGTGAGAAGACTGAGGCAAAGAAGGTGTTGAGTAGTTCTGCCTTTTCTCTGTCCCCTGTTAGAATTTCTCCATCTTCTCTGTGCAGTGGCCCTACCACTTCCTTCTTCTTTCTTTTTACTATGGACGTACCTAGAAAAGAACTTTTTATTGTTCTTAACCCCTCTAGAAAGCCTGAGCTCATTCTGCACTTTGGCTTTCCTGACTTTACTCCTACACATGCTAGCTATTTGTTTGAATTCTTCTTTAGTGATTTTGCCCCTTTTCATTTCTTATACATCTCCCATTTAAAAGTTAGTTCTGTTGAAAGTTCTTTTGTCATCCAATCCAGTTTCTTGAGACACTTCCCATTTTCCCTTGTCATTGAAACATTTTGAGATTGTGTTTTCAGTATCTCCCTTTTGAGAAACTCCCATCCATCCTGAACTCCCTTCTCCTTTAGTATTTCTGACCTCAGGATCACTCCCAGTGTTTCTCTACATTTATTGAAATCAGCTCTCTTAAAGTCTAGAATGAGTATCTGACTATGCCTAGCTTCTCCTTTCCACTGTATAAGAAACTCCAGCAGAACATGATCACTCCCACCTAAGGATCCCACCACTTGCACCCCATTTACCAGGCCATCCTTGTTGGTTAGGATCAGATCTAAAATAGCTGATCCCCTTGTTACTTCTTCCATCTTTTGGATAATGAAATTGTCTTTGAGGCAAGTGAGGAATTTGCTAGATCTTGAAGTATTGGCTGAGTTTGACTTCCAGCAAATATCAGGGTAGTTGAAGTCACCCATCGCTACTACATCTCTCCTTTCTGAGTGTGTGGTCATCTGTTCTAGAAAGGCATCATCCAATTCCTCAGTCTGACTGGGGATCTGTAGTAGACTCTCGCAACAACATTCCCATTCAATCAATCAATTTATTCGGTCTTTGACCAGTATAAAAATGAAATCGCACAAAAAGCGTATCAGTATGACAATAGCAGATTAAAATATAAGCTAATAATAATAATGATAAACTATATATGTACAGTGTACAGCCAAATCTTACTACACAGTAGTTAAATATCCATTTGTCAATTGAGGGCGTAATTTACAAACAATATAACAGAATTTAGCCACCTTGTGGGATACAGTAGAATCATTGTTATCTAACAGGAGGTGTAAATAAAAAGAATCAGTTTTATCTGGGAATTTACTCAGTAGTGGGCTAGTCAGTTGGTAATGAATATCCCTATAGAAGTGACAATAAATTAGAACATGCTCATTAGTTTCAACAGCGCCCGAACCACATGGGCAAAAACGAAATTCAAAAGGTGTTTTTTTGAATCTACTTTCCAACATGGCCGTAGGCAACACATTGAAACGTGCCAAGGTTAGAGCCCTTCTAAACTTTGGAAGAGTAACATGAAATAGATATATATGGAGCTGGGAAGGGGACCGAGACCTGTGAACTAAACAAGACATATTTTGAGAGGGAAGCAGAATCCATATATCTTTCTGCTTCTATAATTTTTTGTTTAATAATAGATTTAGCTCTATCTACATCAAGCTTTAGAAATTCATTTTTATTGAGGCCTAGCTCATTTAGTTTCCTATGAATAGAAGTTTCCCAAGAGGATTTAAAAGAATCCAGAAAAATTAAATTTGCCAACCCTCCAGGGATTTTATGCAGTTTTTGCCAATAGGTGAGTGTACTAATCCACAGACTAGATTCTATTTTAATAGACCCAGCCTCCCTTCTAAGAAGAGCATTCGGAACACAATGAGCGACCTGTAAGATTCTACTAAGAAACTTAGTTTGCACACGTTCGAATACATTGATGTTACCCAATTGGGCTCTGTAAAGAAGTTGAGGGCGAACCTTGGCA
>JAIPUX010001232.1:111119876-111132133 GCA_020142125.1 Phrynosoma platyrhinos | reverse complement strand
TCCAGTTTCTGTCTGGATTTTGTGTGGATTAACCAGAAGATTTGCCCCTGTGTGATAACGTCCTATGACTTGCTTCTGCAAAGTTGGTTTCTGTATATGAATTGTTTTAACAGCAGAAAAGGTTTTACCTTAGACTTGGCAAGTGGACAGGAGACTGACTTTCGAGGCATATATTGTGATATATATCTACTCATGGCTTGGCAGTCTAATAGAAGGTTCTAAAATCAAATCTGGCATATTGATATATTGCTAATCAATACTTAAGGTTATAATAGTTTGTTAACTAACATTATGCCTGTGGTTATAATGTTAATTTTAAATCTGTACTAATTGAAAATGTATAAGTGTAGTGACATACTCATGGTTATGAATGCCAATTTTTTAGATAAAACTAAACTTGAGGTATTTAGAAGCACAAGGATGCTAGAATTTGTGTATGTATATATATTTTTAAAATAGCATTGATGAGGTTTTGCTTTCCCATAAGGATCACTGCTATGCATGGATTCAAGTATATAAACATATTTGCATACTCCTTCCTTACACTATTCCACAAAAGTTTAAATGTGGCTGAATTACACCTTTGTGTTTAACAGCAAACTCTTGAGTCCAAAATGAATCCACCCTCCTTCAGATTCAAGACAAACACAAAACCCAGAAGGCATCTGCACACATACTTTCTTATTTGTGCTCTAAAAATCCTCTCTTATATCAGTATTTGTTTCTGTTAAATGTTTTCAAGTTGACTCTGACTTATGATGACCCAATCATCAGAGATACTCAGATGAGGTTTACTTTTTCCCCAGCCTGGTGTTATGAATTTGCTATTATCCATAACAAACCTCTACCAGTGTTTACAGGAGTACATGCAGCTCACAGATTGTACTTTGCTCACCTCTAATATAAATAATAATTTCATTTTATCACTTTGTTTTGCTCATATTTTCTAGAGAAAAAACATATCTCCTTAAACAAGCCAGCTCAAGTTTTAAGACTTGCAGAGGTAGGCTTTTTTCCTTATCACCTTCACAACTGAGTTTGGTGAGATCTCAGGAGAGCGCCTTCTCAGTGGCTGCTCCTACACTATGGAACACTCCAACAGTCTGGTTGGACTTTTTCTTTTCTTTCTGCCAGCTGGTGAAGACATTTTTATTCAAGCAGGCCTTTCAGTGTTTAATTATGGAGCAGTAGTGTGTGAATCAAGTGACATGCTCTATTTTTAAAACTTTTTTTCTGAAAATTATGTTTTAAATATGTTATAAAAGTTCTAAACTATTTTAACCATGTTTTTTAACCATGTTTTAAAATAATAACAAGTTTTAGCTTAATCTTTTTAAAATTATTATAAGCCACCTTGAATCTCAGTTCAAGAGAAAGGTGGGATATAAATCCAATAAATAAATTAATAAATAAGAAAAGAAGGAAGGAGTACTCCATGTTGTTGTTACTTGTTTATTTTATCTGGTTATGTGAGGTCAAGCTGACCTCCTTCTTTCAGACAAAAACTCACCCTATGTCATACCATGTGGATGGAATCTCAGTTCAAAATAAGTTTATGACTACCCATTTTAATTCGGCATCACATTTTACTTCCTTCTTAGTGCCTTCCTGATACATTTAGGATCACTCTTTCCTCCTCCTTTAATTGTCACAGTTCAGTATCTATTTTCTTTCTGCAGCCACTCACCTACATTGCAACAGAAGACTTGTTTTCTCTGCTAGATGTACAAGGTTGTGAAATTACTTAGCCAGATGCTGTCTTTTTTTAAAATATTTGCTGTGCCTGCCTTCTCCTATAGTCTGATTACTAACATTTGTCCTAACCTGTAAACTATCTATTCACTTTTTATTTATTTTAAAACTCCCCATGGAAGTGATTAGCACTTACCGAGTATAGGTTGTCAGATAATTATGGGGAGAAGCACAGCATGAGCTGGAATTTGTTTTCACAGAAATGCATAGAACCCCTAATATTTGAATCAGATTTACATCCTGACATCTATTTGACCAAAGCTCATGATCTTTCTAAAAGAATAAAATGTAAGCTGTCATACAGCAAATACAAGTTTAGTTCAGAATTGCTGACATTCTGTACTAAATTTGCACTGTACCAAACAATTTTGCCTATTATAACATGCTGACATGACCAGTTCAATTGCCAAATAGCTATCCACATATTTAGTTGCCATAAGGCATCTGGGAATTGACATCTGTGCACAGAGAGTTTTAATTCACTGTGACAAACCCTTCCATCATTACCCCTACGTAGATCATAAAGGCTACTTGATAAAGGCAGCATGGAAAAGTCTCCTGGTTGCAGGGACAACAAGAATTTGAGATTCTATAAATAAAATATCATCTTGACATTTGCTTCTGCACAATCTTCCCCATCCTTTCCACAAATAAAAGGGGGACTTCCAGCGTGAGGCTTCTGGAGGAGGACGTAGGTTCAAAGTGCTCGCAACCTCACCCCCGAGGTAATGGTTCTAGGGGGAACGGGGATAACTGCTACCTGTCCCTAACCTCCCCATGTAAGGGGGTTATTGGATCAACTGTCAAAAGTGGGATATCAAGGTATATTCCCATGCCAACCGCTGCTATCCTAAAGGTGGTTTCGCCCACGAAGAGTTGAAGCCACCCATTGCCTCAGGTGCCCTTGAGGCTGCCAAAAAGAACCCTCATGCTATAAAACAACATAAACAGCAAGCTTCAGTAAAACTTATCAAGAGAAGGATGCAAGTAATCACTTCATACTGGTGCTTTGGCGAGTGGGACAGGGCATGAGCCTTGGAATTGGCTGGCTGTTGAGATGCCATCAATGGAAGAGATGCCCGGTGGGGTCCCGCTCTGCCATGAGGAGCAAATGAGGCCATAAAACATTGCTGCAAATAGCCATAAGTGGAAGAAAAAAGCAGTAAAGCGGTGAATATTGAAGAAACAGCTGAGAAGATAAAGCTACTAAAATACAGAGTACAAGACCAAATAAAGGAACAGGAAAAGAAAGTGAGAGGAGGAAGAGAGAGAAGGGAGGAAGAGGGAGAGAAAGGAAAAGAAAAGGGAAAACCTAAGCAAAATTAAGTAAGAAGCAGAGAAAAGAATATAAAGACCCAAAGGGTTTTAAGACTAGAGTCCAGGGAGACAGACTTTGAAGACTCAGAAAAAAATAGGAAAAGAAAAACAGGAAGGGAGACCTGAGGTGTAGGAACACTAAGTATATCTATAATGAGAGAGAGACTTGTAGAACCATCAAAGAAAGAGGGAGGAGCCACACCCCCAAAGGCATAAAATCTAGATTGGGATAATATAAAAAGAGTGGTAGACAAGCGTAACAACCAAAGGCAACAAAATTGACAAGAGGAGAAGGATAAGGAAAGACAGAACTATAGCGAGGGGAAGAGAAGAAGAAAACCAGGGAGAGAAGGAGAAGGAGAAGAAAAGGCCTTTGGTGGTGACCTAAAGAATAACATTAAGAAGGAAAAGCTGAGAAGGGGCAGGAGAAGATAATCCAGGGAAGGGCACTTCTATGGACACAAGAGAAATGGTTCGAAAAAGAGAAAAAGGGGGGGGGGAGGAAAAAATTATCTTCTCTTTCTCCTCCCTCCCCCTTTCTATCATACTTCTCTTCTCATTGGTGTTAATTATAGGAGGGTTGGTTTATGTAGTAGTAAGGCTACGATAGAGTCATAAATGATAAAAATGGAGTTGGAAGTGTAATAAGAAAGTCCATAGGATGAGAAAGGGAAATTAAAATTTGTCTAGCAATGGCTATTTTAGAAAAGGACATGTAAAGATAAAAAAAAAATGTTAAGGAGAAAAAGCTTATTTTCAAAGAGAATAAAGAAAATACATTCAAACTTATATAGAAATGGAAGGTTTATATTATTTAATACTAAATAGTACTGTTATCAATACTAATGTTGGCATTTCTGTATATTGCATATTGTTTAGTTAATTATCTACATAAGTGTTAATATTTGTTGGAGAATAGAGACATTGAAAATATCTGGTATTTTTAATTAAAAGGAAAAATGAGAAAGAATGGTGACAAGCAAAAAAGGGACAGTACAAACACGGTTACAGACCTCAACCCAAAGGAGAGGATTGATAGAAGAAGAAGACAATATATCCCAATATGTTGTTGCTTGAGGAAATTAGGAAAATATGACAGGAAATGAAAGAAATGAGAAATGAAATGAAAAAAGATTTGAAAGAGACATGCCAAGAGATGAGAGAAGAAATCAAAGAGACCAGGGCGGAAATCAAGAAAGACCTTAAAAAAGAATTGGATGGCTTGGGTAAAAGAATGAAAAAAATAAAATTGGACTTATCTAAAACCCCAAAAGAAGTCAAAAAAATAAAATAAAAGATAGGATATCTCAATTGGGGAAAAACATTGAAGGAAGTACAGCAACAACAAGTTCAACATCAGTTAAGGAAATGGTCCATTGAGTTACATTATAGGGAAAAATGTATAAAATTTTGAGGACTGGCAGAAAAAATTAAGATATAATTAAGAGAATAATGTCATCATTAGCCCAATTCATCGGATATAGCACTGAACAGTTAGTAAGAGAACTGGATAAAATATTATGAATAAATTTCATATCAGCCAAAGAACGTGAAAGTCCCAGAGATATAGCTGTCTGCTTTGTGAGGACCTTGACCAGAGATCAAATTATTCAAAAGAGTTATGAAAATAGACTAGTAATTGAGAATGAAGACATTAAAATATTCAAAGATATTCCACCACAACTGATGTTGGAGCATCAAAAGTATAAATTTCTGACTCAATTACTAAGAGACTTGAATTCAGATGGGACAGGATTGAAGGTTTATCAGTTGTATATAAACAGAGAAGATATAGAATTGATAACCTTGAAAAAGCAAAAGAATTGGAACAACGTCTGGTAAAGGAGAGGAGAGAAAGATAGAAACAGAGATTATGATGAGGAATCTACTGAAAGTCCCTATCATTCAAGAGAATGGAAAGCGAGAAAAAGCAGAGAGATTAGAAAAGACGAAGAGGAGAAACCTAAAGAGGATTATAATGACATGGCAATAATAACAGCAGAGGATAAGATTGGCCCCCTGAAACTAGAAATCAGCATCTAACCAGCCTAAGGGTGAATGTAAGCTTTAATTACTCAAGAGCGCCATCTCCCAATACTTAGGCTGTGAGCTGCTGCAGCCATGGCCAAGCTCAGAGTTGACATGAGCAGGATTACTCTGCTAATGTAAATGGTAAAGTAAACAGCACTGTTCTTGTAATACAGTGACTGAAAGAAGATGTTGACAAGTTTCAGTCACTGTATTACAAGAATAGTGCTGTTTACTTTACCATTTTAATTATTCTTTACTGGTAAATTTCACCATAGGGACAGACATCTCTTTAATTCTTCTATATAGCTTTAAATCTCACAAAAGTACATTAGCAGAGTAATCCTGCTCATGTCAACTCTGAGGTTTGCCCCACTGAGTTCAATGAGAAATACTACCAGATAAATAGATATAGATTTTCAGCCTAAGTAGTAACTAATACTACTAAGTGTGAATAGTTAGTAGCACAGTAGTAACTGGATAAATAAGGAAACATTAAAAAGAATTGGCTCATTTGCATCGTTTACTTCATGTTTTTATCTTGTGGTGGATTTCTTATGTGACTGCAAAATATATTGTGGTATTTTCATGTACAAAAAGGATTATGCATGCTTAAACCTAGAACTTGAGTTCTTCCTATATGGAAGAATGCTATCACAACATCCCTAGAACTCAAAGCATGTTCTTAGCTGTGGATCATCATATATACAAGTACTGGCATGGAAACAGAATATGTGTGGACTGAGGAGGACAGTAGGGAGCATGTATTCTAAGATCAGATGTTTATTTAGGTAGAACTTGAGCAGAACATTCCCATTGGAACAGTCCAATTCCACGGACATCAGAGGCTCCAAGAATATATTCACCCTGGCCCTGGGAACTATATTGTTTTCCATACATCCCCATAATTGCTCAGTCAGTGCTAGAAGTAAAATTGCATTGGGTGACAAATATAAAAGGAGACATAACCAGAGGTAACTGTGTTGGTCATATAGCAAAGTACAATAACATCCAAAATCCACAAAATAATGATACTTTGATTTGATCGACTAAAATGCACAAAATACATAATGTAAGCTGTCAAAGCTCCTCTGACATCATCAGGCAAAGGTGTTAAAAATTGAACAGGATATTTTTTTAAAAAAAAAAATACAGCAATGTTAGTCATAGACCTACATTTTGTCAAGATGTTTTTGTTCTGTTGTTATGTGTTGAGATGGTGTGGAGAGATGTCTATGCAGGCCGACCCCTCCTCCTTCTGGCCATGTGGCCCTGGAAAAAAAGCATTCCAGTGTTAAAGAAATAAACATTGAAGTTTGGACAACCTATAGGAAAAAGTACCCAGCAGAACCCAGTACCCAGTAGAGCAAGTGGTAAAGTAAGTGGTAGTTTTAAAGTCCTTGCATTCCTAGGATAGCAGAAGTCAAGAGACAGATTAATAAGTTGAAACTTTCCAGGATCTTTCTCTACCTCTTCACTCTGCATTTGCTTCTAGAATTAATGCACATGCAATTACACTGTTTCCTGATCAGCACACTACTTCTAAATAGGACTTCCCATTATCTGTAGTTGGTGAAAGCACCAATTATGGATTAATTTCTGCACTTTTGAAAAACATATCTCATAAATTGATCATTCTAGTTTCTAATTTTGCATGTTTAGGTGCTATTGTTCTGTCAACTCAGTATATCAGTGCAGATCCTTTGGCGTTCTCCCCACCTCCACCACCCCATACTCCCCAGTTAATGTAAGAATCTAATTGCCCTTTTTAGTCCCTGCTTTATAATAGCTGTCATTGAGTGATGGAAGAATCAATCAAACATATTTTCTTCATGTCCCTGCAGCAACTGAAGTTTATTATTATTTTTACACCACTGACACTGAGAAATATGAATCAATATTGACAAAACATCAACTCTTTTTTTAAAAAGTTAGGCTGTGATGGTTCTCAGAACTTAACAACTTTATATTTGACAATTTTTTTTATCTTTGGTTCTCTTTTCAGAAAATTTGCTCCTACTTTAAATGCTAGTTGTGGTTTACATATGGTTGTGTGTGTGTGTCTTTGTATTATGCGTATACATACCAATACATAATCACTTCTTCACATCAGAAATGGATGCCATGTAGCTCGTGTGTGTGTGTGTGTGTGTGTTGTAATATTTAAAACCAAGGTAAAGAAACAATACTATCTAGTTTTGGTATTATGCAAAGGTCAAAGTATTTATTCAATGTTGAGCCACCATGAAGACATTCATATTCTCTATAAACTATCTAAATATTGATATTTGAAATAAACCTTATTTGTACTCAAATGCATGATAAGTATTCAAAAAATCTAATGCAATAATATGTATAGTGAAGAATCATCCATGTTGCTCATACAGAATGTAATATTAAATAAGGAATCTTTGACTCCGGTTGTGTAATTGCATGCTGTAATAAATATCAATGTCACATCAACATCATTTCTATGTTTATCATGGGATCTGAAGGGAAAACATACATCATTCAGAAATTCTCAAAGCAATATAAAAATCAATGTCCAACATCTCTAAAAACATTACTAAAACCCACCATTCAGGGCATATGCCACTTACATGTTATCCATAAAAGGAATGATCAGTTGAATTCACAAAGACCCAGAAAACCATTTGAATGATAATACAGACAAAGACCCCTTCCCTGACGCATTGGGAGAGGTTCTATGTTGCGCTGGCCAGTTTAAATGACGCCAGACACATGATTGGCTGGACGAGGGGGAAGTCCTGCTCCTTCCTCCGCCGCCCAGCCAATCAGGAAAGGGATCTTCTAGGATCCCTACTCGCTGGTGGTCTCGCATAACACGAGACTACGAGCAAGATTTTGGGGCTTTAAAGCCCATCTGGCTGCCTCGGGGGAGCAGACATTTAGAACTGCAGAACAGCTTCTGGGAGTCAGGCCTTTTGGCAACTGAAGATGGTCGTGGCCTGCTCTGCTCCGGTTTCGGAGCTTCAGGGGTCGGCCCGGCTTGGGGGCTCTCCTTGGAGGAGGGCTACAGCAGGACAGCGGCTTTCATTGCCGCAGCTGTGTTAGGGCCCCTTTCATCGCCGCGGTGTGGCGCTTGGGCTGGGGTGCCCAGGGATCCCTTTGGAAGACGGAGCGGTGGCACGGATGGAGGCCAGGATGGCCCAGGTTTTGTGGGGTGGCCCTGCTCAAATGGGGGGTTGCCGTTGGGTCTGAGGAGGGAAGCCCTGATTCACTGGCCCTACTGGGCTGTGTTTCATGTGCCAGAGTACTCTGGCATGGATTTTGAGTATAAAAAAAGAAAAGAAAAAAAAAGGGGGGGGTCAGACTTGGGGCCTTCTTTGCTGGTGCCACCTTGCCAATTTGCCTGCCTAAGTAACTTAAAGGCAGCAGATCCTGTGTGATTTTGGAAGCTAAGCAGGGTCAACCCTGGGTAGTACTTTGATGGGAGACCACCAACAAATGGCAGGTGCTGTAAGTTATATTTTTGTGCTGTCTTGACTACTGTACCCCTAAAGGGGGATATGTGGGGCCTTTTTTTGGCCTGATTTAATGGTTAACACTTGCCAGTATACTCTGGCTCAGCTTTTGTGTCCCAAAAAGGGAGGGTGCAGGCCTTTCAGCCTTATTTGGGCTCCTATACTTGCCAGTATAGTCTGGTTTGCCTTTTGTGTCCCAAAAAGGGAAGGTGCAGGCCTTTCAGCCTTATTTGGGCTCCTACACTTGCCAGTATAGTCTGGCTTGCCTTTTGTGTCCCAAAAAGGGAAGGTATAGGCCTTTCAGCCTTCTTTGTGCTCTTACACTTGCCAGTATATTCTGGTTTGGCTTTTGTGTCCCAAAAAGGGAAGTGGTGGGCCTTTTGGCCACTAATTGTGTCCCTATTGGGACAGGTATTCTGGTGTGGGGGACCTGTGCTTAGTGTCTAATTTACCACTCTGCCCAAAAAAGGGAGGGGGGAGAATTTAAAATTGTTAAATTTCAACAGAATTTTGAAATTGGGTGATCCTTTATCTTAACTACATCGGGAATTATTAATCTTTGTACAGCTTCTGTGTTAATTCTTGTTGTGTAAGGGTTGTAGATTTAACTGAACACTATAACCCTAAGCAGCCTTTGTGTTAATTTATCACAGTGTAGACACGCTGCACAGTACGCCACAATCTAAGAGGTATGTGGCTTCTGCTGGGCCCAATACTGGGTGGTTGGCACCAGAGAGGCCAATTGAATCTCAAAGCAGGGATGATGAGATTATAGTTCATTTGATGGTTCCAGATTCTAATCCAGGGTTACAACTTGATATAGTTTCAAGCTGAGACCAAACGTCTAATCAACAGGCTACACAGGTGCAAAATCACTTCACCTGATATGTTTTCTGAGCATATGGTACGTGGTCCCCCGGTCACATAGGCTATGGAGGTTGGCCTGCCAACAGTAGCAGATGTTATGGAACTATTAAAGAGAGTTCCAGGTGTGGCACAACAGGGAATGGCTGCCCCAGTGCTTGAACAGCATACTCTGGCGGACTTCTTTGGGTTTTGTCCAGAGAGCGGTGGTTTCAGGTCAAGGTGGTGTGTCTGCACCTGAAACTTGTGAAAATGCTAACAGGGACTGGGGAAGTGTTTCTCCCATTCTGCAGATTGCCACCTGAGCAGAGGCTTTGGCAAACTCGGAGGGAGTGCTTCAAACATCTGGGGAGGTTGCTAGGCAATTGCCTAATACAGGTTTGTCCCTGCATTTTAATTATATAACTTCTTGGCCCACCTCAGTTTGGTTCCATGGTGGCCAAGTGGGGAAAAATGCTGGTGGGACAAGTTCTTTGAATGTTGATGTTCAGCATCCTCGATTCTATCATTGCACCTCAGGTGCCTGACACGAAGGTGCAAGCTGACCAGCCTGCAGCCACCAAGGCAAATGACACAAGGCCCATGGTCACGATGAGAGCGTTAGGTCTGGCTGGAGCAGACCAGGCAGTGGAGTGCAACCCCTATGCTGGGATGTCAATTCCCTTAGGATCTCATCTTCCCCACTTTACTGAAGAGAGAATTTGAAAAGGGGATTACAATGATTTATTCTCATTGATGTTTCATGACCCCAAGGTGAGGATTATGGTGAAGGATGGGGTCATGGTTTAGTCTCCCTAAAGAATTTCAGGCTCACGAGCATCCTAAGCTTGAAAGGTACTGTGTGAACTGGATTATGGGATTTACCATATAAAGGAATCATTGACCAAAGAGATCTGTTGAGATCTCCCAAGTTTTCTAAATAGAGGCCTAGCTCGGGGAAAAAAAAAGTTTATGCGGGGACTTCAACTCTGGTAACTGCTCTAGGCAGCTCTGTAGGTTCAAGCATAAATGTAATGCCTGCAGGGATAATCATCCAGGCACTTTCTGTTTTAGGGGAGGGAAGGCTGGAGGACGGAGTCCCCTTGCAACCTGCCACAGCAGTAGGAAAAAGCACTAACACCAATTAAACTGGATTCTGGGCAGCTTGGTTGCGGATTTACCCAAATAGGGATTCCGCGCAGTATTTGTTATATGGGTTTTATATCGTTTTCATATTCCTTATACTGGTTTGAGGGTTTATCGATTCACGCCTAATGCACATTCAGTGAGGGAGTCACCAGAGTTAGTCAGGGAGAAGCTGGTGAAAGATTTGGCTGCTGTTAGGGTATCTGGGCCCCATCAAAATCTGCCGATGCTGACACTAAGCATATTACCTGGAGTTCCTGGTTCTACAAGGTGTGTGGATACCTTGTCAGCATTTCAGGTGTTGATGGCTGAGATGGGAGTTCCTTTGGCGGAGGAAAAGACAGAGGGCCTCAGCACCCATCTGACCTTCTTGGGTATTGAGTAGACACAGTGGAAGGAAGTTCTCACCTCCCAGTAGAAAAACTCAAAATGATGAGACACCAGGTAAGGGTCATGAGCAGTAGGAATGAGGCCATGCTTTGAGAAGTGCAATCCATGACTGGGATGTTTAAAAATTTTGTCTATAAAGTTAGTGTTCCTGGATGAGCCTTTGGTGCTCACTTATACAATGCTATTAAAGGGGTTTTCCATTCTACATCACCATATAAGGATTACTAGTGGGATAAGAGCCGATTTGAAGATTTGGGAGTCATTGTTTGGTCAGTTTAATAGAGTCTCCTTTTGGATGTCTGAAATGCTTTTAAAGACAGGCGTCCAGGTACACTCCGATGCCTCAGGTGTGTATAGTCTTGGCCTCTATTGGAAAGGTCAGTGGGCAGCTGAGAGATGGCTACAAGCTTGGGTGCATAAGGGTTGGACACCTGATCTTACTTTCCTTGAACTATTCCCTATTGTGGTTGCAGTTCATTTGTGGCCAGTTCAAGTTGAAAATAAAACTGTTTGGTTTTGGTGTGACAACCATGCAGTGGTTCATGTAGTGAACTTCCAAACCTCCAAATCCTTAAGGGTGATGACATGGGTTAGAGCAATGGTTAATCAATGTTTGAGATATAACATGTTGTTCAGGTTCGCCATTTACCAGGGTTACTAAATCTGTTGGTGGATGCCCTTTATCGTTTTCAGTTTTATAGGTTTCATCGACTCGCCCCAGAGGCAGCACCTCAACCAATGGAGGGACCGAGACATCTGTAGAGCCTTGGAGAATAGAAATCAACAGGGTGATTTTCCAGTCTATTGCTCCATCAGCACAGAAGTTGTATCAGCTTACATTGCCAGCTTTTAGGCTGTTTCTGTCTATGGAAGGGGAGGTTGAGGTTTGGCCCTTCAGGGTGGACACAGTGTTTAGTTTTGCGGTTCATCTGAGTCAGTTAGGTCACTATTAAGAGACCAGTTGGCTAAGGGACAAACCGTAACCTTGTCTAGAGCTGCACTAGCTCAAATTTGTCCTGTTTTGGCTTTGTCAGACTATCTTATATTTCATCTGACCGGCCCAGGCTTGTTCCTTCATGTTTCAGGCCTTCCTTTGACAAATTTTCAATTTCGAGCTGTGCTGTGGGAGACTTTGAGGCATACAGGTATGCCAGCGGCCCAGTTCTCATCACATTCTTTTCGTATAGGAGCAGTGACTGCTGCTGCTACTCATGGCCTAAGTGATGCTGCTATCCATTGGATTGGGCATTGGCGGTCCAGGGATTTCAAGTCTTACATTCGCTCGTAATGTCTTGA
>JAIPUX010001232.1:111092191-111104483 GCA_020142125.1 Phrynosoma platyrhinos | reverse complement strand
TATGAAAGAACTAGATATCCAGCATTGTGTGAGTTCTAAAGCAGGGGTCGGCAACCTACGGCCCGTGGGCCGGACCCAGCCTGCTGAGGCTTTGGAACCGGCCGGTGGTCGGTCCTGCCTCTGCCACCGCCACACTGTGCCCACGCTTGTGCATGCATGCGCATGGTGGTGGGCGCCATTTTGGAAGGCTCCACCGTGCCTGCACCATGCAAATTTGCACAGCGCAGGCACAGTGTGGCCTTTCCAAGGTCCCACGGTGGCTGCACAGCCATTGTTAGGCCTTGGGAAGGCCCCACAGCACCTGCGCCAAGCGAATTCGCATGGCACAGCCACCATGGGGCCTTCCAAAATGGTGCCCTCCACCCACACATGCATGCACACTACAGCGGGTGTCGTGCGCATGCGTGCGCACGGAGGCAAACATGCATGTGCAGGGACAAGCATGCGCAAGCGCGCACAAACATGCATGCACCCCCCCAGCCCCTGTGCCATTTCCCCCCCTCCCGGTCCCCTGGCAACAAAGGTTGCTGACCCCTGTACTAAAATATTACAATTTCATTCAGTGGAATTTATTTCTGAATAGACATGGAGAGTACAAGGCTTTATTAACAAAAGGAATCTTCTCCATCCTAATTCACAGTTCCAAAACTTCAGTATGTCCAACCCATTGTATCAATTGGTAGCAGGAACATAATTCTTAACTACAGTAATTTTCTTCTTGTATCAAGTAACCAGTACATTTAGCCATTTTCTTCCTGTTGTGAGAAAGTTTTAGGAAATCACATAGTTTCTTAATCTAACTAACAATTCAGGACATATTCTGTGCTAAATTTGCATGGGTTTGTTTTTGCAATAATAATAAGAAGAAGAAAAAAAAGAAGAAAAAGTTTATGTACAGAAAAAGCTGTTTCCTCTGCAGAAAAATGCTGTTCTCTGCAGCAATTGTATATGAATTCTACACAAAATAAGTTCTGAACTACAAAGATTCTCATTTGTCAAAGATTCTTCCTATCAGTTTTTCTTGAACTCAAAAACATGTGGTTTTTTACTATTGCTTTTGAATATTTTAAAAAAATGATCTTCATGTCTCTAGCTGGTGGCAAGAAAGTAGAACTGGAAGAAAAGAGAGAAAGAAACACACACAGAGAAAATAAGAGACAAGGAAATGGTGCGAGGGGATGAGGCTGAGGAAAAAATTTCATTTCATTAGCACCGTGTAAGCAAAAATAGAGATACTAAAAGAGCACAAAGGCATTCATTAAAGGAATAAAATGGGTCCATTCAATCTTAGCTCAAAAGATTTGTGCAATACTGTATATTACAAAATAATATACAATAAAACCAGATTAAATCAACAGAGGAGCAGAATTTAAGAGAGTCATAATGCACACCACACCCCCAAAAGGAACATAATCCAATTGAGTGCACATACAACCACTACCACCACCACCAGCACCACCTTTCAGGCCTAAAGAAACTGGCATTCTGTTAGGGTCATGTCTGCTTAATGTCAAATAAAACAATTAGTCCTCATCCCATTTCATTTAACATAAGACCAGCTCCTTGACTGCTACACAGCTCTTTTGCTAAATTCTGCTATATAGTAAGCAAGCCATGTGATGCTCTGATCTATCTTGTTCCTAGACCTTCCTGTTTTATTGACTTTACCAGAGGAAGAGCTAGTCAGTTTAAATAATTCTTTAAGGTAATTAACACAGTAAAGCATAAGATTAATGACAGAGGTAATCCATAAATCTATTGAGTTGGGCCATAACAGTAAACAAACAGATTAATGAATTAATAACAACGAGTTCATCATTTAGTTCTTGTAGGTAATACTACTAATAATAATAATAATAATTTATTTATTTATACCCTGCCTTTTTGAGATCAATCGGGGCAGCTTACAGTGTTAAAATCCAATGCATCAACAACTCACATCCCTCCCCCCCTTAAAAAGTTATTAAATCAATTACAAGTTAAAACAGTATAAACAATAATTTAAAAAACATCAATAAAGATAATAGGACATAAGGAATTGTGGCCACATTACAATTCCTTTCAAGAGAGGGAATAAGAGGCTCCCCTAAGAGAGGGGAACTCCAAAGAAAGACTCCAGAGGAAAGACTCCACAGAAAAGGCTCCAGAGGCCGGGATTATCTATCCTGGAAAGGCCTGCCAGAAGAGATCCATCTTGACAGCCTTTTTGAAGCTGTCTAGTGATGTCAGTTGACGGATCTCATCCGGCAGACTGTTCCACAATTTGGGAGTGACAACAGAAAAAGCCCTCTGGGAGGGAGCCGCAAGCCTAGATTTTTGAGGCTGCAGCAAATTCCTTCCAGAGGACTGGAATGCCCAGGGCAGATTATATGGGAGAAGGCAGTCCCTAAAATAGCTCGGACTCAAGCCATTTAGGGCTTTAAAAGTGATAACCAACATCTTGTACTGGGCCCAGAAACTAATAGGCAGCCAGCGGAGGGATCTTAGTACTGGAGTAATATGGTCCCTCCTAGATGTTCCTGATACTAATCTGGCTGCCATGTTTTGCACTAACTGTAGTTTCCAAACCAGGAACAAGGGTAGCCCCATGTAGAGCGTGTTACAGAAATCTAAGTGTGAGGGTACCAGTGTGTGCATAACAGTCTGGAGATCCCTTACTTCCAGAAAAGGGCACAGCTGGCGTATCAGTTGAAGCTGATAACAGGTGCTCCTGACTGTCGCATTTACCTGACTTATCATCGGGAGTGACGAATCAATTAGCACCCCCAAACTACGAACACAGTCAGTGGAGGAGAGTGTGACTCCATCCAGGACTGGAAGTTGCAACCCAATTCTTGGTTTCGGGGCTGCTACCTTGAGCCCCCCTGTCTTGTCTGGATTCAGTTTCAATCTGTTTTTCCTCATCCAGTCCATTACTGCCCAAAGACATTCATTGAGAGAAGAGGTGCCATTGGAATTCGAGGCCAATGAATGAGATACGGAGAAATAGATTTGGGTGTCATCAGCATACTGGTAACACCCAGCTCCATAACTCTGGATAATCTCACTCAGCAGCTTCATATAAATGTTAAATAACATCAGGGACAGAATAGCACCCTGTGGGACCCCACAGGTGAACTCCCTTTTACTGGAGCCACTGTCCCCAAGCAGCACCCTCTGAGACCTACCTGAGAGGAAGGACCGGAACCACTGCAATGCAGTGCCTCTGATTCCTAACCCCCTCAGGCAGTCCAAGAGGGTGCCATGGTCTATCCTATCGAAAGCTGCTGAGAGGACTAGGAGTACCAACAGGGTCACACTACCCTTGTCGATGCTCAGACACAGATCGTCAGTCAAGACAATCATGGCAGTCTCAACCCCAAAGCCTGTCCTGAAGCCAGTATGAAATGGGTCTAAATTTCATCGAAGACAGCCTGGAGTTGAACAGCAACTGCCCTCTCAATCACCTTGCTCAAGAATGGTAATAACGAGATTGGCCTATAGTTGGATATATCCAGGGGGTCAAGGGAAGGCTTTTTCAGAAGCAGCTTAACTGCCGCTTCCTTCAAGACATGATGGTACATGTCCTTCCCTGAAGGATGCGTTGATGATATCCGTGAGGAATCTCCTCAATGCATCCCCCCATGGACAGCCAGCCAAGATGGGCAAGGGTCAAGAGAGCAAGTTGTTTTCCTCACTCTACCAAGTAGCTTGTCCACATCCTCGGTACTCACAGATTTCAGCTGATCCAGAATAACTTCATTGACGGAGTCACTGAACACTTCATCTATGGTTTCTATTAAAATACTGGCATCTAAGTTGGTTCTTATCTGAGAGATTTTATCTGCAAAGTTGTTAAAAGCATCACACCAGGCCATCATTGGGTTAAGTATGGGATTTGGCGCAGGAGATGCCCTTAAACAGCTCTGCCGGACAGGACTCTGCTGACGCAATATGTGCAGAGCAGAAAGCTCTCTGCTCTGCATGCATTGCCTCCCGATAGGAACAAATAAAGTTCCTATGGCGAGTTTTGTCAGATAAGAGTCAAGTCTTCCATTACTTGCGCTCTAGTCATTGTCCAAACCGCTTCATCCTCCTAAGCTCTGGTGTATACCATGGCTTACAGTTTAAAGCAGGATGGCAAGGACGCTTGGGAGTGATCATGTTGATAGCCCTGGTGAGATCGAAGTTCCAAGTATCAACCAAGGCATCGACAGGGTCACCGGCATTCCCAACCATTAAACCCTCTAAGGCTTTCTGGAATCCAATTGGATCCATTAGCCTTCGAGGGCAGACCATTCTAATGGGTCCACCACCCCCATCTGAAATAATTAACACTTTTGCTTTCTGATGCTTCTGTGTACACAATTATTTCAAATATTTTGTATAAAATTATCTTCAGATTATGTAAATTAGGTGTATATGAAACATAAATGAATTATCTTGGGTCCTATCTCCAAGGGATCCCATTATATATACACAAATATTCCAAAATCTGGGGTGGGGAAAAACAACCCTGAAATCTAAAACACTTCTGGTCCAAAAAATTTTGGAAAAGGGAGACCTAGGGGGTGTGCAGATGGGCGGCTCTGGGCCGCCCCGGGAAGCAACAGATCAGGGCTGCGGCTACCCCACACTGCGACCCTGATCCTCCCTTTTGCCACTCCAAAAAGAGTGGCAAAATACCACTCCTTCCAGGGGTAGCAAAAGGCCACCCTGAGAGCGAGCACGTAGCTCTTCCTTTACCTTTCCAGTGCAGCGCATCAGAACGCTGTGCCAGAAGGGCGTCTTGATGCCACACACCATGTATAATGGTGTGCAGTGTCAGGACAGTATTGGCATAGTGTTGGGGCAGCTGGTGTGCATGCAGCAGCCCCTTCCCAACTGTGCCTCCAGTCTGGCCCTTTGGGCCGGTCTGCAGAGGTGGTCAGTTTGAATATAAGATGCTGAGAAATTACATTTTTCATGTGTCTTTGAACTTGGGCCTCTGGAATTTTCCCAGGGTCCATAGCAGTTGAGATGTTGCCATTTTATTCAAATGTTATTATCCTTACTGATGCTGCTAAGGAAGTAGAAAGGAAAGGAAAGAGGAATTTTGTTGCTTGCTGAGATGGTGATGACAGATATTTATATCCCATCTGACTATCAGCAGCTTTGCTGGGAACATGACATCTGAATTTGATTCTGAATTTCAAAATAGTATACTAAAATCCATTTCCATCACTAAAAATGAAACAATGTTGTCCAAGGGTAGCAGGTTGCAAAGCGGGTGATGGAGATGGCAATGCCTGCTCATTATATGATTAGGCATGTTTCCATACATCTTCCCACCATTTTGTTGTCATTTTGCTTGAGTTTATTATGATCAATTTGTAATGACAATCTAATGGGCTATTACACCTGTGTGTATTTGGAGATAACTAATATGACAGCTTAAATAAGTAGAATCTCTGCTTTCACCACTGAAACATCACTTTTTTTTTAAAAAAGGATGCTTTCTATATATTCTTTATATTTTAAAAGCAATATGCTTTATTTCTCCTTCTCAAGGTCATATTCCATTCAAATAGAAAGTAAGCTATTACAGCAAAATGTACCCCTAGCAACCTCTAGAGAAAAGATCCCCTGCTGATTCAGAGATTAATGCTTATTTCTAAAGACTACAATAAAAGTAGAAGGGACTCAAAAGATGTTCCTGGTGCAAAATGATATCTATATATAAAGATATGAGAACCCTTCAGCAATTCATATAAAACATGAAAAAATACAATGAAAGTGTTTCTATAGTGTATTCAAAAGCAAACCTTTTCAGATAGACACATCCATGATTCTGACATCTCAAATGGGTTGCTTGAAGTTTCTTTGGGACTAATTACTAAAGAAGAGAACTGTATCATCCCACAGTGCTAAAGTAGCATAATCATATTTGTAGTTAAAGTACAGGGAAGAATGTTATAGGTCAAAGTACATTTAAACACTACTGCATATTATGACATTCTTGGGATGGTGAGGGTTTGATTGTTTTGTTTTGGTAGGGTAGACTGTAACAAAAAAGCTGTCTCAGGAAGTTGGAAGAAGATGGGAAGAAACATTTTCTCACTCAGCATTGACCACCTTAGCTCTGCCTGAAGAATTAACATATAGACTAAGGGCTAATCAGAATGGAGACAACTATGACACATTCATTAGCACATGGTGCAAGTTAAATGAATAACCAATCACAGAAAGATCACCTTGGAGGCCACTGGAGAACTATCTGAAATACTGGGAAAATCCATTTTAATAAAAGCTGGAATGGTTCAAAATTCACCAAGAAGAAAGCTGGAAACCTTAAAACAAAACAAAACAAAACAAAATTCAATATGATACAATGGTGTGGTTTTAAAATTTGTTCTTCTGTGCATTCAAATCATTTCTGACTTATGGTATCCTTTAGGAGAACTTATCACAAGGTTTTATTGACAAGATTTCTTCAGAGGGGGTTTGCTTTTTACTTTCCTTTTATGCTGAGGCCTTTCCTGATTAAATTCCCAGCCAAGGAGTGAATTATTTGACCCCCATCTGTTGCCACATTCTGCCACATTATTTACTGCTTGTGGACTGCCTATTAGATTGTTTTAAAGTTGATTGCTGTAAATTGCTAAAAATGTTTTAATTGTTGTCTTAATTGTTTTAATTCTTACTATGTTTAATATTGTTTTAAGGGGAGGGTAGGTTTGGGAGGGTTTATTGTGATATTTTACTGATGTAAGCCACCCCAATTGTTTCAGTAGAAGGGCGGGAGAGAAATAAATTATTATTATTATTATTATTATTATTATTATTATTATTATTATTAGATTTTGGCCAAGGTCAGTTTCTATGGCTGAGTGAGAATTCAAACCCTGGCCTCCAGAATCATAACCCAATGCTAAAACCACTATACCACACTGCTTTTCTACTCTGAAAATGCATGCCTCTGTTCCCTCACATTGTTGGTTCTTGCAATGTATTTGATGCATGTTTTATATATATAATGGTGAAATTGTATATAATCTGATCACATTTGCTGTTTTCGGGAATTGCATATACCTACCTATTTAAGGAAATACAGAATTGAAATCCTACTAGGAAAAGCAACAACTATGATTGGCAGGAGGAAGCTAAGCAGCCATATCCTTTTATTCTTCCACTCAAAATTCCAGCCTTGGTTTTTAATTAGATCTACTGCACAGCTTTTTTACATTCTTGCAAAGTGTGGATATGTAAGCAAAGCAAAAGCAGCTTCATTTATATACCGCTTCATACCATGCTATGCAGTGTCTAAGCGGTTTACAACTGTAAGCTCATTTCCCCCCAACAGCTGGGTACTCATTTTAGTGACCTCGGAAGGATGCAGGCCTGAGTCAAGCCTGAGCCCTGGCTAGTACTGAACTCACAATCTTGTGGTTTATGAGTGAGTGGCTGCAGTACAGGCATTTAACCACTGCACCACCCATATACTTTGTAGTTCTGTAGGTACTAGCAGAGATTTTTCAAACTTCCATTTTGGTTCAATAACTCTTCTGCTAATGAAAAGCTTTCTGCCATTTTCCTTTTGCTGGAAGCAAGAATCAAAATTGGAAAGTACTTGAGAGAAGGAACAAATACAATGAGGTTATGTGCAAGAAAAACAATTAAGAGAGGCAACAGAAAGGGTGATACTGGTCCAAAACAGACAGCCCAAAAGCACTGGATTGGGACCACCATGGAGCTGCACATCATGGTGGTGCAGAAATGCCATGCTATGCTCTCAAGTCAGCTGTGTTGCAAATATAGGCATGGCACAAGTCATTTTGCTGCACTGCAGAGTATTCTGCCTTGGATCTGCCCTGGATTCATTACATGAGCATATACTGTCACAAAAGTGATGTGAAGCTGTTTTGCTGTCCAGATGGTTGACTGAACTGAAAGCACATCTGCACTGGTCCTGTCCTGTCCTCCTCAGGATTGCTTCTGCCACCTCTGACTCACTGGTCAAACAGCTCTCTGGTGGAGGCTTGCTGGCCACATTGCTTCTGAGGAAGTTTTCTCACTCTCCCTTCTCTTGCACCATGGTTGACTGTTTATTGAGTACCTCTTGGATGACACTTTGGCCCTTTCTGCACAGGCCAGGATATTCTGGGATATTCCCAGACATGCAGGTCCCTGCCCTCCCCCCATTATCTGGTCTTCCATTTTTGTTACATGGCAGATGTCATATGCATGCTGCTGAGCTGCCTAGTGAACCTGCTGCCACTGCTGGTCACACATAATACTGTCAGAATATAGATGGACTATGTAGTCAAAGGAGAAATGTAGAGATGTGTGTGTCTGTAATTTTCCACTTGAGAACAGCTTCTTGGCAAGCACAAACAACTCAGTCCAGATGGCCAGAGAGAGACAAAACAATAGAGAAGCCTAGGTGGGAAATCATCCTTGTTTACATGAGAAAACAATAATAAAGGCTGGTATGGGGAAGTAGATCACATGGTGGAGGATGAACAACAAGAGGCTGGGTTAGCATACATCACATACAGATCATCCAATCAACCTGAAGGTTAACACCCAAAAAAGATGGAGAGGGGCTGAACTGAGAAGCTTTGTGCTTGGCATTGATATTATTATTTGCTTCCTTTGGATCACATTTCTTCTTCTCTTTACTTCTCACAATGGATCTATAATATGTTTATATTGCTTTACAATGTAGCCTTAAGATCTGGAAACATGGATCTGTAGTTTTGTTCTTGTTTAGCCACATCAGCAAGATGTGATCCTATAGTGGACTGTATTTTACTTTGCATGTTGTTATTATTATTTTTTCAACAATAACAATAAAACTCAACTTTTAGAAGCTTGGATTTTTGCTCCCTGGTTCTGCTGGATTTACAAGCACACTACTCCACTAAAACCAAACAATAATCACATGTCTGGGCACCTTTTCTTGACAATAAAGCAAATGACCCATGGCAGATGTGCTAGATGACTCAGTGGGATACCCGTGCAGACAGTCACCACAGCATGGAAACAGACACATTTAAAAAAACAACTCTCAAGGGCATTGGTTCTGGTGCAGAACACAGTGGAGATCATCTGGACTGTTTGCACCAGCCCAAGCACCAGTTCTTTTGGTTATTTATGCAAAAGAAAATTCACTTATGCATGTGGTCGACTTTTTGAACCACTGCATGACAAGTGACAATTTGGAGGCATTGTTTACTATTGTGCTAATGACACTGTTGTAGAATATGTAGTTGAAGGTCTGATTCTGTGTGGATTCTGTGACACAGCATGATTCTAAGAACCCAAATGTCCCAATCCTACTAGATAAGGGTTAAAACTCAGTGAAATAGGTAAGCTCTATTCATTTGCTTTTTACTGGAACAACATATGGGAAAATGTAAATTAATGAGGACAATGAAGTCCCATTCATTTCACTGCATTTCACTTTGTATCTCTTGTCCTTTCATTTTGAGTCACTATATGGGTTATCTGCACCACAATGTACATTTGAAGGAATGGTGACTGGAAGAGAAGAAGAGAGAAAAGCACAGCATCTGAAAAATTGGAAAGGCTTTATGGGTCATAGAAAGATTAAGAGGGAAAGCTGTAAAAATGATAAATTTGAGCTCTATTTCGCTTAGACAGCATTTTGGCTCTGCTGATTGCCCCTTTTAACTTGCTATCAACATGGCAGGTCTCATCTATTGGAGAGATAATAGAATGTGTTAAAATTTCATTCAGATCTGAAGTTGTACCACTGATATGCAAGGCAAGAGAAATTCATCTGGGTCTCCCATCGGAAGCAATAGGCTGATTGCAGGATGTACTGGATGCCACTTTAACTGCATCTAAAATGAGCCTGAAATTGTAACAATATTATTCCCTGAGAAGTTAGTAGAAAGACTGAAATTTCCATGCCATTAGAATGAAAACACTAAAGGAACAGGCAGCAGAAAAATGTTTGGATCTCTCACAAAAATAGTTGAATAAGGGCTCAGCAGATGGAGCAAAGTGCCATCTTGGAACCAAGGAAGGGGTGGGGCAACCACACCCCAGGCGCCCCAACCCCTTCCTGAGGACGTCATTGAAGCACGTGCCATTACACACAGTGAGCGCTCTGCTGACGTCCTCCCGGTGCAGCGTCCAGACACGCTGCACCAGAAGTGATGCAGAAGAGACAATATAGTGTCTCTTCAGGCACCCCTTTTGCCCGCTCTGGAAGAAGCGGTATTTTAGCACTCCTTCCAGGGATGGCAGAAGGGTGGATTGGGGCCACTGTGTGTGTTAGCAGTGGCCCCAATCCTCCACTTCTCTGGGTGGCCCATGGCTGCCCGTCTGCATCCCCCCTTAATTGAAACAAAAAAGGATTAACTAATAGATGAAAGAAACAAACAAAACATTGTTCACTTTGAACACATTAAATCTACATGTCTATCATCTATAGAATCATAGAGCTGGAAGAGACCTCAAGGGCCATCAGACAGCAGAATGACAAAATACTGAAGAAGGACAAATTATTTGAATTTTCCCCATGCTTGTCTTTGTTTACATGTAGGATGTTTCTATCTAGTTAGAATCTAAAAGAAATTGTTCAATGTAAAGTCATAGAGAACATAGACATGATTCAAAACTTTAATATCTTACAAGGATTATGCATAATGGTGGAAGAGAAAATTAAATTGCAGTCACAAATATTTTCCCACAAACATTCCCCCATAGTTTTATTACTGTGATATATTCATGTATGAGAAGCTTTGAACTATAAAATTCCCCTTGAAAATTACCAAGAAATTCCTTTCCATCAGTTTAATGCAACAATTATACATTGTTTGTGAATATTTTCTTTACTAGCTGCAGTGTTCAAGCTGAGTCTGAGAGTAAATTCCTATCCTCCCCTTTCTGTTTCTGTTTTCATTTAATCATCCTTGGTAATTGTAGTTAAGCTGCATTAAATGGAATTGTTTTACCACACAATATATATGCTACAATAATCATCTAACATGTGTGGGAGGCTAGGGATCTGCATTCCTGTCTCCCATCAAAACCATATAGGACCAATTCCACTTCAACCCTCTGCAGAAATAAAATTGTTCCCAAATGCTCCCAAATTGTCTAGGTAGTATCAGCTCATATTGCCATGTTTTTTGGATTTTTCTTGATAGTCATACCATATCCTCTCACAGTACAAAGCTATGCATGGTTGTTGAGCACTGAATCCCATGTTTTTCAGTGTCACATACTTTCAAGTAATTGCACACAGAACTGCAAGCTTAGCTACACTTAACTAGGGATTTAACTGCATTCAATTCTGAGTAAACACACATATGATTGTAATGTTATCATGACATAAAAAGAGAGCCCTAACATCTTCTGTGACAGAAACTTAAACATCATAATGCATGTGTGTGCATGCATGTGTATACATATTGGGGAAAACAGACTTCAGGTATAGCCTTGTAGGCTAAGGGGGATGCAGACCAGGGTCAGAAGTCAAGGAAAGTGCGCCCTAAACACGTAGGGCGCACTTTCCCTGCCTTTTCCGCCGCAGCGTGTGAGGAAGCTGCGGCGGGAGGTTGCCCCCGGAGCGCCGGCCTTGCGGAGGGCCGGCAGCTCCGAGGGCAACCTCAGGAGGAGGAAGGGGCGCCACTCATGCGACTGCCCCTCCTCTTCCTTGCCTTGGAGATGACTTTATTAGTCGTCTGCCGAGGCCCTAAATCAAATAATTAACAACCAGAAGCTGGTTCCTACTCTACAAGTGCTCAAAGGGGGAGGGGTGTAATAAGAAAAGGCTGAACTCTAAACTTCACTTGTCCAAGGGTGAGTTGCAGGGCAAAAGTCTCTGCTGACACATGGGGTTCAAAGGGAAAAGAGATGAAAAATGAGATCTGAATTGTGGAGTTGATGGTCTGCTTAGCAACAAAAACACAAACTGCATTTGCTGGAATAAAACAGGTTACATCTGTAGAGTCATAGCCCAACACTGGTCCAGTTCCATGCACTGGTTGACCTATCTGTGACCATTGGGGACCAATCACTCAGGCTGTCTGCTTTACATGGGAAATAACACACCAGTCTATACTTTTACAATGGCAGGTTTAGGAGTTCACATGGGCAGAAGCCACTGCATGTTTCCCCTACCACCTGGAGGTGAGATTCAACTGCTTTCCCTCAAACTGTATGTGCCTAAAGTGATGATAAAGATTAAATGTTCCATAAAGATGTAATTATGTCACAAACAAAGCCACAAACCCATGCAGAGAAAAACATGGGGGGGAAGCAGACTGGTGGCACGGGGCCGCCCTGGGAAGGTGCG
>JAIPUX010001232.1:111048370-111060084 GCA_020142125.1 Phrynosoma platyrhinos | reverse complement strand
CTTATGAGAGGGATTCCTAAGGCCAGGATTATCTATCACTGAGAGGCCTGACGGAAGAGATCCATCTTGACAACCTTTTTAAAGCTGTCTAAAGATGTCAATTGACAGATCTCATCTGGCAGGCCATTCCATAGTCTGGGGGCAACCACCAAAAAAGTCCTCTGGGAAGTAGCCACATGCTTGGCTCTTTGTGGCTGCAGCAAATTCCTCTGAGAGGACCGGAGTGCGCAGGGAGGATTATAGAGGAGAAGTAGGTCCCTGAGATAGTTTGGACCCAAGCCATTTAGGGCTTTAAAGGTAATAACCAATACCTTGGACTGGGACCGGAAACTTATAGGCAGCCAATGGAGGGACCTTAAAACTGGAATAATATGGTCCCTCCTAGATGTTCCAGACATCTGGCTGCCATGTTCTGTACCAGCTGTACCAGCTGTAGTTTCTAAACCAAGCACGAGGGTAGCCCCAAGTAGAGCGCATTACAGAAATCTAGACATGAGGTTACCAGTGCGTGTACAACAGTCTCAAGATCCCTTACTTCCAGAAAAGAGTGAAGCTGGCATATCAGCCAAAGTCAAGGAGCACCCTCAGACTGCGAACACAGTCAGTGGAGGAGAGTGTGACCCCATCCAGGACTGGAGGTTGCAACCCAATTCTTGGTTTCGGGGCCATTATTGTGAGCACCTCCGTCTTGTCTGGATTCAGTTTCAATCTGTTTTTCCTCATCCAGCTCATTACTGCCCAAAGACATTCATTGAGAGAAGAGACACTATTGGAATTCGAGGCTGACGAACAAGACACGGAGAAATAGATCTGGGTGTCATCAGCATACTGATAACATCCAGCTCCATAACTCCATATAATCTCACCCAGTGGCTTCGTATAGATGTTGAATAACATTGGGGACAGAATAGCACACTGTGGAACCCCACAGGTGAGCTCCCTTTTACTGGAGCTACTGTCCCCGAGCAGCACCCTCTGAAACCTACCCAAAAGGAAAGGACCGGAACTACTGCAATGCAGTACCTCTGATACCTAATTCCCTCAGGAGGTCCAAGAGGATGCCGTGATCTATCGTGTCGATGCTCAGATGCAGATCATTGGTCAAGGCAACCATGGCAGTCTCAATCCCAAAGCCTGTCCTGAAGCCAGTTTGAAACGGGTCAAGATAATTGGTTTCATCCAAGACAGCTTGGAGTTGAAGAGCAACCACCCTCTCAATCACCTTTGTTTAGAATAAAGATGTTTCCATGCTAATCCATTCTCTTGAGAACTGCCCATTCTTCATTCTCTTTTCTGGAGAATATAAATGTTACCATTATCAATTGTTTCCAAGATAGTTTTTTTTTTAAATGGAGTCAATTGTGGCATTGAATGGGTGTGGCTATAAAGATTTCAGGGAGCCCTGTACTGAAAATCATTCTGTTTCTATTGAAATATCATCCTTTCTTGCTATACGGTAGAAAATGATAGTGATGCAAGAAAATCAGCAATTAAAATAACCCTCCTTTTCTTTGTTGTTGTTGTTTTGTCAGAACAAAAAGGTTTAGATCCATTTAATTAAAAAAGAAACTTTCTGGTTTAACACAATGTGTTACATACATTCTAAAGTCACCCAAGCTTCAATGTGACTAGAATTAGCAGGTATTGTATTACACCCATAAGCGATTCACTTTTTAAATAATATTGCTATGGTATGGTAGCCTGTGCTGAATTCCATTATCATCCTCACCTTGGAGCTCCTTGGCTGTCCATGCCAGAATGTTGCACCTATGTGCCAGATTTATCTGGTCTAGGGATGGAAATAATATTTTTTTGGAAAAAAAACTCTGAAAAACTGTGATAAGAAGAGTCCTGGATCAGAGAGGATCTTCACAATTTGTGATATATTTTGCACAAAATTAGCACATGGTTGTTTTGTGAAAAACCCAGCATTTTCTGTGCAGAAAGCAGAGTTTGTGTGCAGAAAATGCTGTAATTGGGGATTTATCTTGCACAAAATTTGCACATGGTTGATTTGAAGAGAAAACATTTTCTGCACAGGAAACTATTTTCTGCACAAGAAAATTCTGTTTTCTGTGTAAAATAACTACTTATAATTTTTACACAGAATTAGTCTCAAGTTGCAAATAGCCTTTGAAGACTGTATAGTTTTTAACAATATAGTTTTCAAAGACTTTCTCATAGCCAGCAGTGGAGACTGGTAAAATTATTCATTGCTTCCACATTAAAACCTAGTGAAGAAATGCATCCCTACTCTTCACACTGGAAGGTGGAACCTGTGTAAGTGTGTTACTGCAACTACCATCTCAATGGGACTTGCCAACTGAAGCCTAATTAATTTCAGTGGATTTACTCTAAGAATGACTTGCATTGGATTCAGCTGTAGGACAAGTGAAAGTCATGGAAATTAAGAGTCAAAATAAATGAGAAGATACACAAACAAGGAACAGATTTCTGCCAGTAGGTAAGCATTTTAGAAGTATGTCTAATGATGTAGCAACTACTTTAACAACATTCCATTATTTTTGAACATTCTTCTGAAATGATCTTTTTCTTTCTTTCTTTCTTTCTTTCTTTCTTTCTTTCTTTCTTTCTTTCTTTCTTTCAAGTTACTAATGTTTAGAAAACAACATTCTGGTATACTGGATAAGTGTTTTCATAGCTTTCAAGCTAGAAAGAAGGAAAAGATGAAACTGCTGTTGTCAGCCAACTAAGGATGCTAAAGGGATTTCTTTGTTGTTGCTGTTTGTGAATTTCTTTTCTACCTGTCAAGTGTAATAATCCTTGAAGCTCTTTCTCCAGTAATATATAAAGAAAAGAAAAAAGAAATGAAATATAAGAAACAGACACACATTTTTATTTTTGAAATAAAAATAACAGCAACAATAATATTAATGATCCCTGTTACTGACACAGTAGCTCCACTTACCTTGAGCTTGGAAATAAAACAGAAGCTAATGGTGATATATAGGGGGAATGCAGATGGGTGGCCATGCCTCGGCCCCAATCCTCACTTTTGCTGGCCTGGAAAAGAGTGGCAAAATGCACGGCTGAAGATGCTGTGCTGGGAGAACTGCACCTCCCCATTCCTTCCTTGAGGATGCCACAAAGGGCCCGTCTGCAGAGGCCCATAGTCTATAACAAAGACAGAAAGGAGATACCAAACATTCCATTTAAGAAAATGAGCAAACTGCTGACTGCAAAATTTGTTATTATGAATACCATAAATATAAATGTCAATATGGGATATATATCTCCTGGTCACCATATGGCTGATGGAGGAGTATGAACACTCAATGCCTCTCTTGACGGATGGATCAGTATAAGATTCAGGTCACCCACAAAGTGCTTTTTGATACTTCCTCCTATCTAGTGCTATTTGCAGACTGCCAGAAATAGTGCAAATTGAGGCCACTTTAACTGCCCTGACTCAGTGCTAAGGAATCATGGGAACTGTAGTTTATTGTGGCAGCAGAGTTCTCTGACAGAGAAGGCTCAATGTTTCAGAAAAAAATACAATTCCCATGATTCCCTAGCACTAATCCAGGACAGTTAAAGTGGACTCAATTTGCACTATTTCTGGCAATCTGCAAAGGCCCAAAGTGGGTTTATCACCAATTAGATGTTCATCTTTGTCACTATGTCAGATTCTAGTGGCAGACATCTACTCCCAATACACCAGAAGCTGAGTTAAATTTTTAACCATTATATGGGAAAATATGATTATATGTGTGTACATGTCACTTGTTGACTTATGGTGACCCCATGAAGTTCATAGCATTTTCTTATGCAAGGGATACTCAGTGATGATTTTGCTAGTTCCTTTCTTTGAAATATTGCCTGGTATTCATTGATGATCTCCCATCCAAGTACCAACAACAGCTAGCTTAGCAGATGGAATCTGGTGAATTTATGGTATTTCGGCCTAAATGCATGGTTAGTACCACAATATTATGGTGGCTGTTAAAAGATATTTCTCTCCTCACCAGCAAGCAAAGAGCCAGAACAAACAGCCTGGTATTTTGCAGGGTTTCCCCACAAAGAATCGCCGCTGCCATTTAAAAGAGTTACGTGGCTGGCTAGATTAAAAAGGGCTCTATAGGGAGGCAGTTTGCTTCTTTATCCACACAATAATATTTCAGTGAATACCCCACTTAATTAGTATGCTTTCAGAGAATCAAGGCAGTGTAATTGACCTAAAAAATCATATAATCCTTTCTCTCTTCTATGTGGAATCTACAATGCAAGATCTAAGTGCAACATCCCTGATAGATATGAATTCATTTTCCTGTGTGTGAGATCCCACCACCTCTCAAAGCAGTCTGCTCCATTGTGATTTTTTTCCTCCAATTAACATTTGGTCAGTATTGATGCTGTATGAAAGTCAGATGGGCTTTATTTAGCTAGGAAGCTATATAGTATGATGATCTGTCTCTCTCCCTCCTTCAGGACACATTTAAAAGAACTGTTTATTCCTTCTTTCTTTTTAAAATGTTTAACTGTAATGAGATTGCTTCTGCTTGTAGCAGCAAGGCAATATGGAAATTTCAATGTCATTGTAGTCAGTCTGCCCAATCTCTAAATTTCATGTGGTGTTTGCTACTTTCTCCTTGCTTTTAAACAGAAGATGATCATTGCAAAAATTGTGTGTGTGGATAGCACATACACTTGCATACACACAAACACAGTGATTTCAAACTGCATTATTTCTACAGCATAGATGCATCTGTAAGTATTGAAATCTCAGGATATTTAACATGGAAGCAAGCTAAACACCTCTGGGGAAAAAAATTGTTTTTCAAAAACAAAATAGATGTTTTGGTATCTAGGTATAGACACCAAAGGTGAAGGTAAGACATACGTCCTACATAATATCTCAGGGCCTCGGCAGATGACTAAGAAAGTCGTCTCTGAGGAAGGGAAGAGGAGGGGCAGCCGCATGAGCAGCACCCCTTCCTCCTCCCGAGGTTGCCCTCGGAGCTGCCAGCCCTCCGCACGGCCGGCGCTCCCAGGGCAACCTCCCGCCGCAGCGTCCTCACACGCTGCAGCAGAAAAGCCAGGGAAAGCGTGCCCTACGCGTTTAGGGTGCACTTTCCCTGTCTTCTGAAAGGAGCGCTATTTTTGTGCTCCTTTCAGAGGCGCCGACGGTGTGGCTGCCACAGTCCCATGGCGCACCGTCCCAGGGCATCCTGGACGCCCTGGTCTGCTTAGGGGGTCAGTGTCTTAACTCATATGCCACAGAGGTATCCAAGGAAACACAGAGGTATCCAGGGAAGATAATCATTTTCCTTAGGCATTGCAACTTGATTTTTCCAGCACCTATTACATCTATGAGCATCTACCTTTCCAGATGGGAAATATATCTTACCAATATTGCCTAGGTCACAATCAACTCGGAACAGTGAAGCTGTTTTATACAGTTTTGTTGATATGCGGAAAGCTGAATTCTGTGTTATACTTTACAAACACGCTATTCAGACTCAGAGGCTTAAATTTTGAAAAATACAACCTAAATCAATGTTCACTTTATATCAATGGAAGCTTTTTACACTGGGTTTATGAACCCAATTCAAAGTATTCTGTTTGGATCATGGATGCTAGCAAGTAAAACTGACCAATATGAATCTGTTTTAGAATTTACTATTTGCTTAGCCTTAAAGATATTAGGAATGTAATTCTTCACTGATTTTCTTTTTGAAGAAAGCAGGTTTGTGGATTTATTTATTTATTTGCAATTTTCTTCCAATTGCAAAAGAGCTCTTTGAAGTTTTCAAAGCCTATTCACAATTTGGGAGTTATTGTATACCAAATTCATAATTGGTTAGAAAAGCTGTTGTTGTTTTTCTGCATAGAAAATGCTGCATTTTTCCCCCAAAGCAACCATGTGAGAATTTACTGCATAATAAGTATTAAACTGAATAGATTGTCTGCCAGAATCCTGCATTACCTTTTACTTAGTATAATTTTATATATAGTTGTAATGATTTGGAGGTCCTCCATTCATCTGAAGACTTCAAAGTGTTAAATGTGATGGGAGGAAGGTGCATGCTAATATGGGTTTATATCACTTTCTAATGAAGGGTTACATCACAGCTAATGTAATGTCCAACTGATCAATTAGCTGGGAAGACCCAGGAACTTCAAGATTTTTTCCATGCAGAGGTTTTAAAAGGCCTCTGGGGGACCATGCAGTCTATGGGCCTAAGCAGACAGGTTAAAAGGCCGTCTTCGGCGCAAGGAAGGGGAGGGGCAGCCGCACGCTCGGCACCCCAACCCCCTCCTGAGGTCGTCCTCGGAGCAGCCGGCCCTGTGCATGGCCGGCGCTCCGAGGAGGACTTCCCGCCGCAGCCTTTCCACACGCTGCGGTGGAAAAGTCAACGAAAGTATGCCAAAGCCTTTTGCGGCGCACTTTTTCTGACTTGTGAAAGGAGTGCTAATTTAGTGCTCCTTTCAGGGGCGGCGAAGCTGCCCTGCAGGATTGAGGCATGGGGATGTCTTGTTCCCGCGGCGCAGCTTCCCAGGGCAGCCCACGGCCGCCCGTCTGCTTAGGCCCTAAGTCTTTGTTCTGCCTCAGGGTGGGGCCTGAGGGTCAGGATGCTGGTCAGAGCTGGGCATGGAGGCCCAAGCTCCCAGTATCCAGAAACATCAAGGATTACACATCCCATCTAAGCTTGAAAGTAGGATTTGGATTATGTGTTAGCTGGTGCAAATAGGTTTGCTGTTTATTTCATATGGCTTGACTGAAATGACTGATATTCTGTAACTATATTTCTGTGCCTACAAGACAAGGGGTCTTTTATGAGTGATACCTAGTTTGCTATAGAACTCTGTAGTTAGAATAAAACCTTTATTTTAAAAGTGCCTTGGCTTTCTATCATATTCCTTCCATGCACCTTTAGCTCAGTTGTTGCTTGCTTAAGTTAGCAAGGATAGGAACTACAACTCTCCTAGCCAAGTCCTGATGTATGGCTAGGAGGGAAGGTCATTGTAATTCATCAGGTGGTGTCAGCTTCATTTGGATGGTCTCAAGGGGTCCCTTCAACTCAGCAGGAGGGGGAAGGGTGACCCAAGAGATCAGGGATTAAGGAGAGCTAAGACAGGGTTGCTGTGGTTACCTGCTGGTCCCAGAGAACATCACAATACTAACAGACACATTAAGAAACTCTGTTACTGAATCACTAAGATATTTATTGGTTGCTTTGCCAGCTCTACTATGTAGTAATGTAACAGCCGCCTTCTACTGGGTACTGACATTACAAAATTGACCAATTCTAATTCCCACATATGTACATCTACTTATGATGATCTAACTCCCATACATGATTCCAGCCATAATTAGTCCAGACTTCTTATTCACATTTCTTAACACTGAAAAATATGTTTTAACTATTTAAAATGTTATTTCTGGATTTTGAAGACAATGATATTGAACACATCTTCCACCACCCTTGTAAATTAATACTGGATATGCAGATTTTTGGTCCAGATCTGATTTGTAGCCTAGATAGTGCACACAATATTTTATTCTTTGTCCCTGCATTGTTTTTCCTCTGAAAACCTCTCCTATAGACATACCTATTTGTTTGGCACAATTATTTAGATATTTATTTTGTTGGTAAAAAATACTACATTTGAAGAAAGTCATTCATTGTGGAAAAAATAGCACAGGGCAAGGGTTGCTACTGCCATCCTGCCTTCTTATCTTTATGTGGTCCTGATCTGTATTGGAAGCCAACATGAAACCATCTTTTAATACAAGAAGTGAAAAATCCTAAGCACAGGAGTTGAAGATGCATTTAATGCCACTTCAAAGTAGCTCCATACTTACAAAAGGCTGTTTGCAGAAGGCAAGGTACTGAACAGCAAGACAAAGAAGTCTATTAATTGCTCCATTCTCCTTCAAAATTGACAGGTCAAGCCCACCAAAGGAGGCTGGACCAAGGCATACAGCTACATATGAACACCCATGGAGACACCCCCCCATAAATTGAAGCTGAGTTATGGGAAATAAAATTATTAAGAATCTGAGAGCTTAGGGGTTCTCAGTACTTCACTGGTTCATGACCTTGTGTTCCTTAAAGATAAACTTTCAGTTTGGATTACCATCTCTTTCTCTATTAATAGATTTAATGAGGAAATATCTTAAAAAATAAGATCCAAGTTGGAAGTCTCTAGTCTTTTGCACTCTGTGGAATACATGTTATCTCTGTCAGACAAGAATAGACATGCTGGTTCTTTGTATTTGGAATTGTAAAGATGTGCAAGAAGTGCCATTGGAATCAAGTTCTATCACAGAGGAAAAAATAGATTTCTGACCCTGTCAAAATAGGGTGTTGTTTTTTTTTTAAAAAAAAGAACTCTTGTTGGTGTTCTAATAATGGATTATGCATATATAAGTAAAACTCATGGTTGAGCAAAATATTTGTTAGATTTTAAATGAAATTTTAAACAAGAAAGGGACCTTTTCCTCACTTAGAATATATAAATATTAATATTTTCATTGATGTGGCAATGAGATTCCCCCCTCATATACAAAACAATAATGTGTATGCTGACATTAGAAAGCTGAATGAATAGCACTATAGCTACCATGGAAACCAACTATATATTTTTCTTATGATAAAATACAAGCTAATTTTTAGAGATCTCCCTAGCCCAGAGGCCTAATATTATTCTTAATATCAGTATTTTACTAAGTGGCTTCTATCTAGATTCTTTGCTTTCTGAGCATTAGCTATATCCAAATAATTCTCTGTGATCTGATTGTTTCCATTAATGAGGACTGTGATATTATTTTAAAATATTTTAAAACCCATTAATATTTTAAAACCCATTACATGAGCCACTGGGAATGATGAAATTCACCCTGTAAGAAGCCTACCTTGATCAGACGTGTGGTAAACATTGAAATATATGGTTACAAATCCTACATGCTACTTGTCAGGAATGAAATGGAGAGTTGTTGGTAGATGTGTGGGGGTGGAGATGTCTGGTTGATGAGCTAAAAGACTGGAAGAGTAGTAACAATAATGTAAAATAATGTAGTACAGGGAAACAGAAGAGGAAGAAAAAAAGCCTCCTGCTTGGAGACAGGAAACTTTCCATTGGGATGGAAAGAATATTTGAAAATATTTCTTAAATAGAGAGTGAAACAATGCTTTTCAAGTGTTAAGAAACCTTGACAGGAAGAATTTTGATCTGGTAAGAATTTCTACAGTTCAGAAATTGTTCTACACAAAATTTGCATGTAGTTGATTTGCACAGAAAATCACAATTTCTGCTCATCTTTTTCTGTGCAGAAAATAATGTTGGTTCATGTGCAGAAAATGACATTTTCTGTCCAAAAAAGTCATGTGTAAATTTTGCAGAGAATAAGTCTTGGATTGTGAATAGGCTTTGAAAACTCTAATTTTCATAGGCTTTCTGGAAGCAGAAGGAACATTGCTAAAATTACTCATTGCTTCCTTTGTGAAGAAAACTTGTGAAGAGTTATATCCCTAGATCACACAAGGAGAAGCCCATCCAAGAGGACTTTGTTGAGCTTATCAATGACCAAGGTGTTTCTAGTCTAGTCTTTGGTTTGGAAGGCACCACCTTTCTAGACTTTACTTTCAAAGTTTCTGCTCTTAGGAATGAGCAGAAAATGGCAGCTTTTGAGTATGCTTTCATGCCAGTTGATGTTTAGTATAATATTTTGCTGACCACGCTTGGTGCCTGAACATGTTCCTATAGAAAACCAAACAAAGCAAAATAAAATAAATCCCAAGGACAAAGATATAGTTCAGCATGCCCATTCACAAATTTAATGGATCATTATTAAAACAATTGGAACAATAGTATGGATTAAGTGTGCAATAGCCAGCTGAGTCCTTGCATCTGCACAAACTGAGTTATGTGGGGAAGGGAGACAACATCCTGGAAGACAAAAGGACTGGAAAAAATAGTCAAACTGTCATAGAGGAAACAAGGCAAACAGTACATGGACCCAACAGTGGGAGGCAAAAAAACATGCACAGGCAGCAAGTGAAGGAGACATATGGTCTTAGATATCTCTACACTACTGCACAGAGCATGGGAAATAAGCAAGATGAACTTGAACTCCTGGCACAACGAAGCAAATATGATATAATAGGCATCACTGAAACCTGGTGGGATGAGTCTCATGATTGGAATGTAGAAATGCAGGGGTATAACCTTCTCAATAGAAACAGGACAAACAGGAAAGGAGGAGGAATAGCATTATATGTCAGGGATATTTACACCAGTGAAGTAATCCAGGACATTGGTCATGGAAGCCAGGTGAAGAGCATCTGGATAAAAATTAAAGGGGAGGGAAACAACAGGGATGTTATTGTGGAAGTCTACTACAGACCCCCGACTCAGGCAGAGGAACTGGATGATACCTTTCTAGAACAGACGACCACACACTCAGAAAGGAGAAATATAGTAGTGATGGGCGACTTCAACTATCCTGATATTTGCTGGAATTCAAACTCAGCAAATTCCTCAAGGTCTAGCAAATTCCTCACTTCAAATTTCATTGTCCAAAAGGTGGACGAGGCAATGAGGGAGTCAACTATTTTGGATCTGATCCTAACTAACAGGGAAGTCCTAGTTAATGGGGTGCAAGTGGTTGGATCTTTAGGCAGGAGTGATCATGTCCTCCTGGAATTAATTATACAGCGGAAAGGAGAAGCCAGGCATAGTCAGACATGCATTCCAGACTTTAGGAAAGCTGATTTTACTAAACTTAGAGAAATACTGGGGGTGATCCCATGGACAGGAATACTAAAAGAGAAGGGAGTTCAAGACGGATGGGAGTTTCTCAAAAGGGAGATACTGAAAGCACAATTTCAAACCGTGCCAATGAGGAGGAAAAATGGGAGATGTCTCAAGAAACCAGGATGGATGACTAAGGAACTTGCAACTGAACTATGTTTTAAACAGAACATGTATAAAAAATGGAAAAATGGGGAAATCACCAAAGAGGAATTCAAATAAATAGCTAGCACATGTAGGGGTAAAGTCAGAAAAGCTAAATCGCAGAATGAACTCAGGCTTGCTAGAGAGGTTAAGAACAATAAAAAGGGCCTTTTGGGGTATGTTAGCAGCAAAATGATAAAGAAGAAAATGGTAGGGCCAAGGTGTGGAGAAGATGGCAAAAAGTTAACAGGGGACAGAGAAAAGGCAGAATTACTCAACACCTTCTTTATTATTATTATTATTATTATTATTATTATTATTATTATGCTTTATTTGTATAGCGCTGTAGATTTACCCAGCACTGTACATACAGTCAATAAAATAGGTAAAAATAGATAAAGAAAGCCTGACAATGGCATATATTCTACAAAAAATAAAATAATAAATGTTAATACAAAGAAGGAAATAAATTAAAAGCATCAAATAATCATCATGCAATGCCTGCGAATGCTTCCCTGAATAGTATAGTCCAGGTGTTAGCAAACTACGGCCCATGGGCTGAACCCGGCTCGCTGAGGTCTTCAAACCAGCCCATGGCTGGTCCTGCCATTGCTGCTGCCATACAGGCGCAAGCGCAGAGCACCATTTTGCCTTCCAAAATGGCGGCCATGCTCGCACACGCATGCACACAATGGTGGCCACCATTTTGGAAGGCAAAATGGCACTGGCGTCGTGCGCACCACCATTTTGGAAGGCAAAATGGTGCCGGCATCACAAGCGCATGCGCACAA
>JAIPUX010001232.1:110992064-111009366 GCA_020142125.1 Phrynosoma platyrhinos | reverse complement strand
TTGTTAACCATCATTCAAATAAAGTTTTATTGCTGTTTAATTGCAAGCTTGTCTAAATCTGGATTGAATTTCCATGTTACTAAGAAATAAAGAAACCAAGTATGGGGAGTAAACCCATAGATAGAAATAAAAGTGGTCTGGTACATCACATATTGGGACACAGGTAGGATAATTGGGCTGCCACATCAAGAAAAGTAAGCAGTGCTCATGACATCAATATTCCAGGTGACTGATAACACAGAATAGAGAAGTATTGTTATCTTCTTCAGCCTGAATACATGATGCAGCCTAGAATTATGTAATCTCTTTCTCAAAGTTTGGAATTTGCATCCCCAGTTCTCTTGACCTCCTTGCCCTCATGAGGCAGGTCCAATATCTTTGTGCTAATGTTATCAGAAGCCATTAAGCACATTAGTGCCATCCTGAAAACACAGAGAAATACAAGAGGGAGCAGGCAAGAAAGATTTTTTTTAATTTTATTTACCAAATTACCTGGTTTTATGCCACACCAAACTGAAAATGACAGAACTCAGAATCATGGCAATTAGATCCCAGATCATTAAAATAAGGAATAACAAGCTATTCCTAGCTTGTGATATATCCACGTCTTGACAACTGGTATTTTTAGACTCAAAGTCAATGGAAAGTAGTGACCAGTGTTGTTTCTACTTCTTTTATCCAATAACCCCTTAATCTAACCTTTCTTTCTCTTCCGCTTGGGTTAGGGCACAACTGTTCATTACGTTGTGCAGAAAAGAAGACAGAATGGATCATTCAAAGAACTTGCAGCATATTTTACTAGTGACAGCATATACTACTTTACGAGGAGCATATTGTTTAATGTTTAAGATTTTCTGACACATGACAAGTAAAACCTTGATGCAAAAATGAATCTATGAAATAAATAGAGACCTAGTTGAGGCTCTGCAATGTGTGCCAAGTTGAGATTTCATTCAAAGTTTTGGAGACTAGCAGTAAAAGGTTACTAATGATTTCATTATGCTTTGACTGCCTCTGGATATCTGATATAAATTTTTCATTCCGTGTTTGATTCACTGAATTCATTTACATCATTTTTTTCCTTTCTTTCTCTGTCTTCTTAGCTGGGAAGATGTGTTCATTCATTGTTAATGCTGCCTGCATTCTTCAAAATCATTATGTATTTTCTTGATACATAATATAGTTCCACCAAGCATATTATACTAGCCACTGACATACTTTCACATTTCAAGTGCACTTCTATTGTTCTGAGAGCCTGAAACATAGTCTGTAATGAGACCTCAGATTCCAATGACAGCCACTGTCACAGGTGCAAAATTAGGTACCAGCATTTTCAATAAGATATTCTCAGGGGAAAATTTATATCACATAAACTGAATGTCAAGTGGAAATGAGCAGAGTTCTTTTTTATTATGTGATCATGACAATTGTATTTTGGACTGTAAAGAAGGATATCTGATGTGTCCCCCCTCCCTCACACACACATACACACTCACATACACCTCACAACACTCATGCACCCTAGGATACTTAAATTTGAGTTGCAATCTGGCTGCCAGCAAGATCATTGCTTTATTGTTTTTAAGACATATACCATCAAATAGGAAAATGTAATACAAATGAAAACAGAAAAGTTGCTATTTAATTAATAGTATAGCAGCTGCAGGAATATAATGCAGTTGATAAGACACACAGAAAAAGAAAGTTATATATATATCAGAATAACTCGAACAGTGGATGCTGTTAGGCAATACATTAAACAGGTAGTGACTGAAGACCAGGGGTGGAACCAGCACCATAGGTGTTCTGCATGACTGTCTTACACAAATTGCTTGTGGCCTATTCATGTCTAGCCCTAAGTGGGGGTGGCTGAAGGCCAAGGAGGAGGAAGGACAGGCACACACCTTTTCCTCCTTTTCCCCACTCTGCATATGAGGAAAAGTGGCTTCGTGTGCCATCTCTGGCACATGTGCCATAGGTTTGCAAACACAGAACTATAGAAACCATTATAGAATGTATATAACAGTGGAATTGCACTGGTAGCTCTGGTGCCAGAACAAACTATAGTTCCCAGAATTCCATAGCACTGGGCCCTGACAGTTAAAGCGAGGTCAAACAACATTATTTCTGCAGTGTGGTTCCAGCCAGGGAGGATTTTAGTTGTGGCACTCTGATTGTGGAATTCAGTAAGCCGCAGATGGTGAAATGGGCTCAGGATATAGGTCGGAATATTGAATTACGACAATGGGAAAAAAATTGGAAAACAAGACTCAAATATACTTTGAATTCAGATTTCAAAGAAAATTTCTACAAAATGCAATTCCGTTGGTATCTCACACCCTATAAATTAGATAAAATGAGAAGAAATTTTAAAAACAAATGTTGGAAATGTGAGAAAAAGATTGGTACTTTTTTTCACTTATGGTGGGACTGTAAATTTGTGAGAGCCTATTGGAGAAAGATACATAGAGAAATGGAAAAATATTTCAAACAAACTTGAAATTTAGTCCACAAACATACCTCCTTGGGATGATAGAAGAGGAAAATTTAGAGAAAACATATGGTAAATTATTATTTTACTTAATATCGGCAGCTAGGATAGTATATGCTGCGAAATGGAAAACAAGAAATTCCAAATATCCGATAATAGGTAAGAAAATTTTTAGATATAATGGAGATTGAAAAGATAACATCGGTGCTGAAAAAAAAGAGATAAAGGAATGGTTAAAGATGAATGGGAACCTTTGATTGAATATTGGAATACAGAGAAGGAAACTTGTTTCATAATTGATATGGATTAATGTGACTATGAACTGGAAGAGCTGTGATAAATCTGTTCGAGTTAAAAGATTAGATGTAAGTAATTTTATACTTGAAGTGGCGTATATAAAGGGAGTATACACAACATAATGTGAGACATTAGATTTAAGAAGATTTATTAATTGAAGTGTTAACTTTTTGTGTGGTAGATATAACAGACTCTATACAGCATGGAAGTCATTTTATTTGTTTGATAGGTTGTAAGTGTTGCTTAGATGTAGTGTGTTATGTTTGTTTGTTTGTCTGTCTGTTTTTAATTTAATAAAGTTTTTTTAATGTTTTTTAAAAAGTGCATGTGTCACTTAGTATTTTCACTTGCTATTAAACAGCTGATTTCTTTCTCGATCCAAATTATGTCCAGGCTCTCCCAAGGTGTACACAAGAAGGCAACAGCATAAATATCATATGATTGCTAAACAATCTAATCCAGCTCTATGTGTTGGTAGCCAGCCTATATCAGGATAAAGCAAAAGATATTATGATGGTCTATCTATGACTAAAGTAGCCAGCATCATATAGTGTTCTGAATGCTGGACAAGCACTCTGGAGGAGCAGGGTTCAAATCCTAATTCAGCCATGGAAACCTACTGAGTGAACTTGAGCAAGTCACACTCTCTTAGCCCCAAAGGAAGTAAATGGCAAATCCCCTTTGAACAAATCTTGTTTTTTTAAAAAAAACATGATAGGGTTGCCTTAGGTTGCCGTAAGCTGTATGTAACTTGCCACACTACAGCAATAGCAAACTGTGATGGGAATCTATCGAACAGTTATGCCATGTTTATTCTGAAACTTCAAGTGATTCCATGCTACAATTTGGAAAGCATTAATTACAATAGATAAGTAGTTAAATATAAGATTGGTAGACCTGAGTCCTTGATGATGTCATTGAAAACATGAGATCAACATGGTAGCTTTTGATAGCAGACAGAAAATACAATCTCTGAAAAACAATGAAAAGATTATACATGCACCCACATGTTGGAACACTGCTGAAAGGCTAGAATGACATATCAGGGTGCTTGATGCAACATACACACAACTATTCATTTATTTATGCATTCATTTTACTCCTTCTTTCCACTCTGGGACTCAAGGCAATTTACCAAAATTAAAACAGACACATATCACTAAAATATAAAAGAGTTAAAATGTAATTACACCATCAAAATAATTAAAAGTAATTTAAAATATTAAAAAGTAACAAAGATGGAGAATAGAGAACATCATTAAAGACTTTTCTCTTATAATTCTCTTTTTTGAAATAATTTTATTTAAATATTAAACAATAACAACTAGTATCTAGGGAAATTGTTTTTAAATCCCTTGAATCCCATTATTGGGAGAAAGACGGGACATATGAAGAGCAAGAGGAGAAGGAGGAGGCAGAAAAACATTATTATCAATAATAATGAAGCTGACAATAATATTTATAATAAATAGCATATAATACTAGCATATTTTTCAATAGTTCTAATGTATAGGTTTCTATCTATCATTATTCTCAATACTGCAAAGGGAGATGTTCACCCAAAATCATACAGAAAGTGTACAGTGAAGTGACCATGGCCTATCTAGTTGATACTAAAATTTTGGTTAACATTCAGACTAAATCTTCAACCAGTGCTATGATCTAAATTCTTAAGCCTTTGCAGACTGCCAGAAATAGTGCAAATTGAGTCCACTTTAACTGCCCTGCCTCAGTGCTAGGGTATCATGGTTACTGTAGTTTATTGTGGCACCAGAGCTCTCTGACAGAGAAGGCTCAATGTCTCAAAAAATACAATTCCCATGATTCCCTAGCACTGAGGCAGGGCAGTTAAATTGGACTCAATTTTCACTATTTCTGGCAGTCTGCAAAGGCCCTAAGACACTAATTCTGTCAAGCCCTGTAGTCCAGCCCCATAGAACAGTAAAAAAAAAAAAAAAATACAAAAAAAAATAAGTTTTTAGACTAGGTTTTATAAACTGTGACTGTCTTTGTAACTAACTACTTTTTGGCCCCTGGAACAATATCGTTAGTTTATTACTTTGCAACAATAACTTTCTATAGTCTTCAAAGGACACTGACTAGAAGGCCACATTTCCAAACCCAGCTAATCCTGACAAGAATTCTTTGATCACTCAACCTTCATCAGAGAGCTGTCAGGGTGCCATCATCTGAAAAAAGGCAAAATATATCACAAAAAGGAATGGAGAGAAAAATAATCTGAGTGAAAAGAATAGTATGCTTCTTATTTATTATCAATATTCTCCAGATTTTTCTTCTCAATTGAATTAGGCTGTGTAAAGCACCACTTGTCTCATTACATCCCATGACAAGATAAGCACCACTTGTCTCATTACATCCCACGTAGACCAAAATATTCAGACAATGCTATGTTGTAGCTTTCTGTGTTTTTCAGGTTCCCCCCCCACTCCTTTCCAGAAGCTTTAAAAATAAAGCTTCATTATCTCTAAGTTTTGAAGCAAGCTGGAGGGAAAAGTTGATTCTTCAGTCAAAACTGCTTTGAACATCTATTGCCTGAAATTAATTCAAACTATACTTGTGTAGCAGTAATAAAAGCAAATTAAACTTTTATGGGTAACAAAAAGGCATATTCAGAGTTAAAAGTTAGATTCAGAATAAGCTATGGTCTTTTTCACCCCTCAGAAATGCGCAGTGTGGTATTATAAAAGTGAAGAACAAAAATGGTTTGATATATATTCCATTGCATACTTTGTAAACCCTAATGAATAATTATAGTCAGAAAGTGGCCCATTTTGAATACACCCTGCTCCTTTGCTTTATTGCTGTTTGGTAATAATATTCAACACTGGAAAGGTCACACACAACTGCAGACTACATGTTACCAGCATTTGGAACAAAATTCTTAACTGTAATGAGCAGGCACTGGCAAGATGGAAAATTCATTTTAATGTCAATATAGTGTCACCAAACAGATAATGCTAATTGAATTATGGTCCAAAAGAAAATTAAAATGTGGGGTAAACAAAACTGATTTATGTGTGTGGTTGTTTAGGTAAGAACACCAAACCTACTTCACTAATTAATAAAGCATTTATCCTAAGTTTGGTTTTGTTGAAAGATGCTGATATGTGAAATGTTTTGTTTATCAAAGGATCAATCTTTTAATAATAAGTTGCCTTTGCAAGTAAGGAGGGAAAATGCATTACTCCATGAGTCTTCCATCAATAGTTTCTTTTAATTATCACTTTATATCAGTGTTTCCATTTATTGTCTCCACAAGGAATGTGAATGGAAAGCAAGTGGGGTTGTTTAGCAAATGGAGGCAATGAAAGGTCACACATCTTCAGCTCTGTATAACATTTATTTAAATGTATTCCAATCCAGCTGCATTCTTTAGAGATTTTGCAGACATTTTGCTATAATGTTATGCATATTTATTGCATTGAGTCTATGAATAAGTCTGTCAAAATTAACACATGAAACCCTTTGTGCAAATTTGAATTAGCCACTACTTAATTTGAGTGTCCATCAAGTGATTTTATCTGACAAACTACTTGTGGAAGAGTAGGTCTCATCAGAAACATCACCTTGCCTGTTCCCAACACCCTGGGCTCAAGAGGGAAGGAGAACCAGCTGGGCGGTTTGGGAGTGCAGTGTTTACATGCTGCACATACCCAAGCCAGCCAGAAGCTGCCAGACCATTTACATGGGGATGGCTTCATGACTCTGTGGCAGCATGCCGTTTACTGATGGAGCATCATGAAGCCAGTGTCTGGCCATGGCACAGGCAGCAAAGCCAATTTTTTGCTGCCAGAAAAAGGAGTGGCTATTTTTCAGGCAACTTCAAGACAGATTGGTGCTGCAGCATGTAGTTGTTGCTGCCCCAATTCAGCTTCAGAACAGACAGCTTCAATCTATCCCTTCTGGCCATCTATTTCACCCCAAATATTTATGTAAAAGTTATTTTTTTAAATTTTACATGAGTGTTACTGAACATTTTACTGTAACTGTTGGAGAAAATAGTGTATAGATTTATTTATGTATCTAGTAACATTTCTATATCAGTCTTCATAGAAAACAACCAAGGTGGTATGCAACAAAGTAAAATATCTAAATATTAAATTCAGCAAAATTAAAGAAACAAGTATAGAATAATGTCATTATTAAAGGGATTTTAAAAGCTATACTTAAACATAAAATACTTTCCCCAAAAGCAACAAGAATGAAGGTTGATCATAACTGCAAAGTCTTTGGGAGTGCACATGGCTATGCTCTCCTGTGATTCGGTCAAACTGATCTCTATATGCAAGGGAAGAACTAGTCTTCTGTAGATCTTAATGAACTCATGTGTTTTAAAATACAGCTTTTACATAGCCATGACCTTAGTTATTTAGGACTTTAGTTTAAAGCAAACACCTTGGACTAAATTCAAAAAACAATAGGCAAGCAATTAAATCTTTCAATACTGGAATAATATGACCCAGGTTCTGCATACTGGACAGCAACTTTGTTGTTGTATTTTACATCAAATTAAACTTCTGGTTAGTCTTCAAGATTAGCCCAGCATGATATAGTGGTTTGAGTATTTGGCTAAGACCCTGGAGTTCGAATCCCAGTTCACACTATCTCAGTCTCAGAGGAAAGCAATGACAAAAACCCCTCTGAAGATATCTTGCCAAGAAAACTTAGATAGTGATAGATTAACTTTAGTGTTGCTACAAACTTTATGAATTTGAAGTCACCAAACAATAACACATTGCAGCAGACTAAGGGGCGAAGCAGACCATGCTGAAGGAGTGGCTAATGGCTGCCCCTTTGAGCGCCAGATCGAGGCTGAGGTAACTGCACATTGTGGCCCTGATCCAGCATTTTTCCAGCCCCAAAAGAAGCTGCAAAATGTCACTCCTTTTTGGGACAGAATAAGACCACCCCTTTTGCTGCTGCCACAGCTCTTCTGCACTCCTGTGGCATACGGCATGTAATTGCTGCACCGCAGGAATGTCCCAATGCTGCCTGCCATCTGGGTGGATGGGCGGCATGATGCTGGCTTGGGGATGGAGTTGGGGTATGTGCTGTGGTGTCACCATGCATTAGGATCAGATCTAATTAGGGGAATTTATAATTAGCTCAAATATACAAGAGTAGGGTCCCAACAAAGCCCTGTGGAACCATGTACCATTATGTATACCAGAGGACTAATAGATCTCTCAAGGGAAGACAAGGAGATGGGCTTATCCAATTAAAGTCTAAATATTTATTAATCAACAAACAGGGAAAACCACACACATCCAAATATGGCACACACACACTAGAAGGAAAGATGGGTGAAAGCGGGGATAGCTTGAGAGGAGCTAGGCTGAGGGGAAATACTTCTGAAGGCTTCTCTGGGCTTGGCTATGAAGGTTAATGATGATGGTGATGAAGCACAGACGCTGAATTGGGAGGAAGGGAAGAGATGGCCGCAGGAGTTAAATCAGAGTACAGACCAACGTGGAGTCTTCATGCACTCTCAAGATAGCACATGGAGACTAGAAATCCAAAGGTTCTTATAGGGAATTCCTGCCTTCTAGCTATAAGCCTAATGGCTGCCAAAGGCATTGATGGGTTTAGCTTTGTCAACCTAGGTGTGAGCATAGTCTAAACAATGCATTTGGTTTCAAAACTATCAAGAAAGGGAGGCTAGAGAAAAGGGTGCAGTCAAATCTGATCACTGCCCCATTAAGTGTAAGACTCAAGACAAATAAACACCATTATGTGTCTTTTCCAGTATAATGGTTTTCCCTTTTGGCAACTCTCAAACCTGTCTGGTAGGGGATTTTTCAGTGGTCTTGGGCAGCTCTCTCAGTGCCTACATGACCTGCCATTTAGGAGATTATGGCTGACATCCCTCAGAGGTCAGTCTGGGGTCATAGTGTTGCAGAAACTCTGCTAAAAGACCCACAGAGAATTTTGGAAAGTGAGATTTATTTCCAAGTAACAAGTGGGCTCTCAGTGGAATCAAATTCCAAAAACCAAGATCCCTGATTGACAGATCTTGAACATTTTTATAGACAGTTAATTGGCTTTGTGACATACAGAAAAACTCCTTTTCCCCACCCTCTAGTTTCCTAATGTACGCTCAACATTTCCCTTTCTTTCAGTTCTGTTTACATTTTGAACAACTAGTTTGCAGAACAGTTTTAGGACAAGATAACCCATCCCAGGACCCGTCAGTCCTCTAGGAAATGTTGACAGAACAGTGTCCACTGAGAGAATGTTTGCAGGACAAATTGACAAGAACAGTGTAATTAGTTATTGTCAGCATTTGCGAATACAAAGTTTCAGAAAATACATTGAAGGGGGAAAATTTTAAAAACATGTTAAGATTCTCTAGTCTGACCCCTCACAAAGCTACCTCAATAGAGGGAACTCCACATGTCCAAAATTTTATGAAAATGCACATATGCTAACAGCTGTCCCCAATCCACCAGGATGCCAACTCTTTTTGACAGTCTGTTCAATCCCTAAGACAGGATGTGCCTCATGAGGAATGACAACTTTTACCAGAACAGAATGGCTGAGGAAAAGGTCATAATTGGTGCATTTAACATAATTAAGGAAATGTACCAATTTCCAGCTGTACCCACTGCCAGTGACCCCAGAGACAGAAAAACTTATAGACTACAAATGTGATCTTTAAATGTTTTTAAATCTTACAAAAAAATTGAATCCCATTCTATAAACCAAAATACAACAAAATCCACAATCAGTGATACTTTGTTGGGATCAATTCTAAAAACATAAAATACATGATGCCAGCTTTAGAAGCTGCACTGGTGTCTTCATCAGATGAAAATGTTAAATGTCATAAAAGAGAAGGAATTGTTTTCTACTTTCAATGAAGATAAAAGTCTTTCATTGGAATGCAATTTGGGACTACAATTTGGAAGATGTCATCTATACACCACCTATTTTTGCCCTTAGAACTTCCTTGAGGAATTCATTATTCTCTGCCTAAGAAAGGAGCAGTTAGCATCATACAGGATAGGGACATCTGGATCTCTAGAGAAGTTACTTTTCTGTTGCTAATGAGAGTAAAATTTTATTACATGTATTTTACTGCTCTTGTCTCTAGTCTTCACATGTAATGAGAATGGCCTCTGCCTGCAATGAAATCCCTCAATACTGACAACATCTCAGTCACAATGTAAGGTTGTGGCTCTAACATCATTATCAATTTTCTTTTGTATGATTTTAAATATAATTGCCTGATGAAGAAGCTGGTAAAGCTTCAAAAGCTTGCACAATGTATTTTATGTGTTTGCAGTTGGCACAAAAAAGTATTGTTGCTTGTGGGTTTTAGATTCCATTGTAGTTTGCAGAAAGAAACGCCCCTCCTGATGCATCGGGAGGGGCTCACTGTTGCACCAGCCATTGCTATGATGCCAGATGCATGATTAGCTGGGCAAGAGGAAGTCCCGTCCCTTCCTCCACTGCCCATCCAATTGGAGAGGGGATCCTCTAGGATCCCCACTCACTGGTGATCTCGCATCTTGCAAGATTACCAGTGAGAATTGGGGGGATATAAAGCCCCCTGGCTGCCATGAGGTGGCAGCCATTTTGAATAGCAGGCTAGTGAGGCGCTGGCCTGCTAGCTCTTGCTCCCAGTGGTTCGAGCCTTTTTGGGAGTCTGGGAGGCCTGGCCTGGCGTGGAGGCCCCCTTTGCACTGGTGCAGCACGGGTATTAGGCCTGTGGCTGCGGTTTTGGTGTTGGAGGCCAGTGGGTGGCAGGCAGACCACAACGCAGTGGGCTACTGTGCAGCCTGTGTTCAGGGCCACATCCCGAGCAGCGGAGCAGCTTGGAGGCAGGAGGCCTGCAGCACCCAGCCCAAGCACAGGACTGGTTTGTTTGCCCTGAGAGGGGTTTGGCGAGCCCATCTCCTCTCAGGCCTATAGTTAAAAAAATAAAATAATAAATATATAAATATATAAACAAATAAATAAATAAACACACACACACACATAAGAGGTGCGGCCCTCCGTGGGCAGGGAGGTGCCTTCTGCCATTGGCTGGGGTGGCCTGGTTAATATTTGGGCCCTCTTGTGTTAAGGGCCTTCACCTAGCTTGGCCTGTCTCCCGGGGGGGGGCATAGGCAAGCTGCCAGGTTGCAGAGCCTGGGTTTTTCCTAGTGAGCTCATTGCAGCCTGGTCTCCCTTGCAACATGGAAGGTCTGGTGGTGGGCCTTGTGCTTCAGCCCCCCCTGGTGGTGGTACACTCACCAGTGTGCTGGCTGAGCCCTTTTTTCCCTTTGGGGATTTGGTAGGCCATTGGCCTTAATTGCATCCCTGGTTGGGAATGGTTTACTGGGGTGTGACCCATGTCTTAATATATTAAAAAAAACAACAACACTCTGCCCTAAAAGGTATAGGTTTTACCTAAGCACTATAACCCAAAGTAGCATTGTCCATAGACTATTATAAGGTATTATCTAAGGCTGCTCTGTGGTATCTGAAATTTGAGGGTTTTAGCTTTAGGGACACTATAACCCAAAGCAGCATTGTCCATAGACTATCACTAAGGGATAATGCCGCGCAGTAAACCACAATCTAAGTGGCGTGCGGCCTCTGCTGGGCCCAATACAGGGCGACCAGCTCTGAAGAGGTCAGGTGATACACAAAGTAGGGATGATGACATTGGAGCCCATTTGACACAACTGGGCCGCACTATGCAGCTCTGTGCAGTACTTTGTGAACAACTTGCTCAAAGGGGGGGTTCAAGGTTCTCATCCAGGGCCCTTGGGCGGTATAGTTCCTATTGGAATCCAAAATTCAGGGCAGCAGGCTACACAGGTGCAAATGGAAATGGCACCTGGTACTTCTTCCGAGGAGGAGGCACATGGTCCCCCAGTGGCATCAGCTATCGGGGTTGGGCAACCAACCATAGCAGATGTTATGGAACTGTTAAGGAGAGTTCCAAGTGTGGCAATGTGCGGACCAGCTGCCCCTGTGCTTCAACAGCCCACTCTGGCAGATTTGTATAGTTTGTTCCAGAGGGCTGTAGGTTCAGGTCAGGAAGGTGAGACAGCACTTGAATCTGTTGAAATTTATAACAGAGATGGGGTAAGTGTCTCTTCCTTTTCACAGGTTGGCACCTGAGCAGAGGCTATCGCACACTCGATGGAAAATTCACAAACAGCAACGAAGGCTGCTCAGCAATCATCCAATCCAGGTTTGTCCATGTCTACTAATACTATGACTGCTTGGCCCACCTTGGTATGGACTCCAGGGGGCCACGCTGGGCAAAATGCCACTGGTGAAGGTTCTCCTTCTATATCCAGTATAGCACCCTCAACAACACCAATGGCACTCCAGGTGCCTGACTCGAGGGTGCAGCTGAGAAGCCATCAGTCTCTAAGGTAAGTGACTTTAGGCCGGTGGTGACTATGGGAGTGATAGGCTTAGCTGGGGTAGAACGTGTGGTGGAGTGCAATCCCTATGCTGGGATGTCAACTCCCTTAGGATCTCATCTTCCTCTCTCTACTAAGGAGAGAATATGGAAAGGTGAATACATCAATTTATTTTCCCTGATATTCTGGGACCCCAAGCCAAGGATAATGGTAAAGGACCGGGTAGTATGTAGTCTTCCCAAGGAATTTCAGGCTCACAAACATCCGAAGCTCGAACTGAACTTTGTGAACTGGATGATGGGATTTACCATATACAGAGGTGTCATTGAGCAAAAGGATCCTTCTAGATCTCCTGAGTTCTCTAAGTACCAGGAGATTATGATTAAAGCCTACACAAATTGTCATTTTAATTCAAGAGGCTTGACATGGCTCCAGTATGATGAACAATTCAGGATGAGAGAGGTTTTGGATCATTCTTTGTCTTGGCAGCACATCCAATCAGAACTGTGGGCAGATATTATGCTAGGGGACTCCCCTTTGAGCAGGTGTGATAATGGGTTTGCGCCCATGGTCACGCATCCAAAAGGGCAGTATGCGAGGCCTAGCATGGGAGAGAAAAAAGTTACGGGTTTATGCTGGGACTTCAACTCTAGCAAATGCAATAAGCAGCCCTGTAGGTATGAGCATAAATGTCACACCTGCAGAGGTAGTCACTGAGGCTCTTCCTGTTTTAGGGGGAGGAAGGCAGGGATTGGAGGTTCCTCTCAACCCTCCACAGCAGGAGGGAAAAGCGCCAACACCAATTAAGCTGGATGTTTTGGTTGCGGATTTACTTGAAAAGGGATTCCGCTCAGTATTTGTTAGATGGTTTTTCAAATGGTTTACATATTCCTTATTCTGGCCCAAGGGTGCACCACTTCGTGCCTAATGCGCGTTTGGTGTGGGATTTGCCAGACATTGTCAGGGAGAAGCTGGTTAAAGAGTTGGGAGCTGGTAGGATATCTGGGCCCCATTGCACCTGCCAACACCAACTTTAAGGTTGTCGCCTTTGGGTGTTATACCCAAGAAGGTGCCCTGTGAGTTCCATTTAATTTACAATTTGTCATACCCAAAAGGGGAATCTGTTAATGATGCCATTGATCCAGCTTTGGCATCGGTGAAATATGCATCATTCGACGCAGCAGTGCAAATGTTATGGGCTTTAGGTAAGGGTGCCCTATTGGCCAAGTGTAATATAAAATATGCTTTTAGGCTTTTGTCAGTACACCCTGATGATTTTGACCTATTGGGCTTTCAATTTGAAGGGATGTACTACTTTGATAAAGCAATGCCAATGGGATGTTCTAATTTCTTGCTCGGCCTTTGAAAAATTTAGTACATTTTTGCACTGGTGTGCCATCAAGAGGTCAGGTAATCATAGTATTACTCATTATTTGGATGACTTCTTGTTTGTGGGAGCTCCTGGGTCTTCGAGGTGTGTCGATACCTTGTCGGCATTTCAGGTGTTGATGGCTAAGATGTGAGTGCCCTTAGCAGAGGAAAAGACGGAGGGTCCTGGCACCCATCTTACCTTTTTGGGCATCAAATTAGACACAGTTGAGGGACTTTCTTGCCTCCCCATAGAGAAAGTTGAGGCAATGAGACAACAGGTAAGGCTTATGAATACTAGAACTAAGGCCATGCTTCATGATTTTCAATCCCTGACAGGCTTGTTAAATTTTGCTTGTAAAGTTATTGTTCCTGGTAGAGCATTTAGTGCTCGCTTATACCATGCTACTAAAGGGGTTTCTGCCCCGCATCACCATATTAGGATTACTAGTGAGATAAGAGTGGATTTGAAGGTTTGGGAGTCATTTTTGGATCAGTTTAACGGAGTCTCCTTTTGGTGGTCCAAAATGCTTTTAAAGGCAGACCTCCAAGTACACTCCGATGCCTCTGGCACATACAGTTTTGGCCTTTATTGGAAAGGTTGGTGGACAGCTGAGAAATGGCCACAAGATTGGGTAGATAAGGTTTGGACACTTTTCTCGAACTCTTCCCTATTGTGGTTGCAGTTCATTTGTGGCCAGGTCATTTTGAAAATAAAACTGTTTGGTTTTGGTGTGACAAACAAGCAGTGGTTCATGTAGTGAACTCTCAAACCTCCAAAACTCTAAGGGTAATGGCCTTGGTAAGATCAATTGTTTCTCAATGCTTGAAGTATAATGTGTTGTTCCAGGTTCACCATGTGCCAGGTTTACTAAATCCGTTGGTGGATGCCCTTTCTCATTTTCAGTTTTGCAGGTTTTGTCAACTCACCCTGGAGGCAGCATCTCAACCACTGGAGGTACCGAAACATCTGTGGAGCCTTGGAGATTAGAGATCGACAGGGCGATTCTCCAGTCTGTCGCTCCATTGACACGCAAGTTGTATCAGCTCACAATGCAAGCTTTTAAACTGTTTCTATCTGTAGTGGGAGAGGTTGAAGTTTGGCCCTTGAGGGTGGAGACGGTGTTACGTATTGCTGTTCAGCTTAGGCAGTCATGTTTGTTAGTGGGAGATTAGCAGCTCTGTCTTTTTATTCCAGAGTAGGGGGCTTTATGGACCCTACCATGGACTTTAGAGTTTGTAGGCTTTGAAGGGATGGGCTAGGGAGCTTCCTGCAGCACACGACAATCACTTGCCGGTAACTGGACCAGTTCTCATTCAGATCTGGCAGTCCCTTCCAAACATGTGTTCTTCAGCGGAGGAGGTTGTTCTTTTTAGGGCTGCTTTTTCTTTGGCCTTTTTTGCGGCCACTAGAATAAGTGAAATTGTCCCTGGCTCCTGCTCTGATACTACTGGCAGGGCACTTTGTTTGTCGGATGTCCTATTTGTAGACCAGGGCATTCACATCTGTTTTAGGCAGATGAATAGGACTGTTGCTAAGATCAGTTGGCCAAGGGCCAATCTGTTGTCTTGTCAAGAGCAACAGGAGGTCAGATTTGTCCTGTTGCTGCTTTGTCCGACTATCTCAGATTTTGCCCCTCTGGCCCTGGCTATTTGTTCCTTCATGTCTCGGGCCTTCTGTTGACCCAGTTTCAATTCCAAGCGGTGCTATGGGAGGCTTTACAGCTTGCAGGTTTGCCAGTGGCCCAATTTTCTTCACATTCTTTCACAATAGGGGTAGCGACTACTGCTGCGGCTAATGGACTAAGTGACACCACAATCCGAAGGATTAGGCATTGGTGGTCTAGGGCCTTCAGGTCATACATTCGCCCTTAGCAACACAGTTAGGAATTGAAATGGTTATTCATAGTAGTTGTTTGGTTTACTTAACTTACATTTTTTTCCATTTTAAGCAGGAAGTGATCTTGGAGATGTTTGGATCCTTGGGAACAGCCTTGTGTTTTGGACTGAACATTGTGTCCTGCAATCACGTTGCAATCAGAACCTAGGGATTCAAGAGATCTGGAGGGTGCGCTGGTTCGGGAGGAGAGGCATGCTGTGGGGAGCTTTTCTTCTGCACATCATCGAGCTTTTAGTGACCTTTCCACTGCCTAAGATTCTTCTAGTGCACTTGGGTGAAAATGACTTGGTTCAAAATCCTTGTCGTAATTTGGCTACACAGATATTAAATGACATGCAAGACATCAAGCAAAGGTTCCTGCAATCTGTGATAATGTGGACCAAGTTCTTGCCACGCCACACTTGTATAGGAGTGAGGAAGAATTTTTTGATCAACACAGTGCAGCATTGGCTGAATAGGACTGTTGCTAAGAAGTTTGGGAGGCTGGGATTTTGATTGTGGAGCATAATGAAATTCAGGTTGATAAGCCACATCTGTACAGGGGCGATGGGGTCCATCTCTCCCCTATAGGTTCTGATGTATACTTGGAGTCCATTACTTGTCATTTGGAATGAGCTCTCCTGGGGGAAGGGAGGGGATTCCAAGCTAGGCTGGCTCCCTCCTGTGGTGGGCAGGGACCCCACCCGGGGATAATTAAGTTAATCAGAATTACCCAATTTGAATAAATTTAATCAGGATGAAGAGTATTTGTTATTGGAATTATCAAAATTTTTCTATGATGTCACCAACTAAGTTGAGGATGTGATAGCTAGGTTATGTCATGGGATAGGTTATGACATCATTTCTGGTTGGGGGGAGATGATTTTTTTGGATATGCATTGAACTGGAACTTGATGTTATTGACACATGTTGCAAAGGGCTTGGTATAATGTGTCAGCAAATTTATTATATACATGGACACATGTGTCAAGAACAGTTTAAATTATGGTTAATGCAAATTGTTAACAAACTGTTTTATGACCCTGTACAGATAAATAAAGTTGTGGCCAATTTATCACCCATAAAGAGGCGTTCGGTGTCATTTGTGCCAGTGCAAAGAACCCCCCCCCAATGTGCCAGGAGGGGCTCACTGTTGCACCGGCCATTGCTATGATGCCAGATGCACAATTGGCTGGGCAGGAGGAAGTCCCGTTCCTTGCTCCACTGCCTAGCCAATCAGGGAGGGGATCCTGTAGGATCCCCACTCACTGGTGATCTCACATCTTGCGAGATTACCACCAAGAATTGGGGGCTGTAAAGCCCCCTGGCTGCCATGAGGCAGCAGCCATTTTGATTAGCAGGCTAGCGACCCAACCCACCCGCCCTTTATTAATGCCTGCTTGATTAATTATTCTCAGGCTGTGGCTGGTCACCTTAGGGGGCCAGGAGGGAATTTTTTCCCAGTGTTATTGTGATCTGGGTTTTTTCGCCCTCCCTGAGAATAATACAGGATCTGCTAGTATATTGTAGTTATAATCAAATGTTGTTTGTTCACAATAATTTTCATTGAAGTTAGAGTTTAAGCTTATTTGTCACAACTGTGGGCCAGGGTCTTGGTATGGATATTTTCAAGCATGAGATGTATAGCCTTTGGTGGGCAGGGACATCCCCCCGGGATAATTCAGTTAATCAGAATTATCAAATTTGAATAAATTTAATCAGGACGAAGAGTATGCGTTATTGGGGTTAACAAAATTTTTCTATGATGTCACCAACTAAGTTGAGGTCATCATAACTAGGTTACGTCATGGGATAGGCTATGATATCATTTCCGGTTGGGGGGAGATGATTTATTTGGATATGCATTGAATTGGAACTTGC
>JAIPUX010001232.1:110957317-110982903 GCA_020142125.1 Phrynosoma platyrhinos | reverse complement strand
GCCACGAAAAAGGCAGATTAAAGTAGCAAGCAAGATATCCTTTCCATAAAGTCCTGGAGAGCTACTCTAAGGGTTTATTCAGATAGCAAAAATAATCCAGGTAGAATGCGGGTTGAATCTTTGTTGTTCACATGCATTTTGAATGCATCTGACTATGTTTTTTGGGGGGCGCTGGAAACCCTCCTCACAATTTAGCCTGGAATTATAAATGCCAAATCCCCCCCCCCCCGAGTTTTTCTAAAAGATTCAGATTCTCAGCTGTGTGACTAGCCAATGTGAACAGATATGGGAAAAACCAGAATAAAACTGTGCATGCCTTGAATGTGCTTCAAATACATTTGCATCATCAACCTCATCTTTATTATATGAAACGTGAGCAACCAAACTCACAGAGATGTGCATAGATGTGGGTCCATATTGTGAATAACAAACCTAAAATGTGTGGGTGAGGTTATTTGCATAGTTGCTCTAAAAAACAACAGTGCTTGAATGACCCCTAAGATACCTTGGGGTAACATACAAAAATGGAAGAACGTAACAATGATTAGGATAGAAATATCAACTATTCCTTAGTGACAGCAGATGTGAGAGAGATATGATGGGTGGCAAAACCAAGGCTCTGGATTTTCACAGTTGCCAGATTACTGCACACTATACTTTTATAGCACTGCTATTCCACTGCTCTGGCTGCTCCTGTTGCATTCTGGGATTTTCAGTTTAAGGAGGAGCATTTAGAATTCTCAGCCAGAGTGCTCATAGGCCTCACTGAACTACAAACCCCAAAATACAACAGGAGGCAGCCAGAGCAGAAAAGTGGAAAAGGAGCACTATAAGAGTGTAATGCAGTAATATGGTCTGTCTTTCTAAAAATTGAATTATGATGAGGAAGAATTTGTTTGTTTAAAAATTCTTGTAATTTATATGAATCCGGCCTTCTGAGGCATAATATCTCAATTGCTAATGAATTGCTAATGACATGTAGGCCAGTCAGAATGTTTTATTGTGCATGAGCTAGAGATGGAAATAATGTTAGAAAATATCCAAAAATAATTTTTTTGTGGGTTTTTCGGGCTGTGTGGCCATGTTCTAGAAGAGTTTCTTTCTGACGTTTTGCCAGCATCTGTGGTTAGCATCTTCAGAGAATGCCAGCCACAGATGCTGGCGAAACATCAAAAAGAAACTCTTCTAGAACATGGCCACACAGCCCAAAAAACCCACAAAAAACTATGAATGCCAGCCATGAAAGCCTACGACTTCACATATCCAAAAATAGTTGAAAAACATGTTTTTTGAGTGTTGAGAAATGCTGATGAGAAAAATCCTGGACTGAAAAAAAACTTAGCATTTTTAGATTAATTCATACATGGTTGTTTTGCACAGAAAACAGTAGTTTCTGCACAAAAATATTTCAGCACAGAATCTTTTGTAGTTGTTGTTAAATGTAGTGGAAAAACCAACTGTTGCAAATTAACTCCCAGCATCCACAGTTCTTTGCAGAGCTTGATGCAGAATAGTGGACCACAAAATAGTTTGAAAGCATAAGTTTATTTATTGTTGGCAGGGTCCCAATGGAATTAGCTTTCAGATCATTGGGCAAAGGATGAGCCAAGATGGCCATAGTTTTATGCACTCACAGACAAAGAAATTCAAAGCTGACATTCTATTGGATGCTCTAAACTTTAAACACACAGAATCCTAAGCGATGAGAATACAGATTTCAGAATACATTATAATATGCTTAAGTTATCATGTTGCCATGCCAACCACATACTAAAATCTCTTATCAGTAAACAAACTGGTGTGAACTAGGCAGAAGGCCCTTTTTGCACAAACAAGAGTAGTTACCAATGATTTATTATGGCTCTCTGGCTCACACTGGCTCCTAATGAAGGTCTTTAATGCATCAGATTACCAGGTCTGGGGGTCAGCCAGTCTAAATAACCCTTTGGCATTCTTTGAGTTTAAACCTTCCAGCATCTTCCTTAGAGGCCCACTTCCCAGCATTCCCTTACATGGCTGCTTGACCATTATTTTACACTTATATTAGCACACATCTCTAATTTAGGCATATAAAATAGCTCTCACATCCATACATGTTATTAGAGAATACAATGGCTTATACGATTCTAACTTTTGTGCTCAGTGGTATATCCTTACATTTTAGATCTTCTCTAGTTCTTTCATAGCTGCCCTTCCCATTTTTAATTAATGATGTGATGATTATTCATCATGATTCACTAAAGACACGAATTGATGATTTCTTCAATTGTTTTATATATGAACTGAGAAATTTGCCACATAATGGCATAGGTGTGAGAATTTTCACATGGTTTAATTGCAAATGAAGTAAAGAGGCAGGAAATTCCTTTTGAAATTTGTTGTTCCAAACTGTTTTATTGTTTTTGCTGGAGTATTAGCATCAATGCTTGTGTGTAGTTCTGTTTCCCTTGATAAGTGGTGCTCTACACAGGACCACATTATATCTCTATGGTTCTTTGGTCAGTGTTGCTTGTGAAGAGGTCACTTCGCATATCCCTTCTCTTCTGAGGGGTTTCTTCCTGGGGTTAATAAAGTTTTATGATTCTTTGGTAGCCACACTTTCCTCTCTGCTCTTACCAAACATGGACACAGAAACCATGCTTTGCTTCTAAAGAGGTTTTTCTTCTTACTTGCACACTTGGAGGTCAACTATCTAGGGATCTCTGTACCAAAGAATAGTTTTCTCTACTGAATAGTTATTTTTGTAGAACGTAGATGTAATAATAAAGTAAGGGCCTCTGCAGACAACACAAAGTGCCATCTTGGAGGCAGGGAAGGAGAGGGGCAGTCGCACGCCATCCACCTCAATTCCTCCCCCATGATGGCATGCACCCTGAATACATCCTCCCGGTGCAGTGTCTTCACACGCTGCACTGGAAGAGATGCAGAAGAGCTGCATGTTGGCTCTTCCGGTGCCCATTTTGCCACTTGAGAAAGGAGCGGCATTTTGGCACTCCTTTCCCAGGTTCCAAAAGGGTGGATTGGGGCCAAAGCATGGGGCAGCTTGAGCCCTTATTACATGCTTTGTCACATGATGTGAAGGACCACCCACTTGGGTTGGTTACACCTTCACAAACACATGTGACAAAGTATTGTGTGTTTAATTGAAAATGTTGTAAATAGACCCTGTACAGTAAAATAAAAGTTGTGGCCTGTTTATACCCCAAAAGAGGCGTCTCTTGTCCTTTGTGCCAGTGCAACTATGCTTTTAGAGAGAATTCACAAAACTAGATGCCCCTTCTTGTATGCAAAAGGCAGAACTTTGTTTATTCTGTATGGATTTCTCTTATGTGTATTCTTTTTTAGTTTTAAAATAGCTTGACATTGATTTGCTGCTGTCACAGTCAAGGACAATTTCTTCTACATATTGCTAAGAAAAGAACAAGACTGGCTTAACAATTTCTTTTTAATGACCTATTGAAAATATTTCATATGCACAGTTTTCTCTCATATTATGACTCAAGCAAATCTTTAACAAAATGCACATATCATTACCTCTATTTATATATATATCAGATGCTAATGCAGAACATACTATAGGCTACCCCTAATGATGCAAACTTCAGTTTTGTGAATTATCAGAGTTTATATAAGATTCAAGAAAAGAGGCTAAGCCATCTGGAAAAGCTATATTCAAGAGGTTATCCAGTGTTAAACAATCTGAAAGTAGAGCTGAACTTATGAGTCATCCAATTGCACAAAATCATTGTAGTTTCACTTACATTTCATATGTTGATCAGGTGTTTGTGGAAAATGACTTGGGTCACAGTCTGCAAACCACTTATTACATATAAATTTGATAGGTAATTGCAGCACATGGGTGAGTTGTGAGTTGCTCCTGCTATATCCCCTTTACCAAGTGAAGAAATTAATGTTCTATCCATTTCATCCATATTACATAAAGGGCATGGCCCCAATTCATATGGTTGAAGGTGAGCTTCATGTGCAGAAAGAGCTTCTGAATGCACAGCTTTTTGAAATAGCTCTTTTATCACATACCAAGCAGCACCTGTAACTTTGGGGAAAGCAATCAGAAGCAACTTCTACTCAGCATGAGAAATTGCTGCCATTGTTTTTAAAAAGGGCTTTTTCTGCTTCTAATACCCATATTTTATATTTTAATATGTTGTATCCCACAACATATGGAGAGGTGGAAAAGAAATAAAATGTATTTTATTATTATTGTTATTATTGTTATTATTGTTGTTATTATTATTATTATTATTATTATTATTATTATTATTATTATTATTATTTAGCAGGGATGTACAATATTAGACACTAAAACGCAAGTGTAGATCACTTGCTATGTACAGAAATTTAACAGCAATGCAATAATAATAATAATAATAACAATAATAAACAAACAATAAACCCAGTAATAACATATGAGAGATGGGCAGGAGTCGGGAGAGAAAGAAACCAAAAATTCCTGGTTTTTGCTGCCTGCTATGGATTGTAAAACAACGTGGGATTTTAGATGCTGCTGCTAAATGCTACCATCACTTTTGCTTTTCAGAATCTTCTAAAGTTCAGGATGAATAGAACCTGGAAAAGTTTTTTTTAATATAACTCCCAGAATCAATCAGCTGGCAAAACTGGGACCAGGAATTCAAATAACTGTAATAAAGAAGTATTTTTTTCTACACTTGAGAGAGAGGGTTATCAGTGAAAGAGAAGCCAACATTTTTCATTTCCAACATATTTATATACCTAATTAAACTTTCACCCTTACAGCACAGCAAAAATGTTAGACTATTATTTATTAAGGAAAGCTCATTCCTTAAAAGAGAAAAGCTTGCTTGTTTTTCACTAGCTGTATTTTAGCAAGTATCATTCTTAGACGCTCAGCTTATTATTGTTCCAGTACAATGTGTTGGGCTGTATAGTGATCTCAAAGATCACTTTTAAAGGATTGGAGTTCATGATGTGACCACACCCATAGATAAGTTAGTCTTTAATCTTATTATCTTTTAACAAAGAATATCTTCTGTACTTTACAGTTACAGTACAGACAATTCCCTGATCTACACCAGGGGTCACCAAGCATCAGTCTTGAGGTGCACATAGGGGAAAGTTCATAAGCAGCTCTTTGTTGCTTTCATCTTTCCCTGACCACACATCTAAATATATTGAGGGAAGTTGATCTGATGGCCTTTTCAGACTGCCAGAAATAGTGTACATTAAATTGAGGCACTGCCCTGGCTCAGTGCTAGGGAATACCATTCCACAACATCTCAACAGAAGCTAGGGATGGGAGAAATTTCTTATTCTTATTTTATTTGTTTATATCTGCCTTTCTCCCAAGAATGGGACTCAAGGCAGGTAACAACATTTTTAAAAAGATATACAGATTAAAAACTATCCTAACTTTAATAAAAGTATAAATATAAAAGTTAATTTAAAAGAAATTAAATAATTTATAAAATTAAATAATTAAACATTTAAAATATCAGTACAGTCATCCCTCTGTTCTTGTGGAATTGAAGTCTGCAGTTTTGCATATTCATGGAGGGGCGACCTCCGTTGAAATCAATAGGGCATGCACCCACAGGGGCATGCCTTTTTCAAGCCTATGGGACTTGAATATTGGTAAGTCTTTGTTTTTGCAGGGAGGGGTCCAGAACAGATACCCCACAAAAATTGAAGGCCAACTGTAGTATTTAAAAGGCAATACAAACCATAAAACATTGCATCTCACTTTTTGAAATAAAAATTTCAAATCTCTTCATTGACAAATTGACAATTCTCTTCATATTTGGGATGGAAAATTTGAGATTTTTTTTAAAAAAATGAATGTGGAAGAAACTAATATTGGGCCTTTGCAGACTGCCAGAAATAGTGCAAATTGAGTCCACTTTAAGGGTTAGGGTTAGGGTTAGGGTTAGGGTTAGGGTTAGGGTTAGGGTTAGGGAATCATGGGAACTGTATTTTATTGATGCACCAGAGCTCTCTGACAGAGAAGGCTCAATGTCTCAGAAAAAAAAATTCTCATGATTCCCTAGCACTAACCCTAACCCTTAAAGTGGAGTCAATTTGCACTATTTCTGGCAGTCTGCAAAGGCCCATTGTCAAATTATGTGTCTTTATATGTGCTGACTCAGAGTAACTAGCCTCCCCTGATATTTTATACTTATATGGCAAATAGACAGAACATGCTACCAAAATAAGATATCTATTGGCACTGACAGATGCCAATGTAGGAGAATGTTGTTTCTGTTAATTTTTGAAGATGTTAGAAAAAATTCACATTTTTCATTTTCACAAAAAAGTAGCTGAGATTTGAAAACATGAATGTAAGAGAAAAGAAAGTTGACAGATATTCTTATCTTATCAAAACTTAATGTTTGTATTATTTTTATCACAAACTAAGGAAGTTTCTGACTCAGTTTATTCTGAGCTTACTTTTAATTACAATATTTTCCCATCTCTTTCTTAATCAGGAAATAATTTTACACTTAAATAAATATTATATAGAAAATATGATAGCAAATATTAATTTTAATTATATATATCTTGCTTCTTTTCTCTTTTTCCATCTTGGCACTATTTTGGCTGAATCAGACTTGCACAAATTTTGGCTACATTCCCAGATCAACCAATTTTATTTCCAAAACCAAAATAAATAGCTGAACAATAGGAAATGATGGTGTAGCTTGCAAGGCACTTCAGACCTGAGTCTTATTTCCTGAAGGCAAATCAGAGCCTAAATCTATATTAAGATTCTAATTCAAAAGCTTGCCTTATTGGCTGACTTGGGGTTGGCAGTGCTCCATTGCTCATTTCAATTTATGTACCTCAGATGTTTATCACTGATAGCTTTGTCAGCAGATGGGGCTAACAAAAATGAATTTAGCAAGTGGATGTAAAGGTGTTATCAGCCAGCCCTATTTTCCAATTGTTGATACATTCACATTGCCATTTGCAGTTCCTGAAAACTTTTAGATATTTTGCTCAAGTGGAAACCTCTCGCCTGAGCTGCTGAGAGAAGTTATCTTCCTTTGCCAGACAGTTCACTCATTCAAAGTGCACAAGCAGCATGTTTCTATCTTTGGTAGAATGGCTGCAATGACCTTTTTATATATATATATTACACTGAAATATTTTTAATTATCCTTGCTATCATAAAGAGTGTGAGGACAGAGTCCTCATGGTCATATTAATCTTTATAGCTTACTCCATTAATCTGTCATTGTTTGATGAGTGATAATTGAGTACCAGACCTGTGGGTTAAGCAGTACACTGTTTATTGCAGTAAATATTTAATCTTTACAAAGTTCCCATAGGAGAAAAGGTATTTGTTGAGCACCTCCAATAATTCATGATCACACAAAGGAAACATAAGTTTCAGAGAAACAAGGCATGCCAGACAAATCTGATCTCTTTTTTGATAGAATTGCCAGCTTGGTAGATGAAGGGAATGTGTGGATATAGTATATCTTGATTTCAGTAAGGCCTTTGACAAGGTTCCCCATGACATTTTGACAAACAAGCTAGTAAAATGTGGGCAAGACAAGGTAGCTGTTACATGGATTTGTAATTGGTTGACTGACAAACCCAAAGGGCACTCAACAATGACTCCTTTTCATCCAGGAGAGAAGTGACCAGTGGAGTGCCACAGGGTTCTGTCCTTGGCCCAGTGCTATTCAACATCTTTATCAATCACTTGGATGAAAGAATAGGGGCACACATCAAATTTGAAGATGACACCAAATTAGGAGGATTAGCTAATACCCCAGAGGACAGGATGAAAATTCAAAATGACCTTAATATATTAGAAAGCTGGACTAAAGCTAACAAAATGAATTTCAATTGGAGAAATATAAGGTATTGCACCTAGGACAGAAAAATGAAATGCATAGATATAGGATTGGGGAAACATGGCTTAATGTGACTATGTGTGAAAGGGTCTAGGAGTCCTAGTAGACCACAAGTTGAACATGAGTCAACAGCAGGGGTAGGCAACCTTTCCCCTTTAAGGGCTGAGGGACTTCAGCTCCCAGAAGCCTCAGCCATGTTGGCCAATAGTCCCATGTTGGCCAATAGCTCCTGGGATTCTGGGAGCTGAAGTCCCTTGGCCCTTAAAGGGGAAAGGTTGCCTACCCCTGGTCAACAGTGTGAAGCAGCAGCTAAAAAGGCCAATGCAATTTTAGGCTGCATCAATAGAAGTATAGTGATCAAGAGAAGTAATAGTGCCACTGTATTCTTCTTTGGTCAGGCCCCTCCTGGAATACTGTTCTGGGCATCACAATTCAGATGGATGTTGAAAAACTGAAGCATCTCCAAAGGAGAGTGACTAAAATCGTGAAGGTCTGGAAACCATGCCCTATGAGGAACGACTTAGGGAACTGGGTATGTTTAGCCTGGAAAAGAGATGGTTAAGAGGTGATATGATAGTTTGAAAGGATGTCACATTGAGGAGGGATCAAACTTCTTTTCTGCTGCTCCAATGGATATAAGCTAGAGGAAAAGAGATTCCACCTAAACGCTAGGAAGAACTTCCTGACAGTAAGGGCTTTTGACAGTGGAACACACTCCCTCAGAGAGTAGTGGAGTTTCTTTCTTTGGAGGCCTTTAAACAGAGGCTGGATGGCCATCTGTTGGGTATGCTTTGATTGAAAGTTGCTGCATGGCAGGGGGTTGGACTGGATGGCCCTTGTGGTCTGTTCCAACTCTATGATTCTATGATTCTATGAAACAGTTGTTTGTTCAATTGTACATAGCTTAAGGTTTATAGCATGAACGAACATTAGAAGAGCATAGTGTCTTTAATGTTGTTGGACACACAATCTATCCTTTGGATCAAATAATGGTAAAGCCTAAAGACTATTGTGTTTATGAACAATGTGAAAATTATAAACCTAATGTTTTATGGATTTTATTCTAATGGTATGTTGTTATTTGTGTTCTCAAGAATTATCAAAACAAATAAATACCAATCCCCACTATGACTTTATCATTTACTTTTTGACTGCCACAAGACCTTTCATTGCCTGATACCCTTCAAATATAACCCCCATTATTCTTGAGGTGGAGAAGTTTCAATAAATAATATATTTTAATTATCTATGTTAGAACTGTAGTGAAATGGTAGAAAAATAGATACCAAGTAGCAACACATAGAGGATTCTGGGAGTTGAAGCATCTGAAAAGGAATGAAATGCTGGAAAGTTTTAATAGCAGAAGTGTTTAGAGACAGATTGACCTTTTGAAGGCCCTGTGCATTACGAGGTCAGAGTGAACTATGGCAGCCATAATAAATTACTGATAGACACTCTGTGCATAGGGGCCCCATGGTACCATCTCCATAGCTGATAAGAGAGCATTGGAATGTGGTTAAGTAGATTATAATGTATTCTGAAATCTTTACTCCTGTTGCTTGAGATTCTACATGTTTAAATTTTGAAATATTCAATGAGGTGTAAAAATTGGATTTCTTTGTTTGGAGGTGTATAAAATGAAGCCATTTTCTTCTGTTCAGGGCCCAAAATTTTGGAATGCTAATTCCTTTTAAGAGCTGATTAGAACTGTAGTCCAAAATATCTAGAAAGCAACAGACTAAGGAAGGATGGTATAGGAAGGTTTGTATTAAATCAATCTTTTCAGAGCAACACTCATTGCTTTCCTTCCTGGTGTCCTCCTGAATCTCTGTTAGCTGAAGGGTCTGAAAAGGGACCTCTATACAATGTATTTGCATTTTCACAGTTCACAATTTTGTACTTTGAATGTTTTAAAGTTGGAGCAGAACAGCTCCAGCTGTAAAAGCTATCTGGAGTACAGTGGCATTCTGCTGCGGTTAGAAGATGTGGTCCCACTCTCTCCATACATTTACTGTGTTCATTTTATGTCAAGTTCTAAGTACTTTGAATGTATTTCTTCTGTAATTATTACAGCATTTTAATATAGATGAGTATTTAAGATAGATGAGCATTATTTCCTATTTAATGCTAAGGCTAAGAGAACAGTACATTGCTTATCTGCATCAGCCCCATGACAGAGACATTGGAAGATAGTTTGCTGGCCTCCCTGGAACAGGAGGACAAGTTTAAATTGAGCCATGACAGTTATGCCATGGCAAGAAGAGGCTTGGGGGTGTGGACAGAGGTGATTTGAGCTCTGTCTCCCCACAGCTCTCCATTCTGTCTCAGGCAATCGACCCATCCTCCCGCTGGTACAGTATGAAGTTTTTTGGACACTTTTGGGCCAGGTCCATGGGCTTTTTCACCTACCTCATACTGTTTCCAGTTGGACTTGGACAATTGGCTAAGGTGGTGTCCAAATAGGCTGTGATTATCAGAAATCGGGGGATATTTAGAGTTCAGTAAACATCTAGGTCTCTAGGTCACTAAATTGGAAATGTCCTTGGTGGGACAGGGCATTAAGCTAGATCGGCCACAGCTGTACAGGGTGGATGGGGTTCACCTCTCTTCAGAGGGGTCAGAGATGCATGTTAATACACTTACTGACCAAGTGGAAGAGGCGATCAGCGGGGTGGGGGGGAGAGGGGATGCCTAGCTGGGCTGGCCCCCTCTTGTGGCCCTCACCCCAAAGAATAATTTAATTCTGCTAATCAAGATTGGGAAAGATAATTAGCATAATGATAATAATAATAATAATAATAATAATAATAATAATAATAATAATAATAATAATAATAATAATAATAATAATAATAATAAATTTTATTTATATACTGCCCATTGGTGACCCAATCCGGGCGGTTCACAACATTAAAATAATACAGCCTAAAACCAACGCATTTCCCCCTTCCCCTTAAAAAACTATTAAACCAGATTTAATTAAAAACCAATACCAACAAATTTAAAATATACAATAATAAAACAACAATAAAACCCCTGCAGCTTCCTACAAGGGAAGGGTTATGGAGGATCTGCTGAAGGGGAGGAGGACCGAGGCCGGGATATTTAGTCCGGGAAGGCCTGCCAGAAGAGATCCATCTTGACAGCCCTTTTAAAGCTGTCTAAAGATGTTAATTGACAGATCTCATCCAGCAGGCTGTTCCAGAGCCTGGGGGAGACAACAGAAAAAGCCCTCTGGGAGGTAGCCAAGAGCCTTGATTTTTGAGGCTGCAGCAAGTTCATCCCAGAGGACCGGAGAGCGTGGGGAGAATTGTATGGAAGGAGGAGGCCTCTGAGATAGTTTGGACCCGAGCCATTTAGGGCTTTAAAGGTGATAACCAACACCTTGTATTGGGCCCAGAAGCCAATAGGCAGCCAGTGGAGGGACCTCAAAAATGGGGTGATATGGTCCCTCCTAGATGTTCCAGATACAAGCCTGGCTGCCATGTTTTGGACCAACTGTAGCTTCCGAACCAAGCACAAGGGTAGCCCCATGTAGAGCACATTACAGTAGTCCAGGCATGACAAACAAATTGACAGGAAATGACATAGGCACTAATGCTTTACGTCAGGGGTAGGCAACCTTTCCCCTTTAAGGGCCGAGGGACTTCAGCTCCCAGAATTCCAGGAGCTATTGGCCAACATGAGACTATTGGTCAACATGGCTGAGGCTTCTGGAAGCTGAAGTCCCTCAGCCCATAAAGGGGAAAGGTTGCCTACCTCTGCTATAGAGTCCCTAAGACAGCGGTAGGCAACCTTTCCAACTTTAAGGGCTGAGGGACTTCAGCTCCCAGAATCCCAGGATCTATTGGCCAACATGGGACTATTGGCCAACATGGCTGAGGCTTCTGGGAGCTGAAGTCCCTCGGCCCTTAAAGGGGAAAGGTTGCCTACCCCTGCTTTACGTCATAAAACTCCATGACGTCATATGATGAAATTTGACATCATTTCTGGGGGAGGGGTTTGTTATTTTTTGATTTACTGACGATTGTTTATTTGCTTTGTCACATGCGGTGAAGGATCACCCACTTGGGTGGATACATCTTCACTTACGTGACAAATTATTATTATTTATTGTTTATCTAGACCCTGTACAGTTAAATAAATGTTGTGGCCTGTTTAAACCCAAAAGAGGTGTCTTGTGTTCTTTGTGCCAGTGCAACATATATTTCTCTTCACTGATTACTGTTGCTCTTCTGTGTTTCAGCATAGAGTTTGGAAGACTTCTCAGTATCAAGGGCTGGCTGTATTAACCTGGCAATCTGAAAACTTGAGATTCATATAATTCATATAATGAATGGCTTTCTGGAAACCTGGAGCAGTTTTTGCCTTTTCTAGTTCCTACAAACCAATAATTATAGATTAATCCCAAATAATCAAGCTCAGGGATAAATAAAGTTACCAAAGATAATGATATTGTATCAGACAAACAAAATAACAACATGCTTTCATAAGCTCATATTGACTGTTCTTAAAATCTTCCCCTTCATTTTCTGACATTTTATCAGGAGGATCAAATGGAACAGCTATTTCTCCTCATTATTCTACCTCATTCCATTCCACCTCATCATTTTATCCCTGAAGGATATGAGTTAACTCTTGAAGCCTACTCCAGTAACTGCTTTGTTCAACTGAAAGGAACCACATAGCATATCGGCTGTTGGGAAATCATATTTGATGTTACTTCTGCTTATCCTTGTGAGCACTGGAGTGTTTGAGTATAGGATTAAAATAACAATATTCCAATGTCTGTCAAAATAATTGTAGAAAGATAAGTTAGAAAACCTGGGATATACTTTACCAGTATTCTTTTTGACAATCTTTGTAAAAGCACAGTAATCCTCAAGGGAATATATTAGTGGAAGAAGATTCAGAGATTCTTCTGGAACTACACAATTATATAACCCCACCACTACCACAAAAACAAACAAACAAACAACCAAAAACACCAAAGAGCAGAAGTGTTGTGAAGAACAAAAGGGGAAGATTTGAAAGCTAAAGGACAGGAAAGAAAAGATGGTAGAATGATCAGTCAGAGTAGAATTGCACACAAAGAAGTCTGTTTTTGATGTAGGACTAGATTGAGCTATCTACCCATGCAATTGAGGCTGTCAAAATGAACTTGGGCATTTTTTTCTTGTCTCTTGCAGTTGCAAAACCCCTCTCATGGATTTGGGACTCTGCTGAGTGGCAAGCCGTGACATGGGACTCTGATTTTCTAAGTAAATTATGGAAAAATTAATGGCATCACCTACAATGAAAGGAGGAAAATGCCAGATTTTCTGAGGTCTCTCTCTTCTCACTTTGCCACTTATGTCACATTCTATAGGACTCTTAACCTCTATGAGAGGATTATATAGGATGCTCTAGAACCTACCAGGGAAAGAAAAGAGTGGAGAAAGAAATTTTTCATCTCCTATTATGCAGGCAAATATCTAGGTCCAAGTCATAATTCCTGAGGGAAGTGAGGAAGTTATTTAAAATGGGATAAAATATGAACAGAGAAATTAAGAAGGATAACTTCCCATGTCTGATTCCAGCATCAAAGGGATATTGGGGTTGTAATGATCATTTGATGGAAATCTCCACCCTTGTTAAATTGTAGAATTTGGATAGTGGTGGGTACTAACCTGGAAGAAACCTTAAAAAGAGACTTGACAAATTAATAACAGATGGAGCTATCTGTATAGTGGGTATACATTTTCTCCAGTATTTAGATGTAGTAGCTGAGGAGCATGAGGAAGGTGGTGTGAACCTAGTCCAGTGTGCTGATCTGATCCAATATGACTCTTCATACATTATTATCCATTATAACGCTGAATGCAGATGACCATCTCTTTTCATTTAATACTGACAGGTTCTTAATCTTTAAGGAAGGAATAAAATTTAAGTATTGTTTGTGCATGTATGAATTTATTCTCAATACTAATTTAAAATAGTTTTCGATACATTTTAGCGAAATATCAGAAATGGCATCAGAAGTGGTGAATTATTATTATTATTATTATTATTATTATTATTATTATTATTTATGGAGGAAGATATCTATCAGTTTTGTCTTCTCCCATAATCAGATGTTTAAAATGCTTGATACATAATGCATTCAATGAATTTGGCTGGTGAAGATGGGACATATTAAGTTTCAGTTTGTTTTAGAACAATTTACCAATATCCACACATATTTTTCCCTCAAATGGACAAAAAATGAGGGGTTTTTTTGGCTAAAAAAATCTGACAGATATTCCTATTTCTAATCAAAGTTTTACTATCTCCTTCTGGTTCTATTTTAGATCAAAATGTATTAATAACCATTTGAAAAGTCTTCTGAGAGCAAATCAATACATATTTAAAAGTGCAATTGTCATTGGGGTATTTAAAAAAAATACACAGTAATTCTGATATGTGAACAACTGAACTAATGGATAGAGATGTGGCACAGACCAGAAATGAAGTGATCAGTACATTACTAAATGTGGAAGAAACTGATTTCCTGGTAAAGCAAATAAGAACCTTTGCTTACTCAATTAAAATAACAAATGTGTGTACTAGAAGTAACAATGCCTCAGTAATACACTCACAATCTCTCTCTCTCACACACACACACACACACACATGCGCACACACCCCATATTTTATTTTATTTTTATCTATCTCTCTGTCTATTGAATTAATACACTGACTTTCTTCCAGGAGGGATGCAAGGGTGCTTAATATAAACATATGCAGTCTACCTCAAGACATCATTAATAAACTGTCCCCACAACTTGGCAATAGAATACTAGAGCTAAGATTATAGCTCTGTAACTTACTATGCAAGCACATTAGCTAATACTGTCTTTATTAATCCATGCTACAGTAATCCAATAGTAATCATTTACCCTGGTTTCAAGTATTCCCATTTTGTTTCAGATGTTTCATTTTATTTACAATTATCATATAATTGTCATATAAAAAACACAGAGGGCAGCTTAATAAAGTTTCTCATTGTGGGTATTATTTGATCTATCTTATTTTAACTAATTGCATTTTCATTGTACTTCTTTGTACTTACTGGAAAGAGTTTAAAAGTGTCTGCAAATGATAAATACATGGGTTTTTTTAATCTTGGCACATCTATTAGTTTAAACTTCAGTTCATTCCCTGAACATATTTTTGGGAGGAAGCATTAACAGAAAACAAAATGATGTTGCAAAATTTTCCCCTCTTTCATAGAATCTTAGGGTTGCAAACAGCAATAAGGTCCATCTAATCCAACCTGATTTCTTAAAAATGTTTTTGTTCTAGAGCCCTATTTATTTTAGAGGTAGTTTAAATATACCCTCTTGCTAATAAAACTTCCCTGTACACATTCTGTCATCCACAGCTTGAAAATATTTTTAAAAGATCCATAAAGCAAAATTTAATTTTGCCACTTTATATAAGCGATACAATTTAAGCTTAAGTTCCAGGACCTGCCATGGATACCAGAATCTATGCATACTCAAGACCATGGCGGGTCCTGAAACCAAACCCCAGCAGATTCCAAGAATGCACTGTAGGTCAAATTTCATGGTTCTTCCTTACTGTACATGGCAGTGTATAATATGTAGAATGACTTTAAAAACTGAATTCTGGAAGTTTTGACCACATACAATCACACAGGTTACTTTGAGCAGCAGCTATGTGACAATATGTGGCTATATGAACATCTCTACAATCAATCAGAAATAGCAAGTAAGGAAGATGAAGTAGAATTTACTTGATTACACCACTCACACTCTAGGGTGGGGTGGAGACGCGTGGCTCCGGGCTGCCCCAGGAAGCAGCGGATTGGGGCCTCAACTACTCCATGCCGTGGTCCTGATCCTCTTTTTTGCGGTCCCAAAAAGAGCGGCAAAAGGCTGCCCTAAGAGCCAGTGTGCGGCTCTTCTTTGCCCATTCTGTGACAGTGTGTCAGAACACTGCACCGGGAGGGTGTTTTGATGCCGCACACTGTGTGTAATGGCACACGGTGTCAGGACAGTGTTAGTGTGGGGTTCGGGCAGCCAGCGTGCGGCTGCCTCGCCCCCTCTTTGCCTCCAGGCCAGCCCTTTGGGCTGGTCTTCAGAGGCCCTAAGTCTGCTATCCCATTTTGCTCTCCTATTTAGTTAGCTCTCTGTGTGTTGCTTGTTTGAGTGAGTTATCTTTGTGTTTGTGCTCCTTGTTTCTTCTAATAAAAGTTCATATAGTTTCATATGCCTGGGGCTTCTATCAGTTATTACTGGTATAGCTCATGCTGGATCCTTCAAATTATGTTACCCCCTCTCTCATAGCCAAGTTGAGTGTTCTCCAAACTAATTACAGATAGATTTTACTGTCTGTGGAGGCTCTACTAGCCCCATACATTTAGGGCAATAGAGCTATGATGGTTAATCTCATGTACTTTTCTCCTGTTCCTTTATCCCAAACTGGCCAGAAAGGAGACATAGGGACAGCTCATAACTATTAACATGAGACACTGGAGTATACAGAAAAGGTCACAGCCATCCAAAGAAGCACTTCAAGATCTAAACAAAGGTTATTACTATTTGAAGCTATTTCAACTTCATACCCTAGTCTCCATCCATATCCCATGGTTCCAACTATTGACAATTGAAATTTTTGAAATCTAAACTTTTCAACTCTATTGAATGGCTTGCTATGTTTCCGCAGCTCTGTAGCCATACTTGTTAATTTATGAAGCCATTGAAAACAAGAAACATATGTCCAATAGATATCCAGTTGGTCATTACAACTTCTAATTCACACAGCAATCTATGTAGAAGAGATGTTGTCAGAAGTAATAGCTCCTTAGAGATGCAGAAGAGGCTCCTTTCAGACTGCTCCTGCACATTCACTTGTCATCTCATTCTTAAGCATTACTGGCTTCTTATAGCAGCAGATTGTACACCATTGGCAGGTTTTATGTTGTTTTTATGACTTTGTAAAGTGCTGTGCAAAATTTACGGAGAATAATAATAATAATAATAATAATAGCAAAAAAGAACTAGAAAGAGTCTTCATGTTCCCTTTATCTGTGATTTCCTTTTGCTTAGAGAGCCAGACACCTGAACATGGCTGTAACTGTGGTTGATGATCCAGCATTGGAGAGGCATATATGTTTATGCTGGATGCACCTATTCTTGGTATTCAAAATACTGTACATTTTTACCACCATCTCAAAAAAGTGCTGTTTTCCTAATTATAATTCTATCTTTTATGAAATCATAAAATTCTATAGCAACACTTTTTCTGTAAATATATACCAGGGATATCCCAGTAATCAATCTGTCTGCCATGTTTTGAACTAACTGAAGTTTCTCAAACTGATACAGAGGTAGCCCAATGTACAGCACATTGCAAAAGTCCATCCTTTAGGTTACCAGCAGGTGTACTGCCATCTTGAGGTCTTCTAGTTCTAGGTAGGGGTGCAGCTGGTATAACAGCCAAAACTGTTCATAAGACAAGTCCTTTTGCCATTGTTTTGATACAACCAATATTGTCTGAAATAAAAACAGTGTTCTTTGTAACACCTAGCAGCATCTTATATGAAATGGCATAATCCACAAGGGGACTTCAGTGCTCTGTTAGAATTTGGTGATATTAAACTTGCTTCTTAAACAATTATCAATAAAAGAAAGCAGTCATTGAGATTGGAGCACATGTCTCAATGTAACATTAAGAAAAGTAAAGGGTTATCTTTCAGTATTTTAAAAGTAATGGTAAATAATTACTTCTAAGATGTTGAAGCTATAACTAAAACTGATTACCCTTTCTTTAAATGTTCAGTGAAGATGCATGGGGATTTTTTTTTAATGAACAATCTTAGCCATGTGAAGTCGTAGGCTTTCATGGCCGGCATCCATAGTTTTTTGTGGGTTTTTCGGGCTGTGTGGCCATATTCTAGAAGAGTTTCTTTCTGACGTTTTTCCAGCATCTGTGGCTGGCATCTTCAGAAGATGCCAGCCACAGATGCTGGTGAAACATCAGAAAGAAACTCTTCTAGAACATGGCCACACAATCCAAAAAACCTACAAAAAATCTTAGCCATGTTTTCAGCAAGATATGATGAGCCTGGGACTATGCCAAAAATAAAGTAAAATATAAGGATGAATTTGGTGTTTACTGTCTGATATAATTTATTAGCCTTATGTTTGTATGAGAATCACACTTCTCCCTTTGGCCTGTTCCTCATGCCTAGTTCTGTTCTTCAGTTAACTGATTTCATCGTGCTTCACTTACTGTCTTCCTGACAGGCCTAACAGTTGGTTGTAGAAATATCTCTTCTTTATTGTTGCATATTACTTCCAATGACTCATTGTTGACTGTGTACTAAAAATAAGTTATTGATATAATCCCTAGTGATCCTATGCTGAAATTAAACATCTATTCAGCTTTAGTGTAAATAAAAAGTTTTAACATGTTTTCATTTTGTATTGAGAAATTTGCTTTAATTTTATACTGGAAGACACATTAAGATTCTGACTGACAGATTAGTTAGAAGAAACCAACAATTGTGCTTTATTAGAAACTCATTCTTGGATAACATAGGGAGATAAGATTCTAAATACTCAATCTTAATTTGTTTAGAAATGGACCATTGACTTTGATAGACTGGCAATAAAATTTGTAGTTTAAGAACCCAATTATAAATATAGTGTCCTTTTAGCATCTATAGTCACAGAAAAGTTCTCATAATGATTATATTATTGGTTTTATCTGAAGTAAATATTTTTCCCCTGAAGATATAAAGCCAAACTTTTTTTTTTTACAAGAGTTGTAATGAGAATAACTTTGAATCTTATTCAGGATCCACTTGTTGATCTACTGACTTCTTATAAACAGAAAGCTCAGCACTGACTCCACCTTTTAAGGTAGCACAGTCTCCATAAAGAAGATGCAAAACTGGTTATTTTCCAGAAATAACTTTAGGAATTGTAGACTGCAGGGATGAAGGAGGAGAGTGATATTTAAGGTCAGATGTCAATCAAAGAATGGTATAAGTGTCATGGCAAAGTTTGGAGGGGAATGATGGCTGCTCTGAGTTATCAAAACTCTTGTATATTGCTTCTTCTCTGACAATATTTCCATTCACTATGTTTCTTTATACAATATTGAAAGTGTCTCCCTTGATCTGTGCATGTGTACACTCAAAGGGAAATTTCTTCATGGGAAGAGGCTATGGAACTATCAATCCCTTCATTGTTTCTTTGATATCTCAAATAATCTCATTTCTTCATAGGCAACATGGTGGATGGTTGTTGCTGAGAGAGTGAGCGATGTGGCTTTATAGCAGGGAAAGGAATAGTATGGCTCTTCAAAATTAGCTGCAGCTCCCAGCATTCTTTATCATGTTGGTTAGGCCTGTTTGAATTTTAGTTTTATCTAGAAGGCTATACAATGCTTATGCATGTTCTAAAGTGCAGTCTTGTGAGATCTGAAGTATAGACATTGATCTTGTAATGTCCTTGTAAGAACTTCAGATGATATTAAAAAATGCATACACAAGACAGCCCAAGTTTAAGATCAGTTGAGGAAAAATACAGGCAGACCAATCATTAAGCCTTGAGCAACTTACAATAGGGATGTAAATCTTCATACATTTTGTTCTTGTGGACAAAAATGAATAATTCAACCATTTTTCTCCCTACTGTGAAGAAGTCCTTGAAAACTGCACAATGTTTGAATATTATCTGCTGTTGAGTTACACAGCCAAACAACAATGAGTTACACAGCCAAACAACAATGAGTTACATTGCAAGAGAGAAGTATCAGCAGACTTTGGGGGCAGGAACCAAAATCTTAGCAGAAGCAAGGTAATTTGCAGTCCCAGAGTGGACTGGAGTACCAGTGTTCCCCTCCATGGTGGATCACCAGCTTTTCCCCATGTCAGAATGCTGCACAGTGGCCATGCAGTGTCACAAGAAGCAGCCAATGGGGACAAACTCACAGGTTTTAATTCATTGGCTGGGCCCCCTGTCCAGAGTTCAGTTAATGGGCTTCACTCCAGTTAGGTAGGCGGGTGTTTAAGGAACTCTTGTCCTGTCTGGAAGTTAGGGTTTTTTGTTTGTTTATTTTTTGAGTCACTGAGAGAACATGAGGGAACCAGAGAGGGCAGAGAACCTTTGGGGAAAGGAAATAAAGTTTTGCAGAACAATACAAAGTTTTTAGAACACAGGTGAGGATTATGCAGCTCTCTACATATTGCTGGACTCCACCTTTCAGTAGCCCTAGCTAGTATAGTCAATACTGAGGATGCTGGAGGTTGCGGTCCAACAATATTTGGAGAGCTCCATGAATCTTATCTTTGCTTTGAAGGCCACATTAATACCAACCAGAGTAGGTTAGGGGGAACTGTCCAGTGAAATCTGAGCATGGCTGCTGGGCACAGAATAATAACCACCTGTAAGAAGAGTGGTAAAGGATGGAAAGGGAAATAATAGCAAAATAAACTCTGGCTGGCTAGCTGTAATACTGAAGAGTCAAATTCTCCACTGCACCATTTTGTTGCAGTAAGTCCTACTTGCCATATATAGTTCAAATTTGCCGTTAAGTAAAGATCTAAAGCTATTAAAATACACCACAACAGAAGCATAGGTCAAGAATATATTTGGTAAGATAAATCAAAAAGTACAAGTCAGCCAAATAGTGTTCTATATGTTGGAAGATAAGGTGGACATTCTCATTTCCTCCAACCTGATTTGAGAGTAAATGCCTTCCCAACCTTTGTTACATAAAATAGAGGTTAGATTATAGTTTAATTTACACTACTTCCTTCACAGACAACATGTTTATGTGCACATTACTGAAAGGTTAAATGGAAAACTCCAGGAGCATTGTTGGCAGAGGCTTTTGCTTTTGCGGGGAGCTTTCAGCAATGGTTATTCTTCAAACACTTGAGCATCTAGGTAAAATCCATTAGATGTAAAGCCAGTGTGCCTAGGTAAATTTTCTTTTAGGTCTTCAGCACACAAATCAAATTCTATTAAAAGGATATAAAGTTGAACAAATGTGTTACAACATGGAAATACTTTTTAATGTGTATAGCTTTATTTGTTTGTCCGAGTGCTAACATATATTATTAAATTTAATGCAAATAAGATGTAGATGAGTCGATCAGCTTTATGAAACTCTCTTTTCATGTATGAATGGTACATTCAGGGATAGACATCATGCATTATTAGTGTTTTTCCCCTTGCAAATCCAGTAAATCAGTCTGAAAATGAAAAAAAAAACGCATTAAACTGATCTCAGAGCACTTGTTCTTCTTATGATTACCTGGTTAAGATACAGATATGGTTGCCACACACTGAAATGTAAGTTTGCACTGGTCTACAATAGGGGCAGGAATCATATTGCCATCTAGACAATGACTGCAAGTCCTAGCATTCTTAAACATTGCTTATGCTGGATAAGTCTGCTGATACTTGCAAGCCAACAACATGCAAAATGCCACCCATGAATTACAATAGTATGTTTCTCTGATTTACGGTATGTCTTTGCAAAACCAAACAGGAATTCTAACTTTTTAAAAACAACTATATATGATGATGTTGGTTAGAATACCATCCACCAATCTCATAATAAGAAAAGATTATCATTAGTTTAGTAACCACAGATTGACATATCCCTAGATATTTAAAGAGAGGACTTCTAAGGGCAAAAATCCCTTACCTCCTAATCATTCACAATCATATTGCTAAATAAATTGCTTCATAAACTGACTGGTGTGGACAATTCTATCAGATTAATTTGCTCTTGGTTTCTCATCTTTTCAACCCTAAATTCAGTTCTCCAAATTTGGAGAATTCTTCTAATTTTAAAATCCCCCTCATCATTTTGTTAAAAAAGAATGTTCATAAAAATTCACACACATTTTGGGTATAGTTCTCTTAAATCATGCATTTAATTATTTTTAACCTAATATACATATATTTGCAACCATGTTGATACAATGCATTTTGAATGTTGTTCTCACTAATATAAGCATTTTTGTGTGAATTTTCCTCAATATACTTCTTCTTCTTCTTCTTCTTCTTCTTCTTCTTCTTCTTCTTCTTCTTCTTCTTCTTCTTCTTTTTACACAAGCCTTTTGGCCAGAAACTCCACTGCAAATTCTAGAGAAGTGTTGTTTGAAGGCTAGCAGCATTGTACACAGTAATTCATGAATGAAAAATTAGACCAGTTTGCATCAGTGGCATCATTGGGGGGAGGGTGCAATCCACACAATGTGACACCTAAGGAGATGACACAACTGTTACTCAGACATCTTCTTTTTTTTTTTTTCCCAGAGTCTAAGGTGTGGGTGGCCTGGATTCCAAGGCAGGCTGCCAGAGCCAGGGCCATGGATGGTGACCTTTAGGGAGTCTAATGCACCAGCAGAATGAGGTAGGTCAGGAAACAGCCTACTTATAAATACAGCAAAGCCGAATTCCAAGAGTCCAATGGACCAAAAGCAAGAGGCAGAACAGACCAGGTCTAAAAACAGCAAGGTGGAGTTCCAGGAGTCCAAGGAACCAGAGACAAGAAGCAGAGCCAGGAAGCAGACCAGGTCTAAGCACATCAAGGCAGAGTTCCAGGAGTTCAAGGGGCCAGAGGCAGAAGGCTGAGTAAGGAAACAGACGAGGTCTAAATACACCAAGGAAGAGTTCTAGGAGCGAGAGGCAAAAAGAAAAGTCAGGAAACAGACCCAGGTCTAAGCACAGCAAGCTAACAGACAAAATGCAAACAGAACAGCTACACACAACACAGACTGTATTGTTGTGGCAAGCATGGGGAGGTTAATACAACCTTTAAATTGTTGTAACTCCAGTTGGCCCAGCTGCCATGCATGGGTTGAGATGGATGTCTCTGTTGACTAGCCCTGATCCTTCCGGGATTCTAGCCCAGTTCTGCAAAGACTTTGGCAACAGGACTCCAGCAGCCAGAAATCTCATCCTGGAACAACTTACACAGGAAGACCGTTACAACATTTTGGCAGAAATGGGCTGTGGGATTCACCTGTGTCCAATTAAAATGCTGAAAATATGGTGTGAGTGGGGTGACGATCAGTGGGAGGAGAAAGGAGAGGTCCCATGTTTTGTTTTTTTAATAATTTTTTTATTATTCTTTTAAAATTTTCTTTAAAAACATCACTTTTTAACCAAATTTACCATATGCATGAAACTATGCATATTAAACTATGTATATGTAAATCCATTAAGGCTCTGCATATGATATTGTAATTTAAAGATATAATTTTAATTTTGCTAATTGTTTTATGTCACTGCTATTACCACAACATTCAGTGATATCCAGGAATTATTATTAATGAGTAACAAGAGCACAAAAAACATTACTAATGATTTTGCATGATGTGGTAAAAGAGGAGGTCAATGGGAGGGAGGTATCACCATGAGTTACCATACCTAGTGACACCAACCCTAGTGACACCACTGATTTGCATTAATGTGGAAAACATGCACTGAAATATGAACAAATATATTTCGCATTCCTTTGGTTGACAGAACAGAAATCCATCAGCCCTACCTAGAAAACTGGGAAAAGGGCTAATCCATATGTTCCATCAGTGGAACTTCAGCTGCCACTTTGTGGCTGCTTTCTATGCCACTCCAGTAAGGCCCAAAGGAAGCAATTAAAAATATTCCCATACCAGTCCTAACCCACCGTCAATGACCATATTTATAAATACTGATGCATAATTTTCAGCTCTGGTGTAGGAAACTGTTCTTTAAAGTAAGTTCCATGAACTAGGCAGCAATTGCTTTCCTATCCTCTTTAGAGTATTTTAGGTTATTTATGGTCAAAGAAATCCAAATGTCTAACTTACCCCAGTAAGCAGTTTCTATTTTTATTGGATTCCTTATTCACTTTTAAATCTCAGTGCAGCTTAATTCCCTGCAGTGTATGAGTGCAGATAGATTTCTTGACACTTTGTGCTTATCAGGTAGTAAGAGCCCTTACTATAAAGCTGTCTACCTTTTAAAAAAAAAACCAGAGCAACAATCCTTGTGACTTCAGAGAAACAGAGGTGGCAATGAATTGCCACAAAATAGGTCACATGCTCTAACATTAAGGGAAAGAGAGACTTGAGTCTGAGCAAATGAATTGTATTGCACATGTCGTTCCCACAGAGATGAGAGAAGCAGAGGAAGATCTACATCTATTGCTTGCCATATGCTACTGCAGTATCATTACATTAAAAGCAGCAAGTTAAATCTAATGAGAGAAAGGTGTTAAGAAATAAATGAGAAAATGGTTACAGCATGCCAAAGTACTGTGATATAATTTGTCAATGGCATGCATTGGAAATATTTATCTTTAAAGTGGCAGAAGGAACAGTGTTGTAGATACTTTATGGTGGCCCTGATGCTCAGAAAGTGGTGGATCAGGGCCATGGCAACCCCATGCTGCCTTCAAAATACTCTTCTTCTTCAGTCACACAACTTTTGCAAGTGTGCAGTTTTAATCTGCTCAGAGAATGTAAACAACAAGGGATTGATCTCTTTAAGTCTCATGGATTTTATTAGCGAATATTTAAGTCCATTCTACTAATGAAATGAATAGTAGTAATATGCTAAACTTGGGCTTTTCATGTTTAATAAGAGTAAAGCATCAAACAAATCTAGGAAGATGGAAAACAACAGGAAAAAAAATTAGGGCCTTTACAGACCGGCCCAAAGGGCAGCCTAGAGGCAGAGTTGGGGTGTGGCAGCCACACACCGACTGCCCCAACCCCATGCCAACGCTATCCTGATGCTGCACACCATTACGCATGGCATGTGGCATCATGACACCCTTCCGGCACAGTGTTCAAACATGCTCCTGTGAAAAGGGCACTTAAGAGCCATGCGCTGGTTCTTAGGACGGCCTTTTGCTGCCTCTAAAAGGAGAGGCATTTTGCTGCTCTTTTTGGGGTGGCAAAAGGGAGGATTGGGGCCGCAGCATGGGGTTGCCATGGCCCTAATCCACCACTTTCTGGGGAGGCCCAGAGCTGTCCATCTGCAGTCCCCCATAGTCGAGATTCTAAATCATCTACTTAGCTGCATAACTGTGTTAGTTGCATAGCTGAGTACAATCTCTTGGACTGTCCCTACCCCCAGACCTGAATTACTCAGGTAGTACTCACTGTGAACAATGAGAGGTCTGTTTTCTTGTTGATTGGGATACAACAGACTAACATTTCCCTCCAGCAATCTCTAATTCAGAAGCTGGATCCCTATTGTAATTCCATTTTGCACTTGAGATCCCTTGTCAGACATAGGTAGAAACATCAGTCTGCTGCACCAAATTGACAGGAGAACAGACCCCTTGTCAATTACAGTCTTTACTCCCCTAGTAAACCAGGATTGGGGAACTTTTACAATACCTACATATTCTCTGCACTATTGAATGTGTAGGGATTGTGTATACAAAACAATTACAAATGTGCAACCCTGGGTTACACATCCATAACTGTCATCAATTTCAGCCCATATTCCTAAGAGAAAGGTTTTTAGTTGTGTCCCAACAAATTGCAGATTATTTAACTTTACACAAAATTGAAGAGCTATATGAATTGGACTACTGAGCTCTTATGAGTCAAACTATGTGATACATATTATGATTATGATTATAATTGTGATTATTTCACCCTTCTCCCAGGGTGGCTTACAACATTAAAAAAACTACCGTATTTTTCGCCATATTAGA
>JAIPUX010001232.1:110927291-110952291 GCA_020142125.1 Phrynosoma platyrhinos | reverse complement strand
ATAACAGTAGCAGCAACAGTAACAACAAAGGTGGATGACTTGCCAAAGATACATAGTCTAGTGGTCTCCTAGACTACAGTAATCAAAGCAAAATGTGCTCACTGGGCTGCTATCTCAAAGCTGCACCTGTATTTATTTCTTGTTGAAACTACTGAATGATACAAAATATTATATAAAAAAAGTCATATTCCACCAGACCTACTGTCTTTGATATTCTATCATATGCTTGCACAGAGAACTGCACTGTCATTATCTTAAGGCTAAAAGAGAAGTAAATTGTGTTATCCACAATAAGGTCCCTGAAATGAAGAAAAGCTATGTTTGCTTAACATCTATCATCTATGTTAGTGGACTTGTAAACTCTCCTGTGTATTGCCACCAAACAACTTCATGTTTATTTGCCCATCTCAATAATCATCAAATTTGTAATTCAGCATTGTCTTCTTCTGAAGCATAAGTTTCAGACATTTTCTGCTTTGGATAAACATGGTAGTTTCTTTCATATTTTGTAGCAGCTTCCAGCTAGAGATTTCATGCCAAGCAGAACATGTAAACTATTAGTTCACATGGCCATTTGATTCTCTGTGACATAGCTACAAGATATAAATAGCTTAAAAGATTGAGGCAATCATCTCAGTCGGCCAGTTCCTAGTGGTATGGAGGGGTAAGTGACATGAACTGTTTGGCTGCTTTCCTCAGCTATTTGACAGAGGTGCAAGTTCTATTAAAAGTGCCCTATATGCCTTGAACTATCTTTGAGATAGAAATTGTTGTTCCATTCACTATTAACAATGCTGAAGCAGTTTTTAACTGTCCGTTTAATTGTGTCTTCTGTGTAGAGCAAGGTAGGAAACAGTTGGTGGGGGGAATGCAGGTGCCTTGCTACTTCAGGCACTAAAATGTTTTTAGGATGGCCCAGTTTTTTACAAGGTCATATTTAAAGCAGTTACCATGTCAATGGCATATTAAATGTACTACACAACCCATTCCACAGTATTACACAGGTGTATTCTTAGAGAACATCATGCTCTAAAACAATAGGATCCAACATATCTTGGATCATACATTGATCAGAAATGGAAACTGAAGTCAAGAAATCAGAAAATGACTAGGGATGGCAAGGGTAGTCATGAAAGAACTAGACAAGATCCTAAAGTGTAAAGATATACGACTGAGAACTAAAATTAGAATCATCCAAACCATTATATTCTCCATCAATATGAATGGATGTGAAAGCTGGACAGTGAAGAAAGCAAACAGAAAGAAAATCAACTTAGGGCCTCGGCAGACGGCTAATTGCGCCATCTCCAAGGCCCGGAAGAGGAGGAGCCGCCGCACGTTCGGCGGCTCTTCCTCTTCCTGAGGGCGCACCCGGAAGCGCCGGCCGTCCGCACGGCCGGCGACTTCCGGTTACCCTCATGCCGCGGTGACCGCATTCGCCGCAGTGTTTGAGCCGCCGAAAGTGCGCCCGCCGCTGTTAGGGCGCACTTTCAGCAGAATCTAAAAGGATCGCCATTTTGGCGGTCCTTTTAGATTCGCCGGGGATGCGCCGCCGTCCGGAGGCTGAACTCCGGTGGCGGTCCGGACCAGGGCGTCTCCGACACCCTCGTCTGCATCCCCCCTTCGAGCCAGAACAGACCAGCAGAAAAAGCTGGCTTCCCTGTGGCTTGGGGGCGTGACATTTTCATAACGCAGACCTCCAAGGTGCTGAAAAGCCAGCTTCATGCTGCCTGCCGAACCACATGGTGGGCAGCTTTGCGGTGCTCTGGTGACACAGCGTTTAGATGCTGCACACCACAGGAGCACTGCAAAGCTGCAGTGGTAGCAGAAAAACTGGCTTTTTACCAACATCAAACATAGTGACTTTCTGCTGCTTCTTTTTGCACTGGAAAAAAGCCAAATTGGGGCTGTGGCATGCGGTTGCTGTGGCCTCAATCTGACTCTCTCAGGGTGGCATCAAGCTGCCCCTTCAGGGCAGTCTATTCCATCCCTTATTTGAGATGTAGTGCTGGACAAGAGTACTGAGGGTACCATGAATATCCAAAAGACAAACAAATGGGTCCTTGAACAGATTAAACTTGAACTCTTCCTGGATGCCAAGGTGATCAAACTGAGGCTGTCATACTTTGGCCACATCATGAAAAGGCATGACTAACTAGGTAATGCTAGGGAAGATAGAAGGCAGTAGAAAGGGAGGAAGACCACAAGCCAGATGGACAGACTCAAATCAGGGAGCCCATGAACCAGATTTTGCACATTCTAAGCAAAGCAGTGGAGGGCAGGGGGACTTGGAGATGTCTCATCCACAGGGTCACCTTGGCTTCAAACATATAGGCCAAAAGGACTGCTGTTGGGCTGTGCTGGAGGTGTGGCATTTTCATGATGCATACCCTAAATGCAGCTGGACAGTATGCCAAGCCTGCCTCAACCCGGAAGAGCTAGGTGAAAAAGGAATGAAAAAACACACTCCTTTTTGGCAGCCCAATTCAGGATTGCAGTGATGACCCAGATGGGACTGGGTATGTGCAGTTGCCCTGGTTCCACAGCGATCACAGCAGGAGCAGCTTCTGGCTGCTCCTTTTATCCTGTCTACTTGAGGCCCTTGAGTTGGGGCCAACTGAACTTGGAATGATTACTGAAGAAAGTCAAGGAAGAAAGTTCAAAGGAATGTTTAGAGTTGAACATTAAGAAAAGAACAATAATAAACACAGATGGAACAAAGTTTGTGTATATCTCAGCCACCATGAAAAAAACTTTTGGATTTTGGAATATTTCAGATTTCAGAATTCAGATTAAGGGAGACTCAATCTGTAAATGGGATTGAGGGCAAGTCAATCCTGAATGCTCCCTAGAAGCCACAATTACTAAACTGAGACTGTCACATTTGAAAAGACAATAATGCTTGTTATAGCTTGCTAACAAGCTAAATAACAAGCTATATCAAGTAAGGAAGTAGTTTTAGATGTGTTGTCTTAGGTTGTGTGTTTTTCTTATTTTTTGTCATTTTTCTTATCTTTTTTGATATTTTTTTGTATGTCTCTATATATGTATGTCTGTATGGTTTTTGTTGTATTGTTTTGTAATTGCTTTGTTTTTTTAATCAATAAAATTTAATGTTTAAAAAAATTAAAAAAAGAAAAGAAAAGACAATAATACTTGATAAGGTAGAAGGCAGAAGGAAAAGAGAAAGATCATGGTATCATAATAAGAGTACTTGCCTGTATGCAAAAAGGATGCTTATGACATTAAAATACTTCTTTCCTGGTAATATCACACTGTTAAAAAGATTTTCTTCCGTCCTTCCTTCTGCTATTGTTGTTCTAAAAATAATGAAGAAGTGCAAAGTTATCCATTCTTAAATTAAAATGCAAAAAATGTAGGACATTACCAAATAAAGCCTTAAAACACTAATATAAATATAAATTCATGCTTCTCATGCTCAAAATGGATAACATTTTGAAATTCCTCCCGGACAGAAATGTAGGACATATCCTGGAAAAGGAGGATGTCCAGTCACCCTGTAGAAGAAGAAGCTCTCAGTGGCTGTCCCCAGACTATGGAACTGTCTAGAATCTTTAGACTGGAACCTTCTCTGTTTTCTTTTCCCAGTCAAATAAAGACTACTGTTTCAACAGGCATTTGATGAGTGATTGTATGGAGCCCACTTCACCCAATTAACTGGATGTTGCTAATTATTTTGCCGACATGTGGGTGGATGTGTATGTGTTTAATAGGGAATGTTTTAACCTGGTTTTGAATTTTTTTATCTTTTTAACTTTTGTATTTTGTGAATTTTAATAATCTGTTTTTAATTTGTTGTACTCTGCTTTGCATAGAAATAACATCATTATATATAATCCTATCTTTCTTTATGGATCCCTAATCACAGATAAAAGCAGAAGTAGTTTGTAAACTAGATGGGGAAATCATTCAGACCATATAAAATCCATCTATATATTTCTTCTTAAGCCTGTAGTTAAAAAATCAATTCACCTATTCAAGTATCATTATTGTGGTTATAATGTATCATAGAAGGGAGAGAGAGACTGGTGAATATGAAGTTTGATGTCCTCAAAATCCTGCACCACACTGAATAATACTCTAATTTTGGTCATTTAAATATTGGAACTACAAGAAAAGGGCTTGCAAAAGCCTGGGCTCATGGCTGCTAGAACAGAAATGGAAAAATGGCAATCCATCAGCCACACTTGTATTCCTAGAAGATTCTAAGGGATGATCTTGGCCATTCGGGACCATTTTATTTAGGCCTTTTAAAGCTGGAGGATCACCCCCCCAAAAAATAAAAAAATACCAGAATCACCAATGTCATTTCTAGTTAGTTTGTTTTTTAAGGGTTTGTTGGGGCCTAAAACAGGAGAAACACCAAAAGAATGAATTGAAATGGTCAGTTGGGCATCCTAAAAGTTCCTGGAGCATGATTCGCCAATTTATTGACAAAAACTGGGGTGGATGTGAGAGATCCAAAACACACTGCAGAAATAATCCAGTTTGAGACTGCTTTAGCTGCCCTGGCTCAGTGCTAAGGAATCCTGGGATTAGTAGTTTACTGGGGCACCAGAGCTCTCTGACAGAGAAGGCTAAATGTCTCACAAAACAATAGATCCCAGAATTCCCTAGCACCCAGCCTGGGCAATTAAAGCAGTCTCAAACTGGATTGTTTCTGCAGTGTTTTTTGAACCATAGATGCAGTCTTTCTGTATCTCAAAAGCATTGTGTGTCCCCCTTGAAGTTGTGAGATTTGGGAAGATTAAACATTTAAGAGTGATTCTTTAAATCTCTAAACTGTTAGATAGTCTTAAAAATATATAGAAACTTAAGATGTCCTTTGTCTAATATGCAGAGGTAGGTGGTGATTTGACCTTTCCAATAAAAGAACAACTATATGCTATGGTATACTCAATTTACTACAGGAAACAGCTGGTGGTATGCAGCGTATGGTTTTTAAGGTAAAATTGGCCCTTTGCAGACTGCCAGAAATAGTGCACTTTAAATTGAGGCACTGCCCTGGCTCAGTGCTTGGGAATCATGGGAATTGTAATTTATTGTGGCACCAGAGCTCTCTGACAGAGAAGGCTCAATGTCTCAGGAAAAAAAAATGCAATTCCCATGATTCCCTAGCACTGAGCCAGGGCAGTGCCTCAATTTAAAGTGCACTATTTCTGGCAGTCTGCAAAGGCCCTAAATCTACTAGGAATGTTCCATTGTAACTATATATGTTAATGAATATGTAGAATGTTCATCTGGCATTTGTAACTGTATATGTTAATGGATATGAGTAGCTTTAGATGGCAGATGTTAGTAGCATGGATGATGTAACGATGAATTTGCCAAAAAAGGGTATATAAGTAGGGGAGTGTTCTTTGTTCTTGGCCAGACTGATTTGAGTTTGGGCCTTTGCAGACTGCCAGAAATAGTGCAAATTGAGTCCACTTTAAATTGAGGCACTGCCCTGGCTCAGTGCTATGGAATTAGGGGAACTGTATTTTATTGTGGCACCAGAGCTCTCTGACAGAGAAGGCTCAATGTCTAAGAAAAAAATACAATTCCCATGATTCCCTAGCACTGAGCCAGGACAGTGCCTCAATTTAAAGTGGACTCAATTTGCACTATTTCTGGCAGTCTGCAAAGGCCATTTGTCTCTAGTCTGGACAGCTTACTTTGATTTTGCAAATCCAAAAATAAAGTTTTTTGTTCCTGCTGAATTATCTGCTTCTTGTCCAGTCTTTTGGCTAACATACTGGGCAGGGAGAAACATCTGCATTTTTGCAGTAACGATTTCACCCTGACCTTTGCAATAGCTTTTCCTTGTATTAGATGAGGTTGGGGCTCTACATTCACCATTTCATCAATCCCAATACAATTGTGCATTTTAAGTACAATATTACTCCTGCAGAATACTGATCAGTGTGGTCCCTGTGATGACAAGAACAATGTATTGGTTACAAAATGGAATTTATATGTTCCATTTTAGTCCATGTTTGCTGTCTCTGGTCTCTTTACATGTCCAGACTTCATAGCATTTATTTTTATATCATTTTTATTCAGTCCTTAATTGCTCAGCACTGTGGTTACTACATTAAACATTTTTTTTCTCTCTCTCTGTCTCTTTTTTTTTTTCTTGTCTTCTGAGAACCTTGTATTTCATATTTTCAGTTTCAGCAAATGATCCCCAAGTTTAACCATTAGTTAATGGTGACTGATGTCTCGGATGCCAGTGAGTGGTGAATTCAACACTCTCTACTTAGAAAATGTTTTTCTTTCAGAGTTATGACTAGTCTCCTTTCTGAGCATTTAGAAAAGACATGCCTTTACTTTTTTTTCCCAATGTATTTACTATTTGGTGGATCTAATGCCATTTTAAGGGCTATAATATAGTTTTATTGTTGCTTTTTTAATGTTTTCTGTTTTTCTCTGATCTGGGATACACCATTTTAGTGACTCTTCTGTAGAACTGGTGTAAATGGTATCAATCAATAAAGTCAATCAAATAACACTCTTGATCTCCCCCCACCACCACACACATCATGCACATTCTTGTTCCTTGTTTTCTTCTTTTTCTTCCTTTTTTAGGACAAAAAGAAAAGAAAAGAAAAACAAAGCAGTAATTTACAAAAAGAAACAGCTATTAAAAATGTAATTAAAATAGTAATTTGAACCTGATTTTCCAAATGTGTTACATATTAAGATGTCTTGAGTAGTTGTCACACAACATAAGCCTATACATGTTTATTTAAAAATGTCCTAGTGTCCTCAGGACAGCTTTCTTATGGGTAATGCAAGCCCCATTGAACATAGTAGGCCTTCACTCCATACAAATGTGCCCTGAATTATATTGTTTTCCTTGTTACATATTACAAATAAAATTGTGAGATATGAAAAATTATATAGCTAAGAATTCAAAGGTCAACTAAACAAGAAGAGATTACTGACTGAAATAAGCATCTTCTTTTTGAACTGACCTTTTATTCTTGTCTGTTTTATGCAGTTTCTTGTGTAATCATGTTGGTTCCATCAAGTAAAATACAGAAGGGGAATAGGGAATTAAGCATGGTGTGATTTACAAATACTGCCCTGTTACCACTAAGTGATGGTTTATTGTGAAAAAATCCTCTGACAAACAAGGGAGAATGTGCCAGAGAAAGAAGTCATTCCTTTCCCTTAAGTATTCTGTTGTGTAGTTGTGGCAATGCTATTTTTAGGAAGCACATGCTGTAATAAATCATGACATTTACGAATGACAGTTTCAAATGAACACATTTATTCGGTCAGACAAGTACATCACAAAGAGTGTTATTTACTTCAGATGCTGACATAGACTTCCAGTAGTTGGATTTAAACACATTCACTGATTGTAATTGCAAATTGCATTGGTACTTTTAGACCAGTTGCTCTATGCAATGATCTGAGTGCAAACATGGCTAGCATAGTTTAATGGTAGCCAGGCAGATAGCACACTTAGAATTGCTTTTTCTAACTTTGCGCAGTGGCAGTATCTTAGCCAATGAGGTGAATTCGAGACACAATTATTGCTAATTGAAACTTTCTCTACAAAAATAAAATTATATTGATTAAACAGGTTTTTTTGGGGGGGGGATTTGGCTTTGTTGTTCGCTATTTTTCAGAGTGCTTTTTAAAAATTAATTCTTCTTCCATGATCTCATGTTATCAGTGTTTTCATACAGATGTGTGTATCTGTGTGTTTGTGATTTTCATATGCCAGTGGCAGCAATGATGCATTTAATTTCTACCTGTTTAAAATTTATTTTGCTTAATTTTCATTTTTTAAAAATGAAATCTTACCATCAGAAATTAATTGTAGTAAACTACCTCAGAGATACTTTCAAGTCAATAGTTGATGCATACTTTTATTTTATTAAGTGTTAAGTTTGGGGAAACATACGTGTAGTCATCTTTGGCCATGATTCTGCAAGCATCTTTTATATGTGTCATTTTGGGCATCCTATATATTTGCTTTTGTGTGTCAAATTGTTTCCTTTGATGGACTATGGACAAACTTTCCATATAACACACATCAGAGAAACTATTTTTTCCCTACCAGCATATGTTGTCAGCTATTTTAGGTTCTGTAAGCAATGGCAGTGTATACATGTTTGAAATAAATACTTTTAAAATATCAGATGCATCGGCACAAAGGACACCAATGCGATTAGTTTTGGGTCAAACATTGGCCACAACTTTTATTTTGTACAGGGTCTTGATAACAATCAATTAAACATTTAAATAACAATTTAAATAACCATTTAATTAACAATTTAAATAAGCATTTCTTAACAAGAATTTGTTTTTGATGCATGCGTATGTGTATTTAAGCGCAAGCGCTATTGAATAATTATTTCTAACATGGCATGCATCAAATCCTTTAACTTATGTAATATATAATAACAATATCTAACCCCTCCCCCAACCGGATATGATGTCAAAAGCATTTTATGACATCATAACATCATGACATCATTAAGTTTAAGATGACATCATAGAAACTTGTTTAATCTAATGACATATACCAAAATTCTTTGTTATTTTTTGTCCCAATTAATAATTTCAATTAACCTAAAGAATTCCCTAAAGGGGGGTGGGTCCCTGCCCACTAAAAAGTTATTTCCTCCCTAAGAATAACATAATAGACCCAGTTGTGACAAAATTATAATTTATCTAAATTGAAATTCTTAACAAATACCATACCAACAATTAATTATGTCTCCATCCCTAATAACTCCTACCCAGCGTTTTTTGTAAAATTTTGATCCAACTAATAATTGGTAATGTCATTATTCTCAGGGAGGGCGAAAAACCCAATTTGAGACTTTGGGAAAATTCCCTCCCAGCCCCCGAAGGCGACCAACTGAAGCCTGAGTGTACACAACATATTTACCAATTAATTAAGGGTGAGAGGGATGGGTTGCTTGTCCAAATTAAAATGGCTGCCATCACGTGGCAGCGTGGGGCTAAATAGCCCCGAAAATCTCCCTCCCTAATCTCGCGAAATTTAAACTCTTGCGAGACTAAGGAGCAAGACCTCCCTCTCATTGGCCAAGCAGACTGGCAAGGGCAGGCCTTCCGGTCTGCTTAGCCAATCCTGCATCGGTGCCCTTTTTTGGGCTGATGCAACAGAAGACCCCTCCCAACTTGTTGGGGAGGGGTGTCTTTATCCATGTTTTCCCCTGTGGAAACATGAGACATGTGAATCAGCTTTATTTGCATATCCAAGATATAATGAACTGGCAAGAGTTTCCAGTGACCTTGGAGATCTGTATTCCTTTGCTGGCACTCCTACCCTATTTTTTTGTTCAGCAAAAAATGGTTTTGATTCAAAATGGCTCAGAATGCCCCATCCTCTACATGGTGTGGAGTTGGTTTTGTCATATGCTTTTCCCCCATAGTCCCTTTTATACCCAGGAGAAACCTTTTTTAAAAAACAGGAAGTAAACTGGAAGTTTTCTTCCAGCCCATATCCTGCTGTTTTTTTAAATCACATGGCCCTAAAATGACCAGATAGGGGATATAGTAAAATTGTCCATTCACATCTTTTATATACAATTTAGTAAAAACAACCCAAAAAAAGGGAAAAGGGGGGGGAGGAAAGGTTACACCAACAAACACCAACAAATAGAGTGGCTTAGTGGTTAAAATGCTGACTCTGATGATTGCCAGATCAGCAGATCAGCAGTTTGAGACCCAGGTGCCATGTGATGGAGCGCCTGTCACTATTTCCAGCTTCTGCCAACCTAGCAGTTTGAAAGCATGTAAAAGTGCAAGTAGACAAACAATACCACTTCAATGGGAAGTTAACAGCATTCCATGCAGTCATGCTGGCCACATGACCACAGAGTCATACAAGCTCTTCGGCTTGACAGAGATGAGCACTGCTCCCTACTGTCAGATACGACTTGACAACCTTGGAAACCTTTACTTGTTACAATATCACCTGAATATCACACTAATTAAAAATTTCAAAAATTGAAATATATACGCAAACACACAGAGAAAGCAGGCCTGGCAGGGTTCATCAAAGGGTTATTAGTACTGCCTCCAAACTCAGCTCCTCCCGCCAGTGTGGGGCCTTGCAATACTTTTAATGTCATGCCTTCTCTTCCATTTTATTTTTCTTTATCTCAGCAATCAATTTCCTAAATTGCTTTCTGTTTCACTCGGAGACAAGACTGTTTAAGTGTAAAGTGATATTAATGCTTTCCAGAAACAATTCTATTGCTTTTGCTGACCTTCAAATTATGTCTAACATTTGTTTTGGACAAAGCTCTAAGATGGCTCTGAACATTAAATTGCAAGATTTGTCACATATAGCAGTAATAAAATTAATAAAATAAAAAAAACAAAAAAAACCCCAATTGATTCTAACACTAAGAAAAAGTTTAGAAACTTGTTAGCAAGTTGGATATAATGATAACAGACAGAAGATCCATTTCCCAGCATATAAATGATGTTAGCATAGCCAACAATACAGCACAGCTTGTCTTAATTCAGTGAGAACAATTGTTGAACTCTCCTTTCAAAGCTACTCATTGCATTCTACATTACCCTTAAGCAACACTGAATGTTTTCACATGCTCCTGGTGCTTAGCAGCCAGTATAACATACTATAAGAAGGAATGAAAAATGTATCTTCTCCTAAGAAAGATATGGAGGTCCCCAGGCCATTGCCAGTCTTTCTCAGATAGTAGATATGTCTTCTTCAGAGGTATATATACATTTAACCCTTCACTTTCTAACAGTGTAATAACTGGTAAGAGGTAAAACATTAAAAGTTAATACAAATGTTCTTTTTTATGCTTTGCTAGTGAATTGTTTCAAATATTTCATACAAATAAACAAAAAGCACATTACACTGAAAGACAGAAAAATGTGTGATTTTTTTTTAATATTATGGAAACTAATCAGTGAAATAGTATCAAGTAATAATAAACATGAAGAGATCAGGGTTAGATTCCCCACTCAGCCATGGAAACCCACTGGCTGCCCTAGAGTGAGTTACACAGCCCTAGAAAGCCTAGTGATAGCTTCACCTTAGGGTCTCCATAAATTGGAAATGACTTGAAGAGACAAAACTAAAACAATAACAACAACAACATGCAAAAGTAAATGCATGTAGTAAATGCAAATACATAGAGAGGCTGCATTGAACACACAACCAACTGAATCTGGTGGACACCTAGGAAGTAAATTTGACCATATATAAAGCTGTGTAGTATTTTCTCTTTAAGGGGCTAAGCAGACGGGTGGCACGGGGCTGCCCTGGGAAGCTGCGGATCGGGGCCGAGGTATCCGCACACCTCGGCCCCGCGGTGCAGCGTCCCAGCCCCAGGAAGGAGTGCTAAAATAGTACTCCTTCTGCAAGACACCGAAGGTGCACTGCAAAAGGCTACCGGCACACCTTCAGCGCTTCTTCTGCTGAAGTGTGTGTGGACGCTGTGGTGGACAGACATCCTCAGAGCGCCGGACATGCAGAGGGTCCGGTGCAGCGACAATGTCTTATGGAAGGGGTTGGGGTGGCCAGCGTGTGGCTGCCCCTCCCCTTCTTTGCCCTGAAGATGGTGCTTTGCGCCATCTGCTTCCCCCCTAAGTCTGTGGGGACAAGCCACAGTTTATCAGTTTTAGATGTAGCTCACTCAATAATATAATATAATTTTTTTTTGTCACCAAAATTAATGGGAGCAGGATATTGCGTGGCTAAAGAATGGAGTCTTGATTAGTGCTGAAAAAGGTTTCATTTTCTCATCAAGTTAATTTTTTTTCTATTTATCCAATAATTTGGGACTTAGCATACATAGCTTGTTCTGTTGAATTGAGTTGTTTTGTATTGTTTAAACTGCAATGAACAATTGCCCAATCCCATAGTTAGGACTACTATTTGGTTACAAAAAATTTCTTTCAGACACAATTGAGAATGTAGTATAGCCTTATCAATCAATAACAAATTGCCCACTCTTTATCAGTTTGCCCAATGAAATATTTATATACTTACATTTTAATTAATAAATCTAAATGCTTTGATAATTTTGTTTCTCTTTTGGCTTTGCTTTGTCCCCACTGTCTTCCTCCTTGTTCTTGTACTTGTTTACCATTTGGAAATTGAATGGCCACCAGGTCTTCATCTGCATAGCAAAGTCAAGGATCAGAGAAACAGGAACCATTTTTTTTCATGTGAATGGCAAATGTCTTGTGAATGTCATGTGAATTGTGGTATACAAAGTCAAGTGAAGGAAAACATGTTGGCCAGTGTGGTAAAATCTATGAAACATAAAAAGAGGTCAGGTGATGACAAATAATTTATATCAAATAAGTAAACAAGGCTGTGTCTAGACTGCAGAATTAATACAGTTTGACACCACTTTAACTGCCATGGCTCAGTTCTGTGGAATTCTGGGAAATTGTAATTTTGTGAGATATTTAGCCTTCATGTTAAGAGAGCTCTGGGGCCATACAAACTACAAACCACAGGATGGAGCCACGACAATTAAAATGGTTGCATTAATTCTGAAGCATGTTAGCACCCCCAAATCTTACAAAAAGATACCACTACTGACATAACAAACAATAACATTGTAGTCATTATAGAGTTTGTATGAATAATTAATAATAATAATAATAATAATAATAATAACAACAACAACAATTTTATCTGCCCCTCTGCAGATGCAACCGGGGCAACTTACAACATTAAAATGACAGTAAAAACTGATGTCAAAGTGAATAACAAATGTAATTCAACAGAATGAATATGATGGGATCAATTAATTTAGCTTTATCATAAAAATGTTTATATATATTCTGGCACCAAAGACTTACTGGATATGTGTGTTACTACTGTTATATCTGTTTTCACTTGATATAATTTCAAGTCCTAAAATATAAAGTTAAATCATAGCTTGGTAACCCTAAAACTAACCTATTATAAGGTGGTTTTTTTTGGCATGTTTGCTATTGCCATCCTTTGAGGCTGAGAGAGTATGATTTGTCCAAGGCCACCTAGTAGGTTAGCATGGGCAAGCTGGGATTCAAACCCTGGTTTCTAGAGTCATAGGGGTGAAGCAGATTGGCGGCACGGGGCTGCCCTGGGAAGGTGCGCTGAGTGACCGAGGCATCCCCATGCCTCGATCCTGCAGCGCACCTTCCCAGTCCCTGAAAGGAGCGCTAAAATAGTGCTCCTTTCACAAGTCAGTGAAAGTGCACCACAAAAGCTTGTGGCGCACTTTCACTGACTTTTCCACCGCAGCATGTCCAGACGCTGCGGCGGGAGGTTGCCACCGGAGATCCGGCCTTGCAGAGGGCCGGCGGCTCTGAGGTCAACCTCAGGAGGAGGAAGGGGTGCCGAGCGTGCAGCTGCCCCTCCTCTTCCCTGCCTCCAGGATGGCTTTTTAAGCAGTCTGCCAAGGCCCATAGTCCAATGCTCAAACCACTACACCAAGCTGGCTCCTACACCATAAGGCAACAGAAGCTGGCTGCTCAACCACCATCACTACCACTGGGTACAAATGCAACAAGCATCAGGTTTCAAATACCAAAATAATTAAATGAATAAAGAAATAAAAATCAAAATGTGTATTCCAAAAAGAGCCAGCATGTTGTAATGCAGGGGTAGGCAACCTTTCCCCTTTAAGGGCCGGGGGACTTCAGCTCCCAGAATACAGGAGCTATTGGCCAACATGGGACTATTGGCCAACAGGGCTGAGGCTTCTGGGAGCTGAAGTCCCTCGGCCCTTAAAGGGGAAAGCTTGCCTACCCCTGTTGTAATGGTTTAAGCATTGGACTATGATTCTGGAGATCAGGCTTCAGTTCTCCTCCTGGCCATGGAAACCTTGCACCACTTTCTGCACAGAAGTTGCTACAAAGCCCTCTTGTTCCCTTGAAATGCCAATTTAAAACAAATGAATAAGCAAAGACTTAGGCAAGAATGAAGCTATCATTTATAGCTATCCTCCCATGGTGAGCCCCAGCTTTGAGAAATTCCTGGAGATGGAGAAACATGATTGCTTTCTCAAATTCTCTCCCTCAAAACAGAGTGCAAAATTTTGAGGCGTCATTTGTATATAGTTATAGAATAAATCAGGGGTAGGCAACCTTTCCCCTTTAAGGGCCTGGGGACTTCAGCTCCCAGAATCCCAGGAGCTATTGGCCAACATGGGACTATTGGCCAACATGGCTGAGGCTTCTGGGAGCTGAAGGCTCTCAGCCCTTAAAGGGGAAAGGTTGCCCACCCCTGGAATAAATGATTGTATTGTGTGAATGCATGAATATTTCATGTTTGTATGCATTTAAAATAAAAGATACTTCCAATTTCTGTAGATATATGTTTCAAATGTCTGAAGATAAAATTAGTATAATTAATATTATGCTTTGGAAACTGAGATTTCATTAATGTCAATTTAGTATATTACAGCTTTATCAAAGACTGTCACAATCCAGCTGTGATGAACATACTGATGTAAGCAGAGAATATATCTAATTTTCTGCATTATTAATGAAGTTCTTGCATCCCCCCCCCCTCCAATAATAGAATCTTTTCAACTCTGGCTCTTATTTCCTCAGTGTATTGATGGAATTTCAAGTGATCTCTCAAGAGACACTTGGTAATAGGAGATAATTTTTATGGCCATGACCAGAAAAGAGATGTTACTTTCCTTCATATCTAACACAGCAGCTCTACCAAAAATCAATTAACCATCATGGTTCATACATATATTCAGTGAATGAATGTGATAATATGTAGTGAAGGCAAGGAAAAGTTTGAGATGAAGCCACCACAGGAAGCTTGCACTGGCTTTTCATCTTTTTCAAATTCAACTGCCCTCATTCTAAAAAAATTAGCACAAATAGCAGAAAGGGAGAGAATTTCATAATTCAGCAGATATATAATCTGTGGCAAAGTACCCCAATAGTTGCATGAGGAAATAACATAAATTCTAGGTGGACATTTGTCTGCTTCCATAAAGGACAAAATTGTGTAGAAAGACATTGGTAATATCCCCATTCCTGAATGTTAGTATATTGAACATACCTTTGCCTGTTGAACATGAACATTCGTATGAGGCTATCTACGACATTTAGTTGAATGAAGTTGCATGCTTGTCATGATCAGGAACCAGAAGCTCAGTAACTCCATTCGCCTGAGCAAGGTTATAGATCAGTCAATTTGTAAAGGTCTGGATGGATGACTGTGATGGAGTCACTAGGTAGACTTGTTTCCTGACAGCCAATCACAGTTTGGGATGACTGTGAGGGAAGGGCTGCAGGGGAAAGAGTAGATATAAAAGGCAGGAGTCAGTGACTGTGAGTTCAGTTGAGGGGGAGATGACAATTCAGGGGAGTTTAAGAGAGTTGGAGGGAGTTAAAGGGAATTGAGTTGAGATGAGGTTTGAGTTCAGGGGAGGTACTTGAATGAGAGTTCTAGGGAGAGGGTTAGATAGGGAATCTTACTGGGCCTAGAGGAAGTCAGAGAGGTATTCTGACAAGACAGTAGAGCAGGGATAGGCAAACTGTCCCCTTTAAGGGCCGAGGGACTTCAGCTCCCAGAATCCCAGACTATTGGCCAACATCCCAGACTATTGGCTAACATGGCTGAGGCTTCTGGGATCTGAAGTCCCTCAGCCCTTAAACGGGACAGTTTGCCTACCCCTGCAGAGTAGCTGGAGAAAAAGATAAAAGATCTCAATATGGTCAGATAAGGATGCTGACTGGGAGACTTAGGTCCTCGGCAGATGACTAATAGAGTCATCTTGGAGGCCCCGAAGAGGAGGGGCAGCCGCACGAGCGGCGCCCCTTCCTCTTCCTGAGGTCGCCTTGGAAGCTGCCGGCCCACCGCACGGCCGGCGCTTCCAAGGCAACCTCCCTCCGCAGCGACTGGACGCGCTGCGGAGGAAAAGACAGGGAAAGTGCGCCCGCCACTTTTAGGGCGCACTTTCCCTGTCTTGAGGAAGGAGCGCTGATTTAGCGCTCCTTCCAGAGCCACCGTAGGAGTGCCGGGATGCGGAGGCTGCATCCCCGCAGTGCTCCGTCTGGCGGCGGCTCCAGTGCCTCCGTCTGCTGAGGCCCAAAGTGTATTGGTGATTGCAAAGAGTGAACTGTGAAATGCTTGCAACTGTTATATTAATGCAACCATACCACATTTGAACTATTCTAACTAAGCTACTTTCTTGCTATATGTTATTCAGTAAAGTTAATATTTATCTGTTATAATAGAAGTCTCTGCCTGAGTCAATTCTAGACCTTATAGGCACAGACAAACACACTATCTAAGATATTAAACTTGTAAGAGGAAGACATTTGGGACCCTACTTCTTATACATTTAGGGAAAGTCTATAAAGGGTGGATGCTGGGCAAGTGTAATTGATGAGGGGTCTTCTATAAGTCAGAGGTAAAGGTAACTTCAAGGCATAGAAAAGAGGTCATATCACAATGACTTGGTGCGCATATTAATAGTGGGAGTTACATATGTGTCCATATCTATGGACATGGTTTTGTCTTACATGGAAGTAGACAAACATACATGTTAAAGAGTGTCGCCCAAGGCATGAGAGAACATTTCCAGCTGTGCCTTGGAGTGTGTATCTCAACTTTATAATTAAACAAAAAAATCAAAACACCTATGAAATTCCTTGAAGTATACCATCAGTAGAAATACCAGGGAATGTTAAAATAATTTCTACATTTTCCCCCAAATGGGGGTAATGAGAAGAAAAGATACATTCATGCATTCCTGAGTAATGACCTATTTCTTTCCTGAAATAGAATTTGAGGCAAATACAGAAAGTCTTGTTCATCTAACTATTTGTATGTTTTGTGGAGACAGAGAAGGAAAGGGATTTTCTGCAAGATGACTTGCCCTCTCGATCATTGCTCATCTTGGCTGGCCGTCCAGGGGGGTGACGTGCTGAGGGTATTCCTTCGGGATACCATCAATGCGTCATTCAGGGAAGGTGTTGTTCCATCTTGTTTAAAGGAGGCAGCAGTTAAACCCCTCCTGAAAAAGCCTTCCCTGGATCCCCTGGACAGGAATAACTATAGACCAGTTTCCTTGCTGCCCTTCTTAAGCAAGGTGATCGAGAGGGCAGTTGCTCCCCAACTCCAAGCTGTCTTGGATGAAACTGATTATCTTGATCCACTTCAAACTGACTTTAGGACAGGATATGGAGTTGAGACTGCCATGGTTGCTCTGGCTGACAACCTCTGCTTGGGTATCAACAGGGGTAGTGTGACCCTGTTGGTGCTCTTGGACTTCTCAGCGGCCTTTGATACTATAGACCACTCCATCCTCTTGGATTGCCTGAGAGAGTTAGGAATTGGAGGCACGTCTCTGCAGTGGTTCCATTCCTTCCTTTCGGGCAGAACCCAGAGGGAGAGGCTCGGGGACAGTTGTTCTTCCAGAAAAGAACTTAATTGTGGCATCCCTCAGGGCACCATCCTGTCCTCGATAATATTCAATATCTATATGAAGCCGTTGGGAGAGATCATTTGGAGGCATGGAGCACAGTTTCTTCAGTATGCTGACGACACCCAGATATACCTCTCCATGACCCGATCGTTGCCCAGACCTCAGATGGCATCTCTCCTCTCAATAATTGTCTTAAGGCGGTAATGGGTTGGATGAGGAAAAACAGATTGAGACTGAATCCAGACAAAATGGAGGTACTTACAGTGACCGGCCCGAAACCAGGTGTGGGAATATATCTTCCAGTCCTGGATGGAGTCACACTCTCCTCCAAGGACTGTGTTTGCAGTCTGGGGGTAATCTTAGATTTGTCGCTTCACATGACTTGTCAGGTGAATGTGGTGGTCAGAAGTGTCTGTTATCAGCTTCAGCTGATACTCCAACTGCGCCCTTTCCTGGAGACTAAGGACATGGAAATTGTGGTGCATGCTCTGGTAACTTCACGTTTAGATTTCTGTAACACGCTCTACATGGGGCTACCCTTGTGCCTAACCCAGAAACTTCAGTTGGGTCAAAATATGGCAGCCAGGTTGCTCACTGGTGTATCAAGGAGAGAACACATCACACCAGTGTTGAAATCTCTCCACTGGCTACCAATTAGTTTCCGGGCACAGTACAAGGTGTTGGTTTTGACTTTTAAAGCCCTACATGGCTTGGGCCTATCTTATCTCAGGGACAGCCTCTTCCCGTATGACCCCCCCCCCGCGCACTTCGGTCCTCTGGGAGGAACCTGCTACAGCCCATGAAAACCAGGTTTTTGCAAACCTCCCAGATGACCTTTTCTGCGACCGCTCCCAAACTGTGGAATGGCCTGCTGGACGAGATCCATCTTATTACCACTCTTGCTGCCTTCTGGCTCTTCCTTTAGATGGTCTGGCTTGTTAATCTGCTCTCCTACTCCTAGCCACTATTGCTTTTTGTTTTTGTTTTATGATTTTATTATTGATGCCATTTTTAATACTATTCTAGTTTAATCTATTTTTAAGGGGTGGAAGGGTTAGGGGGAGTATTGGGTGATGTGTTTTATTAAACTTGTAAGAGGAAGACATTTGGGACCCTACTTCTCAGGGGGGGAGGGGTCTCTGGGACTGGGTATTGTATATGTTTTTGGGTTTTTTTATGCCTGTAAGCCGCCCTGATTGGGTTACCAAAGGGCGGGATATAAATAAATTTTATTTATTTATTTATTTATTTATTCTTGCATTGTTTTAATCTGTTGTACACCACCCTGGTTGCTTTGCAGAGGGGCGGGTTCAAAACAAAACTTATTATTATTATTACACTTATTAAGATTAATGAAATAGAAATGGAGTCACTGACTGATAAAAATGGCCCTCTCTGTCTGCATCCACAGATTCAATAATTCATGGCTTAAAACAGGAGTAGGCAACCTTTCCCCTTTAAGGGCTGAGGGACTTCAGCTCCCAGAATCCCAGGAGCTATTGGCCAACATGGGACTATTGGCCAATATGGCTGAGGCTTCTGGGAGTTGAAGTCCCTCGGCCCTTACAGGGGAAAGGTTGCCTACCCCTGGCTTAAAATATATTGTTAAATAAAAAAACCCAAAAAGCAAACCTTGATTTTTGTAATTTTATATAAGGTATACTATTGTAATACACCACTGTATACAATGGGACATGAACATTCACAAATTTTGGTATTTACAAGGTTATGGTGGTAGTTCATGGAACCAAATACCAACACATAGACACTCTATCAGAGTTAGTGCCAAATAGGTTAGACCCCTTGAAATCAGTGAGAGCTGCATAAGTGATAACATACAGGTTCCATTAATTCCAATCCACTAGGTCATATACAGCCTTTGATGAAACAAAAATAGAATCTTGCATTTAAAATGAAAGGATCTTTTAGATAACCTTTCATCTTGTTAACTGGATGAAGTATGAGTTGCTATCTAATGACCAGGTATGTATGTAGTCTTTCATAATGTGAACGATCCTCACTCTCTTGTCCTTGAGGCGAATAAAGCAACTTGAAAGATGGAAACCTTTCAAAGATAGTACTCTGCCTTGAGTGTAGCAACAACAGCAGCAAAATAGCTACGTAAAGTCTCTCCCTTACTCAGGGCCCTTATACACCACACAATTATAGCTTTATGGTTCTACTTTAACTTCCCTGGCAATATCATAGGAAATTTGCAGCTTAGGGAAGCATTCAGAATTCTCAGCCAGAGAGCTCCATGTTGCCCTGGCAATGTACACTACAATTAGGTAGTGTGAAAGGTCCCAGGTAAAAATACCTACTCCAAATTGAAGAGATTGCATAGATGGCACTAAGATGGGATGTAATAGCAAGGGAAGGGCCAACAAACCTTACCTTACTCTTTCTTTTACATGTCAGTGATTCTTCCAAAGGTAGAATACACTGAAAATGTTTTGATCATCTCTTAATTGGATTATTTAAAAAAATAAGATCGGACTGGACTTATTTTTCTCTTTCTATCCATATAAGATGAAGACTGAGCCCTGCTAATTCAATATATTCACCGAACTAGGAAGACTAGCTTACTACTCCATATTTCTATCCTTCCTCTGCTAGTGCAACAAAAATAGGCAATAAATGTGTACAGGCCTAAATTTCTGTGTTTTCTTCTTTACCTACTGTGTCTCTTTGCAAGAGAAAGGAAACCAGGCAGTTTATTTAGCACAAAATGAACACAATGTAGCAATGAAGCCATGTATATTCTCTCCCCATTCTGTTGCTTTAACACTTTTCTGCTTACCTGGACCCTCTTTTCCTTTTGGACAATAAATAAATAAATGAACAAATAAAGCTGTTAAATTGTCTCCCCTGCAAGTAACAAGCTTGTTGCCAGGACAGGCAATTTGCCTTTCTAATAGATTTAAGTGCTTTTTTTTTTTAATAATCCTATTTTTCAAACAAAAAATGGATTCACAGCATATTCTTTTGTTGGTATTGTTTTGGCATGTCTAGAAGGTTGTGTGATCTCCAGAGGGCTCCTGGGTTCACTGCAATTGTCCACCACTCCTACAGCATAAATTTTCATAGATGTAACAATGGAGATTTTTGCATGCCAAATCTGCTTTGGTTGCTTTGGCTTCCAACAGCTTTTCAAGAATGGGAAAATCCCATTCTTGAAAAGTTGCAAGAGGAGCCTGGATTGGATATGGGTTGTCTACTGCCCAGACACGGGGCAGTGTGATAAGATCCATCAATGATGGTTGCAACACATATCTATCATGGTGAAGATATGTGATGTCTCCTCTTCTCATCCTCTTTCTGACGTATCCTTTCTTGTTTTATTCCTTTTTACTTTAACAAGTAGCATTTATGGTGTTGGGAAATTATTATTACATTAATGTAAGTTACAGTTAGCTTATATGTGATTGTGATAGAGTTATATTTGGTGAGAGTAATTTCTATTATAAATTTAAAGCTATAAAGATTCATAAAGTTTATAAAGTTATTAAAGAACTATAAAGGGGGTGAAATGGAGAAACAACATACAATTACAAAAAAGATTAACCCAACATCGTATGTGGCATAAAGAAGAAGCTCTGATGCCTCTGCAAAAGCTGATCCAATGCAAATGCTACTAGAAGAATTTCAAAAACTGAGGACAGAAGTACATAATGAATTGAAACTTTCCAGAAAAGAAACAAAAGATGAAATTCATAAAGAATTAGATGTCTTCAGAACAAAATTGGAAAAGATAACAAATGAAATAGAAGGCATCAAGACAGATGTGGAAGAATTACAAGGAACTACTAATCAACTTCAAATAACAACATCACAATTAATGGAGCAACAAAAAAGGGAAAGTGATTTAAATTTACTTCAAGAGGCTTGTTATAGGGGGAAAAGCCTTAAGGTGAGAGGAATTCCAGAAATCCCAGATCAAAACCTATTTGATTTGGTCTGAGAAGTATTAGGAGAATATATGGAAATTCCAAAGGAAGAAATGGCAAAATAAATAGATACCTCCTTTCGTATAAGTTCTCCCTTCAAGATTGTTTCCTCAGCCCCTGTTAGAACTGAAGCTATATGGGGTTTGCTAGTTCCTATTCAATTGGTCCATTGTCCATTGTTATGTTTTAAATGATTACTGTTTTTAACTGCTCTGTAGTTTAATTGATTTTTAAGGGGGGAGGGAGCTATGTTATTTAAGTTGTATATATTTTTAGCTTTGTAAACTGCCTAGATTGGTTCGCCACAGGGCGGTATATAAATAAATTTTATTATTATTTATTATTATTATTGAGAGTGGCTAGAGAGAGGAATTTGCCAAGAGATGTTATAATCTCCTTCACCAGAATCAGGATGAAAGAATTAATCTTGACAAAAAAGTTATAAGGAACAGCTACAAATAAATGGTAAGACAGTAAGGATTTTAAAGGATGTGCCAACCTCAATATTATGGAAGAGACAAGAATACGATTCTTAACACAGGAATTAACAAAAAGAAATATAAGGTTTGCTTGGAACAGAACCAAAGGTTTATCACTTACTTATAAACAAAGGAGATACAGAATTGATACTGTGGAAAAAGTGAAACAATTTTTAAAGAAATTGCAGGCAGCAAGAAAGGAGGAAGGGAAAATAATAGATATACGGGAAGATAAAATGAAGATGGGAGCTCAAACAAGGGAAGAATGCAAACAACAAAAATTAGAGAGACAAGAACAACGAATTTGATTACAAGAGATGGGTGCCTGCACAATGCAGGAAGAAGAAAATGACAGTTCAGAAGAGGAACAACTGGGAGAAGATGAGGAAATTACACTATAATCAATATAAGGATTAAAGATGGCAATCAAAATAATTTCATGGAACATTAAGGGATTAAATTTGAAATAAAAAAGAAGCAAACCATTTCATTATTTGCAAAAAAAGAAACCAAAAATAGTTTGTTTACAAGAAATAAAGATTAAGAAGACAGAAACAAAATATCTACAAAATCCAAGCATGGGTCAAATGTTTGTATCAGCAAATGAAAAAAGAAAAGGAGTGGCAATCTATATACAAAACAATACAAGGCCAAAAAAAATTTTAAAGACCAACAGGGAGACTATATTGGGGTGGAGGCACAAGATATAAATGGGAAATATCTTTTAATTGGAGTATACAGCCCAAAGGAAAAACAAACGGACTTTTACAAGAGACTACATTATGAAATAAATAACGTAATAAAAGATAATGAGAAATTGATCTTGATGGGAGACTGGAATGGTGTTATTGAACCAAAAAGATATAGAGAATCTACTAAAAAAAATTAAAGAAAATCAAGGGAAATTGCCCAAAACTTTTTTTGATTGGAAAGATCAATTGAATCTTACAGATGTTTGGATGGACTTATATATTTATATATATATACAGTAAAGGTTTTACTTTCTTTTCTGAAATGCATAAGTCACATTCAAGAATTAATATGTTTTTGATTTCTGAAGAATTCAAAATAAGGGTTAAAAGTATGGAAATTTTATCTAGATATCTTTTTGATCATAGCCCAATAATATTGGAATTACAATTGTATGAAAAAAAATGTGGATGAAAACTGAATGATTACCTCCTAAATGATAAACAATTTGTAATAAGATGAAAAGTGTACTGAAGCAATATTTTGAAATTAATACAGTAGAAGAGACTAAACAAAAAAAAATGGAATGCAAGTAAGGCGGTAATAAGAGGAATTTTAATACAAAGAGGTTCCGAAGTTAAAAGACACAGAGAAAAAGAAATGAGGAAATTAGAAAATCAGATCAAAATCATGGAAATGGAGTTATTAAAAGACCCAACAAATGACAGTAAAGGTAAGAAATTAAAATGGCTAAGATCACAACTGAATAACTTATTTACAATTGAAATAGCCAAAAAGATGAAATTTATAAAACAGAGACAATTTGAAAATGCCAACAAAAGAGGGAAATGGTTGGCATATAGACTAAGAAAAGAAAAAGAAAAAAGATTAATAACAAGTTTGAAAGAAAGGGACACAATGATTTATGCACAACAAGACATAGAAATGGTTTTCAAGAATTTTTTTACAAGTTTATACAAGAGAACAAAGTTAAATGTGAAATACTTAAATATATGGAAAATCAAGAACTGTGTGAATTGTGAAATGACAAACAACAAATACTAAAGAAAGATTTTACAGAAGAAGAATTAAAGCAAGCAATTAATAAATTAAAGCAGGGTAAAGCTCCAGGTCCAGATGGATATACATCAACTTACTACAAGATTTTTATGGAGGAACTTAAAGGACCTTTATTAGAGACTTTAAACCATATGAATAAAGACGGTTTGCCAGAAACTTGGAAAAATGCTAATATTATTTTCATACCGAAAGAAGAAAAAGAAGAAATAAGAATTAAAGACTGATATTGCTATTAAACACTGACTATAAAATATTTATGCTAATATTAGATGAAAGATTAAAACAAATTTTAATAGATGTCATACAAGAAGAAAAAGCAGTTTTCTCCCATCACGACAATTAAAAGATAATAATAATAAATAATAATAAAATTTATTTATATACTGTCTAATGGCTGCTCAATCTGGATGGTGTACAACATAAAACACAATTACAATAAACAACATATAAGAATAATCATAAACACAATAGAATATTATGAACAAAACAATAAAAAAGTTAGCTTTATTATTTTTAGGTGATGAAAAAGCTTTTGACAATGTGGATTGGTTGTTTATAAAGCAAAGCAAAAGCAAAGCAGCTTCATTTATATACTGCTTCATATCGTGTATGGGATGTCTAAGCGGTTTACAATGGTGAGCTGATTGCCCCCCAACAATCTGGGTACTCATTTTAGCGACCTCGGAAGGATGCAGGCCTGAGTTGAGCCTCAGCCTTGGCTGGTATTGAACTCGCAACTTTGTGGTCTATGAGTGAGTGGCTGCAGTACAGGCATTTAACCACTGCGCCACCAGGGCTGTTGACTACTGTTTTAGAAAAAATGAAAATGGGAGAAAATTTATGTAACTGGATAAAACAGATATATAAGGATCAGACAGCGAACTTGGTAATAAATGGATCAAACATAGGAAAAATAGAAATAACAAAAGGAACGCAACAAAGATGTCCAATATCTCCTCTTCTTTATATTACGATTTTGGAAATCCTTCTAAAACAAATAAGAGAAAATAAGAAGGTCCAAGGGTTGAAAATTCAAAGCAAATAATAAAAACTATGAGCTTTTGCAGACAATTTAGTGGTAATATTAGAAGACCCTATACATCAAATAAGAGATCTTTTCCAAATATTGGAAGATTATGGTCAGGTATCTGGATTTAAAATAAATTTGGAGAAATCAGTTATTATTACCAAAAACATGGAAAGAGAAGAAAAAAAAGAATTGCAAAAAATAACTGGATGTAATATAAAAAACAAAGTGAAGTATTTAGGAATATGGATTTCCAAAAGAAATACAGACCTTTTTGAGAATAATTATAAAATAAAATGTAAAGAGATTAAAAAAGACTTAATAAGGTGGAATAAACTAAATCTTTCA
>JAIPUX010001232.1:110889956-110900819 GCA_020142125.1 Phrynosoma platyrhinos | reverse complement strand
AGTTTGGTCTGTTTCAGTGTCTTTCCTTGCCAGAACTTTTACATCTCTCTTAGACAATTGGACAAGATCTCAGAAGCGAAGTTGGGTGCTTCCCTCTCACGTTTGAGCTAATTATAAATTCCCCAAAATTAGGTCTTGGTTTCCCAACAGATATCTCTTACATGTAGTCTCACTAAGCCAGGTGTCCCACATCTTAGATCTATGCATTTTACTTTTTTGCCCTAAGTGCAGTATCTTACATTTCTCCATGTTGAAATTCATTTTGTTAGCTTTGGCCCAACTTTCTAATCTATTAAGGTCATTTTGAATTTTCATCCTGTCCTCTCGGTTTTAGCTATTCCTCCTAATTTGGTGTCATCTTCAAATTTGAGAAGCATGCCCTCTATTCTTTCATCAAAGTCATTGATAAAGATGTTGAATAGCACTGGGCCCAGGAGAGAACCCTGTGGCACCCCACTGGTCACTGGAGAGAAGTGGAGACATTGCTGAGCACCCTTTGGGTTCAGTCAGTCAACCAATTACTAATCCACCTAACAGTTGTATTGTCTAGCCCACATTTTGCTATCTTGTTTGCAAGAATAACATGGAGGACCTTGTCAAAAGCCTTATTGAAATCAAGATATGCTATTTCTAGCACATTCCCTTCATCTAGCAAGCTGGTAATTTTATCAAAAAAAGAGATCAGGTTATCCTGGTATGACTTGATTTTGAGAAACCCATGTTGACTTTTAGTGATTATGGCATTCCCTTCTAAATGTTCACCTACTCTCTGTTTAATGATCTGCTCTAGAATCTTTCCCAGTATTGATGTCAGACTAATTGAACAATAGTTGTTGGGATGCTCTTTTTTCCCCTTTTTGAAAATGGGGACAATGTTTGTCCTCGCCAGTCTTCTGGGACTTCTCCTGTTCTCCAGGAGTTCTCAAATATTATTGCCAGTGGCTCTGAGATAACATTTGCCAGTTCTTTTACTATCCTTGGATGTAGTTCATATGGTCCTGGAGACTTACATTCATTTAGATTAACCATGTATTCCTGTACTATTTCTTTACTTATTCTGTGCTGCATTTCTCCTGTTGTGTTCTCTGGTCCATTTTCTTCAATAATAATAATATAACAATAAATTTTTATTCATATCCCGCCCCTCTGCTTTGCAATCAGGGCGGGTTACAGCATATCAAAACATACAAAGTTAAAAGCATTCCCTCATCCCGCAATCTAACCCTCCCAAGTTCAGCACCCTTTTCCTTTTGTGAGAAGACTGAGACAAAGAAGGTGTTGAGTGGTTCTGCCTTTTCTCTGTCTCCTGTTAGAATTTCTTCATCTTCTCTGTGCAGTGACCCTACAATTTCCTTCTTCTTTCTTTTGTTACGGATATACCCCAAAAGTCCTTTTTATTTATCTTAACCCCTCTAGCAAGCCTGAGTTCATTCTGTACTTTGGCTTTCCTGACTTTACCCCTACATGTTCTACCTATTTGTTTGAATTCCTCTTTAGTGATTTTGCCCCTTTTCCATTTCTTATACATCATCCATTTAAAACTTAGTTCAGTTGAAAGTTCTTTTGTCATCCAACCCGGCTTCTTCATACACTTCCAATTTTTCCTTCTCATTGGAACAGTTTGAGAGTGAGCCTTTAGTTTTTAAATCCTTATGTTTTATTGCTCTCTCTCAATTAATTTCTAGTTTATTCATTTATATTGTTATGATTATTTCTAATATTATTGTTTTTGCCAATTCTGTATTTTGTGGTCATATTAACTGGGATATAAAGTTTTGTGGTTTTTTTTTAAATAAAATAAAATAAACCAACAGTGAAAACTTTTCATCTGCTAATTCTCAGGTACTGTAGAGATAGAGATAGACACACATAAACTATTTTTTCTTATTATTAACTTTCCATAAGTTGATGCCAACTCATGGGGACCCTGTGGATGAGACATCTCCAAGAGCCTCCTGTCTCTATTGTTCTGCTTAAGTCCTGCAAATTCAGACCTACAACCTCCCTGATTGATTCTCTTCATCTGTTGTGCGGTCTTCCTCTCTTTTTACTACCTCTGCCTTTCCTAGCATTATTGTCTTTTATAATGAATCATATCTACTCATGATGTAACCAAAGTTCAACAGCCTCAGCTTGATCATCTTGGCTTGATCTGTTCTAGGAGATTTCAGGTTTGATCTGTTCTAGGACCCATTTGTCTTTTTGGCTGTTCATGGTATGATTAACACTGTTCTCCAGAACCATATCTCAAATGAGTTGCTTTTCTTCTTATCTGCTTTTTTCATTGTCCAGCTCTAACATCTATACATGGTGATGATGAATACAATGGCTTGGACATTCTAATTTTAGTGTTCAGTTGTATATTTTTACTCTTTAGGATCTTGTCTAGTTATCTCATAACTGCCCTTCCTATTCCTAGTCTTCCTTGATTTCTTGGCTGCTGTCTCTGTTCTATTCAATGTTTGATCCAAGGTATGGGAATTCAAGCTATTTCAGTTTCCTCATTCTCTACGTTAAATTTATGTAGATCCTATTTTGTGGACATATATAAACTGGGAGCAAATTCAAGAAACAAAAAAAAAGAGAGGGGGGAAAAGAACAACTTTGTGAAGACGGAGAAGGACAAAAGAGTGTGGGGGAGGGAAGAAAAAAGGAATTTAAGAAGTACTGAGAGTTCAATACACTGAGAAAAATACAAACTATTATCACACTGTGTAATACTGATATATTGTATAATTACTGATTTATTGAATGAATCTGAATTTAAACAATTTAATTTTATTGTCAGTACAAGGGGATTAAGAGAGGGGATATATAGATATTAAATTAATTTAAGACAAAATAGGTATATATATATATATATTGATAGATGAATTCTTATTTAGATCAGATTGATTGTTGTTATCCTTTTTTCTTCCTACATATCTGCCTTTACCTTTCCTTTCTCTTAGGAGAATTAATTGATTGATAATAGATTTGGGAGTAAACAAATAGATTGAGAAGGTGTATAGAAGAATTGTAGCTGACTATTTGTGACAGTGGTAGATGGATTAATCAAACAATTGTTTAAATATTGGAAGATAAAATATTTAATAAGGTATACTAGACAAAATCAGTTAAGTGTAGTAATAAAAATTAAACTAGAAAAATAGAGTGAAAATAATTTGATTAAAAAGGAGAGCGTTAAACTAATTTAAAGAAATAATTCAATAATAAGACTAGATCATACCATTTAAGAGACAAAATAGTAAAATAACTAAATAAAAGAAAATTAAGGGGTTAATAAATAAATAGTAGGGTGGGGTTAATAAATAAACAGTAGGGTGAGATCCTTGCAAAATTTGAAGACAATTTGAAAATTTGACAAATAGGGAAATTAAAAGAGAAGAGAATAATTAAAAATAATAATAATCAAAATAAAAAAAATAACAGACAAATAAATAAAATAAGGAATCAAATAAATAAAAATGATGTCCAGGAAGGAAAGAGACAGATAGGCCCAAGCTGCAGCACTGTTGAATCAATGAAGACCTTCACTAGAAATGACAACTAAAGGAAGCGAACAAAATGTTAATTTTATAGAGGAGATGAAAATAATACATTTAGAATTAAGAAATGAAATTAGAGATTCAAGGGAAGAGACAAGAAGAGAAATTAGAGAGTCAAGGGAAGAAACAAAGGAAGAATTGAAATACGAATCCAACTTGATAAGATCGAATTTAGAAAAATTAATAAGGACACTGAGAAAATGGTGGTAAAAGCAAATTTACTGGATCTTCTGGTTTTTTTTCCTCTTTAGTGATTAAAGATATATTTGCCTCTCTTCATGATTCGGGGACTCCTTCTTCCTTAATTTTACTGGGAAGCTGCGGATTTGGACTGAAGCATCCACAAATCGCCAAAGGTGCGCCGCAAAAGGCTGCTGGCGCATCTTCGGCACCTCTTCCACTGCAGCATGTGCGCATGCTGCAGCGGAAAGGCATCCTCGGAGCATCGACCATACAGAGGGCTGGCTGCTCTGACGATGTCTTTGGGAAGGGTTTGGGGCACCCAGCGTGTGGCTGCCCCTCCCCTTCCTTGCCCTGAAGATGGCATTTTGTGACATCTGCTTAGCCCCTTATTTTATCTATTGGGTGTTCTGTATATAGCTTACTATAATAATTGTAAAATACCTCTTCTATCTTATTTTGTGTATAAATATTATCTCCTTTTATTTTTATTATTTGTTTCTTTTCTCTATCCTTTCTTAGTCTTTGCGATAACCATTTTCAACCTTATTTGCTTGTTCAAATGTATTTTGCTTCAGCTTCTTAATCTTTTCTTCTATTTCTTTAACCATTTCCATTGATAATTGTTTTTGCAACTTCTTTATATCTTTTAATGCTATATTATCCTTGGGACTTTCTTATAATTTTTCCTCTTTCTTTTTTATTAATTCATTTAGTTTCTGCATTTTCCTCTTTTTATTATTTTGTAATATTATATTTTGTTGGATAAAAAAAATACCCTAATAACCACTTTAAAAGCATCCCAAACTACTATTTCCTTTGTACCTTTATTCCTATTCTCTTAAAAAAATTAATTAACTTCTTTACTCTCTCTACTACTACTGGATTTTTAAGTAATTCCTCATTTAACCTCCATTGCTTTGATTTCTTAGGTTCTTTAAATTCCAAAATTAATGGATTATGATCTGAGATTGTTCTGGGCAACATTTCCATTCCTACAATTTCATCTGTCATCCTTTTATTTATCAAAATTAAATCTATTCTTGCCAGGGATTTATGCCTATATGAATAAAAGGTATAGCCTTCTTTTTGGTCATATAAATGTCTCCATGAATCTACCAATATTAAGTCTTTTATCATTCCAAATAAAGTCTTTGGCAATTTCTCTTGTGATTCTCCTATTCCTTTTCCACATTTTCTGTCCAGTTTAGGCTCAATTACACCATTGAAATCTCCTAAAATTATAATATTTTCATAATTATATTCACTTATTTTTTTCTGTTTAAGTCCTCATAAAATTTTGCTTTGTTTGCAAGGCACACTCCTACTATTAAGATTATCTTCCCTTACCATGTAGTTTCTACTCCTATCCAATTACCCTTTTTATCATTAAATATTTCTTTTGAGTCCCTTTGGTTATTTATATACAGGATCACTCCTTTTTTTCTTTTTATCTGTTGACACAACATATTCTTTTCCTAATTTTTTATTTTTTTTATTAATCTAACATCCTTTGTTTTAATGTGTGATTCTTGAATACTAATTATATCACATTTTTGCTTTTCTAGAAATAAAAAAGCTTTTCTTCTTTTTTGTGGTGAATTCAATCCTTTAATATTTAGAGATAGTATTTTCATTATTGTTTTAGTTTTTAACTCAGGAAGGAACTACTTAGTAAGAGTGCAATGGGGGGAATAATTTTTCAACCCTCTTCCCGGCACATAAGATTTCAACACTCTTCCCAGCACATCTTTAAAAATACGAATTGCCTTTCCCTCAATGATCAAGTCTTTTTTATAACTCTCTTGAAGTACAGGCCTGGATGGGTTCACAATAGCTTTTTATAAAACATTCACAAACAAATTATGTGTTCCACTTCAAAAAGTCAGGAATTCCATATTAGAAGAGCGATTACCATCTACTTGGCAGGAAGCAGAAATCATGATTATACCAAAGAAAGGGAAGCCAAAATCAGATATTAAGAATTATAGACCGATTTCACTGTTAAACAGTAATTATAAGATATTCTCATCAATTTTCGCAAATTGATTTAAAAATTACCTAAAAAATTGGAATGACCATTTTTTAGACTATTGAGGGTTCCTGCCACATAGGCAAATGAGAAAAAATATCAGAATAGTTCAGGACATGATAGAATATTATGATAGACATAATGACAAAAACTTAGGATGCTGTTTATTGATTTGGAAAAAGCCTTTGATGTGGTCAATTGGTAAACTTTATTTGAAATTATAGAAAAAAAGAAATTAGGCCCCAAATTTACAAAGTGGATAAAAGAAATATACAAGGAACAAAAAGCCAAAATTATTATTAATGGTGAGTGAACCTATTATATAAATATTCAAAGAGGAACTAGACAGGGATGCCATCTGTCCCCATTATTATTTCTGATAGTAATTGAAAGACTAATAAAAGAAATTAAAAAACAAGATCTAATTCGAGGATTTAAGATTAGAAAATACTGTTATAAAATATGAGCATATGCTGAAGACATAGTGATATTTTTGGATAATCCAGATGAATATGCAAGTCAGCTGATTGAGATTATAGAGAAGTTCAGAGAGATAACTGCATGTAAGTTAAATAAAGAAAAATCTACAATGCTTACAAAAAATATGCCTAAAGAAAAAGAAAGTGAGTTAAGCAAGAAAGTAGGTATGAAAATCCAATCCAAAATAAAATATTTAAGTATAGCAATTACAAAGAGAATATTAGATTTATTTGACAATTACTACCCAAAAAAAAAAAAAAATGGGGAGAAATTTTTTTTAAAAATATGATTCAATGAAATAAAAAAATAATCCAGATGAATATGCAAGTCAGCTGATTGAGACTATAGAGAAGTTCAGAGAGATAACTGCATGTAAGTTAAATAAAGAAAAATCTACAATGCTTACAAAAAATATGCCTAAAGAAAAAGAAAGTGAGTTAAGCAAGAAAGTAGGTATGAAAATCCAATCCAAAATAAAATATTTAAGTATAGCAATTACAAAGAGAACATTAGATTTATTTGACAATTACTACCAAAAAAAATGGGGAGAATTTTTTTTTAAAAATATGATTCAATGAAATAAAAAAACAACATTCACTATCACAAAGAATATCAACTATCAAGATGTTTGTGCTACCAAAAATGATCTTTCTATTTCAAATGATTCCGATAATAGACAAAGATCAATATTTCAAAATTTGGAATAAAGATATAAATAGTTTCATCTGGAAAAATAAAAGGCCAAGAATCAGACTTAAAATATTACAAGATTCAAAAGACAGAGGTGGAAAGTGGGCACCTAACCTAAAACTTTATTTTGAAGCAAGCTGTTTTACTTGGTTGAGAGAACGGATAACCTTAGAGAATGATAAACTACTAGAATTAGAGAGTAATGGCCTCTGCTTTGGATGGCACGCTTACTTGGGATATGGGAAAATAAAAGTGAACAAAGCTTTGAGTAACCATTGTATTAGGCATGCTATATTTAGAGTATGGAATAAATATAGCGGAAGAATTATGCCTAAATTTGCAGCATGGTTTTCCCTCCAAGAAGCTGCACAATGGAAAGAAATGAATTGGATAACATATGACAAATTTTTAAAAAGGGATGAAACAAGTAAATTCAAAATGAAAATACAAGAAGAACTAAATGAAGAAGGATTCATTCTAGATTGGTTTAAATATAGGCAAATTGCAGAATGTTTTAGAAGGGACATGAGGGAACAAGGCATTGAATTTAAATTGAATGAATTTGACAAAATCTGGTTGGGAGATAACAATAAAAAGATTGGGTGTTTTTACAAACTACTACTAAAATGAGAACTAGATGAGGTAATTAAAGAAAATATGATTAATCATAGAACCATAGAATCATAGAATCATAGAGTTGGAAGAGACCACAAGGACCATCCAGTCCAATCCCCTGCCATGCAGGAACTCCCAATTAAAGCATTCCCAACAGATGGCCATCCAGCCTCTGCTTAAAGACCTCCAAGGAAGGAGACTCCACCACACTCCGAGGAAGTGTGTTCCACCAGCGAACAGCCATTACTGTCAGGAAGTTCCTCCTAATGTTGAGGTGGAATCTCTTTTCCTGGAGCTTGCACCCATTGTTCCGGATCCTAGTTTCTGGAGCAGCAAAAAACAAGCTAGTTCCCTCCTCAATATGACATCCCTTCAAATATTTAAGGAAAGATATCATATCACCTCTTAACCTTCTCTTCTCCAGGCTAACCATCCCCAGTTCCCTAAGTCATTTCTCATAGGGCATGGTTTCCAGACCCTTCACCATTTTAGTTGACCTCCTTCATACATGCTCCAGTTTCTCCACATCCTTTTTGAATTGTGGTGCCCAGAACTGGACACAGTATTCCAGGTGAGGCCTGACCAAGGCAGAATAGAGTGGAACTATTACTTCTCTTGATCTAGACACTATACTTCTACTGATGCAGCTTAAAATTGCATTGGCTTTTTTAGCTGCTGCATCACACTGTTGACTCATGTTGTGATTAGATGGGCAAAAACTATCCAGTTGAACTAGAAATGTGGAAACAACTATGGACTAAAAGATTAAAATATACATGTTCGCAAAATATGAAAGAGAATTTTTATAAAGTTTATTATTATTGGTATATGATTTCAAAAATATATAAAATAAAAGGAGTAATTTATGTTGAAAATGTGGCAAGTAACCTGGTGCTCTATATCACTGTCTGTGGTCATGTAGATTAGTTAAAAGCTATTTGACAAAAATTAATGAGACTATTAATTATATGCTAAACAAAATTTTACAGGCTCATCCTGAAATTTATTTATTAAATATGTGGGATATGAATTTAGATAGAGAATTTGGTCACAACAGCACAATTAACGGTAGTGCAAAAATGGAAGATGAAAAATATAAAAGAATGGGTCTTGAAGCTCTATGATGCAATGGAAATGGACATACAGACTAAATTTTTAAGAACTAATACAATTGATAGTGAAAATAACGAATGGTCACCAATACTGAATTATCTCGAGGAGCAATGGGGAAATTTAGCTAAAATTAATTACTAAAGACTGAGGGAAAGAAAATAAGATGATATAAATTTGAAAGGTGTTTGAAGTTAACATGGAAGGGGCTGAACAAGATGATAACTAGGGGAAGAATTGGCATAAGGATCTTTATTTAAAGAGAGATAAGATTCATTGGTGAATGAACTAAGAAGTAAATAAAATGTAGATAATGTCTGATAAGCTCTAAGGAAATGGTATAGGGATATTAAAGTGTGAAATAAGATTGTAGTTAATAGATAGATTTAAGTATAAGAAGATGAAGATAAACACAAATGGATCTAAAGATAATTATAGAACAACATATATAAGGGTTTTGTAGAGATGAAGATAGAGTTAAGGTCAATTGATATTATCAGACAATCTAGCTAAGACAGGAAGGAAGTAGAGGAATGAATGTAAAGAATAGGTGTGAAAGTTCCAGATGAATGTGAGGTAGGGAAGATAGAAGGGAAAGTAAGTAGAGGATGGTGAGAGTAAGTAGTAATGAAGAAGAAGTTGTAAGGGGGAAGATGAAATTGATGAACAAATACTAATTAGGATACTTGAACTGGAAAGGTTGGTAAGGAAGTATGGGGGAAAAGTAAGAAGGTGGAAGATAAATGGGATAGAAGGAAGAAGAAGAAAGTGAATAGGTTGGTGGGTTGTAGTAAGGATGAAAAAGAAGGGAATGACATGGAAAGATCAGAAGGACTCTGAAGAAGCTATATTAATATGAATATTCTAGCAAGGGAATTGTTTGTCAGTGAGAAAATACAAGATGGATAGAATTTGGAGGATTTAAGAGAAAGATGATTTAAGATAAATCTGATAGATAAATGGATATAATGTGTATTATGACTTATTATTTGTGTATTATGTGTTGATTGGTTGTATTTTTTGAATTTTAATAATAATATTTTAAAAAAAAATATGTAGATCCTTTGTGGTCATTATTTTTGTTTACTTTATGTTCAGCAGTAAGCCTGCCTTTGTACTTTATTCTTTTACTTTCCTTTGCAATTGTTCCAAGTTTGTGATGTTTTATGTTAATAATATGGTGGCATCCGCATATCAGATTGTTGATGTTCTTTTCTCCTATATTAACTTTTCCTTCTTCTGAGTCTAAACTTGCTCTTTGTATCATATATTCTGCATACAAGGTGAACAAATTATTCTAGATAACCAAATATTTGTACACAAATTCCCAAGGTTAAGGGTCAGCACAATTTTATCTGAGATTTCAGGTTGTCTTCTTTAATCTCTTTTCAGTCTTTGAGCTGTGAGTAAGCTATAAGGCAATAATGCCTTGGCTTCCAGCTGCCAAAAGAACCCATAACCTATATGAGTGCTTATATGAGTGCCAGTGCTACCTACTAAATTGTCATCTGAACTGAGCAAATAAGGCAAATTAATGAAAGCACCCCATTCTTCCAGATGAACCTGGATCTATATATATATATAAAAAATTAACATGTCCTTCATAATTGGTGACTACTCCCATATCCCCACAGTACAACTTGTGGTGGGATTGGGATATTGTATATGTATGACTTCCAGTTGCCTGTCAACTTATGGTGCCTCCATGGGTTTAATAGAGTTTTCTTAGGTAAGGAACACTCAGAGGTAATTTCACCAATTCTTTCCTCTGAAATATATGACCAAAGCACACTGCAGGAATAATCCAGTTTGAGACCAGTTTAACTGCCCTGGCTCAATGGTAGGGAATTCTGGGAACTATAGTTTTGTGAGACATTTAGCCTTCTCTGTCAGAGAGTTTTGGTGCCACAACAAACTATGGTTCCTAGAATTCCCTGGCAATGAGCAAGGGCAGTTAAATCAGTCTCATACTGTTATTTCTGCAGTGTGTTTTGGCCCATATTTTACAGCATGTAGTATTGAATGGTAATCTCTCCAAATACTAATCAGGGCTGAACCTGTTTAGCTTCCAAGATGGTAATAATAATAATAATAATAATAATAATAATAATAATAATAATAATAATTTGTATCCCACCCCTTTGAGATCTATCGGGGCAACTAACAACAATAAAAATACAATATAAAATACAACAAAATCTAATTCCC
>JAIPUX010001232.1:110873452-110884057 GCA_020142125.1 Phrynosoma platyrhinos | reverse complement strand
GTTTACCCATAACAATGCGTATGAGTCCTTTGTGCCGATGCAAAAGGTCTATTCAGTTATAATGTGTTATAGTTATAACTAAACTAGAATGGTAGAGTGGTTTGAACATTGGATGTTGACTCTGAAGATCAATATTTGAATCCTCACTTGACTATGGAAACCCAGAGAATGACCTTGGGCTAGTCACAGCCTCAGAAGAAGACAAGGGCAAACTCCTTCTCAACAAAGAAAACTCAAGGATAGTTTCATCTTGGGTCACTTTAAGTTAGAAATGACCTGAAGACACATAACAACTAAAGCCAAAGAGTAGTTATTGAAACTTTAAAATGTAGCACTCTTAATTCTATTCCTACATGTTTGTTCTTTGAACAACTGAAAGAACTGTGTTGATGTGGGGAGCCATACAAATCCAGTGGGTGTTTGTTTACGAAATCACTTCTAAGGGCCTAAGCAGACTGCCAGAAATAGTGCACATTAAATTGAGGCACTGCCCTGGCTCAGTGCTAGGGAATCATGGGAACTGTAATTTATTGTGGCACCAGAGCTCTCTGACAGAGAAGGCTCAATGTCTCAGAAAAAAAATACAATTCCCATGACTCCCTAGCACTGAGCCAGGGCAGTGCCTCAATTTAATGTGCACTATTTCTGGCAGTCTGCTTAGGCCCTAAGTTGTCCTCCTGTATATTAGGCTTTAAAAATGCCAACTGAAAACAATTACTTCTTTAGATGTCCTAATATTTAAGGCTCTTTGTTAGAATAGCCAGAAAAGCTAGAAGGAACTCTCAGATTTGGAATCACCAAGTTAAAGTAGATTACAAGGGTCATCTGGTCCAACCCATGTCATGTGTTGTGTTAATCCACACTTCTTTGCTCATATGAGTGGAGAACCTTTGTTTCTTCCTTTCTGCATGGCAAATCATAAGACCATACATATTTTTCATAATGTATGTCAATAATAATAATAATAATAATAATAATAATAATAATAATAATAAATTTCTTATATTCCACCTTTTGTCTGAGCAATCAAGGCGGTTTACAAATATATGATACAAATTAAAAAGATACATTACAACAATAACAGTAATACAATACCCACCCACCCCCCTTTAAAAGACTAAATACAATATTTTTCAGGCTAGGCCTGATGGAGTTGGCCAGCCGTCTCTCCCTCCTGATGATGGTGGAGGGAGGGAGGGCCTTCTTCTTTTCAGTCTAGGCCCGATGGAGTTAGCCAGCTTTCTCTCCCTACTGATGATGATGGATGGAGGGAGAATCTTCTTCTTTTCTGGCTAGGCCCGATAGAGCCAGCCTGCCTTCTTTCCCTCCTGATGGTGGGCGGAGGGAGGGCCTTCTTCTTTTCTGGCTAGGCCCGATAGAGCCAGCCTGCCTTCTTTCCCTCCTGATGATGAATTTGTTTCTCTTAATCTCTTTTGCACACATTTTCTCTCTTGAGAATATTTATGCATACCGTATTTTCTGGTGTATAAGATGACCTTTTAACCTGCAAAATCTGTGGCTAAAGTGGGGGGTCGTCTTATACGCTGGGTATAAGGATAATGAAGATAGAGGTGTTAAAACTCTATATTTTGACTGGAAAAATGGGGGGTCGTCTTATACGCGGGTCGTCTTATACACCAGAAAATACGTATAAGTTTTTGCTTTTTGGTTGTATGCATTTTAGCCATTCATACTTTGAATTCATGTGTGGTTTTGTGTAGTTCCCAACTTTACACACACACAATGGCTAGCATCTTCTTAGTGGCATAAGTCAACTTTATCCTCATGTATGTCTCTTGATAAATGTGGAGGTTCTCTTCCTCCACGACAACTGAAGCCCTCATGACCTCTTATAGATTTGTTACAGCAACCCCACCCTGGCCATTCTGTGCTGGATAAAAAGGGTGCAGACAGGAGAAGCATTTGGCTATGTTCCCATGGCAAGACAGAAATTACACCATCCATTGAGCCCTCCAGAGGACCTAGCAGACCTCAATGAATGATGTGATCATTTTGTGACTCACTATGGAGACATAGCCAGATGCTTCATAGCTCCTTCACCAAGCTCACTAGGCCCAGAATGGCCAAGAGGAGGGCTGCAGTGATCCTATGTTAGGTCTGGGAAGTGGTGAATGGCCAGCTGCAGCATAGATCTTCATGCAGAACTACTACGTTACACTACACCATATAGGATGGTGGACAATGTAGTGTAAGTCTTGGAAGCATATAGGTGTAAGAAGCAATGTGTGCTTTGTCTTATAATAGTTTCCAGAATGTCAAATGTAAACTTTATTAGAAAAGTGTAACTCTAAGGAAACTGTTTTCTATTTATAGACAAAGGATACAGGAGTAAGGTGACTACTGCAAAATAAGGATGTGATATATAGCACTCTCTAACATAGACAACAAACTTATCAGTGATAAGAATCATCAGTGATCCTAAGATACATGTATGACCAAAACAGATAGTAGGAAATACTCTTGGCTCCCCTTTCCAACATGAACCTCCTACTGCCTAATAATCTGATATATCTTGTAGGAGTATAGAAGACTATAGAATTAGATTTTGTTCTTTCTGAATGAAACAAGATTAAAGACTAAAAAATATTTAAAGTGAAACCAGAGAAGTGGCATTTATGAATAATGTGTAATATTTTGTATCTCTGAGCATGTGTTTTAGATATTTCAACACAGGTTTGATTCACATAAAGCTTACAACTATGCAGTTCATACAAAATAAACACACTTATTGGGATTGCAATAAGTAAAATCAATGGTATTGTATCTTTGTGACTAGCAAACCCAATATCTGCTATATGTCTATTTATACTACCTTTCATTATTGGATATTAAATTCAACAAGACTTACCACTGTGGAGTCATGCATTATACTGAACTAGAGGCTTGCACTATGCTGAACTAGAAACCATGGGCTACATTATACTGCCTAAGAACAAACTTGTCCTTGATACTTATTGTACAGTGACTTTTCTGACAATTTTATCCAACTACTTCATTAAAGTTGAGCAACTTCATTAAAGTAAAGCCTTACACTAGATGAAATAGCTGATAACTAACTGCTTATTATGGAAGGATTTAGAGGTAATTTCCTAGATGAGCTTCCTAGTAGAACTGATCTCAGCAATCAGTTCATAAAACAAAGCTGGTATCCAAAGTTTAATGAATCTGGGCCTATGAGGATTCTGCCCAAAAGATGGTTTTCAGTGCCTAATTTCCATTCCTGGATAAATCTGAAGTGTGATATTAACACACTTACTTTAATTACATTACTTTCATTCTAAGGAAAGTGATTGCATAGTCCTACCTATCATCTTTATTAGTTATTACTTAGTTCTATCCTACAGGGATATATGAAATATATTCTGCCTATAGGTCAGTATTGTATTCTCCAGCTATGCTTATCTTGACAGTTAACTGTCATATCTAAGGCAAAGGAGACAGTTTCACTGCTTAATTCAGAGCTCAAAGTCACCATTATTGGACATTGAAATCTGTCCTGGCTTATCCAAGTATGTATGCATAATACTAGAGAACTTGCAGCTAATTGTGGAAAAGATTTTTTTTAATGTGATGGGTGACATTTATTTATTAAAGTACAGTATTAATATCTTGCCCTTTATCCAAAGATACAAGGATGGCTTACAATAAAAATCAATTTAAAATAACAAATAATTACAAAAGCTTAAACAATTAAAATATAATAATTTCTCCAATTTAAAACAGATGATTTTAAACCAGTTAAAACAATCTTGAATGATATAACTATAAAACATTTGCAGTCTGGATAAAATCAGTTTGACCTGAAGGCTTTAATAAAAAAAGCCAGGTTTTAACTTTACACCAACATGATTAGAGCCAATTGGGACTCCAGAGGGAGAGAATTGCCCAACCAGGGTGCCATTGCAGAAAAGGCCCTCCCATAATGTATTTCCTTAACAGGTGGGACAATGAAAGACCCTTCTAATAGATCTCAAATTTCAGGTGGGCATATAGAGACAGGCACTCCCTCAAGAATTGAGGTTCCAAGTCATTCAGGACTTTAAATATTAATACCAACACCTTGAATTAAAAATAAACACATATTGTAGCCACTTCAGTTCCTTCAGAACAGATGTTATATGCTATCTGAATGGAATTCTGGTGAGCAGTCTAGCTGCTGCAGTTTGTACTAGCTGTAGTTCATGAGTCGTCTTCAAGGGCAGCCCCATATAGAGTGCCTAATCAGGAAGTGCGTGGAATACTGTTGCAACAAGGATTGATATTAATCCAAACATCTGTTATCCTGCGGTGTGCTCTTTTTATCTGGCAGGTTGTATATTGTTTAAAAGGGTGCTGTCTTTGACTCAGAGTTTGACTGGCTTTTAGTTCCTGAATTTGTATCTTCCTACAAATTCCAAAGCTCTCTTCCTGCAAGATATTCCAATTGTCACTTGGTATGTTAACACTTAGCAAACTATATAATTCCGATGAACTCTTCCTTTTTCTCTTTGTTTTCACCCCCTTCATATTTCATCCTAGCAAGAATTAGGAGCTCACCCTGAAATTTCAATTTATTGGAAATACTTTGCCAATCCTCTTTCAGCCTATTGAACATGTAGTTGTAATAGATTTATCTCCCCCCAAAAAACAATTTCTAATGGAGAAGAAACATATGCAGATTTTTCTTTCTAATCCAGGTAAATTTATGATGACAAATACTTTCACAGTAGGGGTGTGAATGTTCATTTATTTTGTTCTTGTGGGTAGGAGTAAACAATTTCAACATCTTTCTCCCCATTCATTGTGAAAGAACATAAGAAAATGACACACTTTTCAAGGATTACTAGCAGGTATATTTTTTCTGAATGAAAATTTTGCATATAAAATGTAATTTTTGTATAGAAAGCATGCTTCATGTATATAAAAATCAGGTATAATGAAAAATACCCAAGTGGTCACAATAGGGAAGCCACTGTTTCTTTGCAAAGAATGGCAAATATATAAATAATTTTATATCCTTATCATAGCACATTTGAAAAACTCTACCACCTAATCATAGGGCCTTTACATACTGCCAGAAATAGTGCAAATTGAGGCCACTTTAACTGCCCTGACTCAGTGCTAGACAATCATGGGAGTTTATTGTGGCACCAGAGCTCTCTGGCAGAGAAGGTTCAATGTCCCTGAAAAAAAATACAATTCCCATGATTCCCTTGCACTGAGCCAGGACAGTTAAAGTGGCCTCAATTTGCACAATTTCTGGCAGTCTGTAAAGGCCCATAATCATATTTAAAGAAGAATTTGTCAAGATCTATAAATTTCAAATTTCTTCAAATTTGGAAGAAGAAAGGTTGAGAATATATTAGTTCAGCTGTCAGAGAAACTTAAAATGAAAAATTCTATTCATCCAGGCCTTTGATTATCTGGCCTTTGAGTGCTTAGTTTTTAAAACTCTAGGTTTGAGTTTCTGTGTTCTTAGCTATGTTCATATTGAAACAGGGTTGTCAGTACTTCTATTTTTCTTGCGATGATCCTCATTTTTAAATAGCAGCTTCACAGGCAGGTACAACATTTCCCCCTCCATGCTTTGCCTATTGAATTTTGATAAGAATTCTGTCATTTTAGTATGGATAGGAATTCACCAACCTTCACAAACTTCTTTATATTTGAAATAGAAAGAACTTGAGGTTTAAAAATCTATAATGTGGAAGAAAGTGAATCTGATAGCATTCCAATCTCCAGTGACATATGCCATTACTCATGCATGCAAATAATCTCATGGCATAAGAAGAAAAGCCAGGATGTCACCCACAAAACACCTTCAGACCATCAGAAGGAGGCCAAAATACACAAAACACTGTGGTAGTGGTAAGAAAGAGTCTTGCATAAAAATATTACCTGGAAGAATGTTTCACTCTCTACTTTGCAAACAATGCTGGTCAGAGAGAGCTGGGAAATGTTTTGCAGGGGAGAGAGAGTTGTGGAATAAGGAAAACAGAAGTGACCAGTTCATGACAAGTTGTTATTTTTGTTAATTGCCCTCAAGTCAGCCCTAATTCATGGTAACCTCAATGGATGAGATATTTCCATGATCTCCTATTCTCCACTGTTCTGCTTAAATACTGCAAACTCAGGCCTATAACTTCCCTGATTGAATCTAGCCATCTGGCATGTGGTTTTCCTCTCATTCTGCTACCTTCTAACTTCCCTAGTGTTGTTGTTGTTTGTAATAAGTCATGCTTCTCATGCTACAGCCAAGGTACAATAGTCTCAGTTCCATCATCCTGGCTTCCAGACAGATTTCAGGCTTGATCGATTCAAAGACCCATTTGTTTGTCTTTTTGGCTGTGTGCAGTATCCTCAGCACTCTTGTGCAGCATCACTCAGCACTCATGTCCAGTTGACTTTTTTCTTATCCACTTTCTTAGGCCCTAAGCAGACTGCCAGATTATTGATGTTCTTTCCTCCTATCTTCACTGCTTCTTCTCTTGAGTCTAGACCTGCTCTTTGTATGATATTTTCTGCATACAGGTTGAACAAATGGAATAGAATGTATCCTTAACTGACCTCTCTGCCAATTGGAAACAATTCTAATTCTCCATATTTTGTTTGAACAATAGCCTCTTGTCCTAAGTACAAATTGCTTATCAAGACTATCAGATGGAGTATGCTCCCATGTCTTTAAAAGCCATCCATGGCTTTCTGTGACCGATACAGTGAAATACAGTACTTTGTTCTAGCCTATAAAGAACATGCTGATCCCCCCCCCCCCCGGAATTCCTTGTAATGCTCCATTAGCCATCATATTGTTTCAATGTAGTCCTTAGTGCTTCTTCCTTTACTAAACATCACTTACATCTCTGGGATTTTTCTCTCCATATATAACTGGAGTCTTTTATGCAGAAGCACCCAGCAAACCAAAGAACTAGCAAAGTGGTTTAGATCTCAACTTTTCTGGGTGTCTAAAGGTGACACTGAACTTGTTAGAACATGTATCAGAGTTCTTTTTAAAAAATTGCTAATTCCCTGGTTGTTTTCATGGTTGGAACAAGGAAAGGGGAGAAAAGGCAAGGGTACCTATTATGTATTTAAGGAATGACAGTCTCTCCCTGTAGAACAATGTATACAAACAAAGAGATTGTGTTTCTCGTGTAAAGTTTAACAATGGACAGTACTCCCAACTCTTCCAAATAATTGTAATTTGTATCATATTTATTCATTAAAATGCATCCCTTTGTCATAGGATTTCTGGGTGGCTGTACAATATAAACAATTTTAAACCTTTCCACATTAAAATCATGTATAATTTGAACAAGATAATTATAAAACCTCAGACTGGAATTAAGATTAGAAGTGAATAAGCAGTGAGTAGAGCTCCTTTAAGGTGGGTGTTACACCTTTTCTAAATGGTGCTCCAGTCAACAATCTTGTTGCTGCATTTTTCTCTAGCTGTAGCTTCTGAATCATATTCAAGGACAGTGGTAATAAGAAAGTACCAGTGTATAGAATCCCTAACTAGGAAAGGCTGTAGTTGGTGCACCACTTGGAGCTGGTGTAAACATTATGAGTATTGGTTTGGCCCAGTAAGTGAGTAATCCCCAATGGAAGTTGTTGTACCTACAGGTTGAGTTCAGAAGGAGATGGAGTTGGATAAGGAACTTCAGTTGCCAGAGCTAAGTAGTTTGAATACAGTTTGAATAAGGAAGTGGTACTTTTCTGGGGGGAGTACATTCTTTGTAGTTTAATTTCTATATTGCATTTGCCTCTGTTTTGTATTATTATTATTATTATTGGTTTTAAGAATTCACTTTGCCCTCAAAGAGAATTTTAACACTGGTGAAATAGTTGTCATATGTCTTTGGGTCCAAAGAGGTTCTCTTCAGGAATATCATTCAAGGCATCAGGCACCTCACCCTAGCAATGTAAGCATTTACTACTTCCTGATGCACTGAACAATCCATCTCTTCTATATTTCATTAGCAAAATGGGCAAAGATCAAGTTTATATGTGGGGGGAGGGGGATCAATTCAAGTATCTAGTTCATCTAGGAGAGGCAGGAAATATAAATAAATTATATTATTATTATATTATTATCTCATCAGGCCCCAATAACAAAACACATGGGCCAAATAAGGTGGCTTTTGAACACTTTGGGGATGTGCTGTTCAAACAACACAGGCCCCCAAAGCAGCTGGAAGCAGTTTCTGCTTAGCCAGAAGGAGTCTAGTGCTGCTGCAAAAAGGAGCAGAAATAATCCAGCTCCTGATAGAGCTAGCTTGGGGCAGTGGCAATGGCCCATTTTGGAAGGAGACTGTGTGGTCACCATGGTTCCAGCATGATTCCTACAGGGCCATCTGCTTCACCCCCTAGAAAACAGACCACAGAGAGCAATTAATATTGGACTCTGTACTATGACATCATATTATGAGCAAATATAAGTTACTTTCTCCTTAAAATGCCTGGCAAACATGTCACAACAGGCAACTGACATTTCCACTACTGGCTTCTCTGAGCCTGACTCTTAACAGTCTCTTCATCACTCAAAATAACTCTTCTGGGAGGCATGAGGAATCAATAGGTGAGACACAGTATGGTTGTGTGTTGCTGTTTTTGCGAACCTTACTGCTGTATGACCAAGAAAATAAATATTTTTTGTTTACCTTTGATTATATGTGCTTTGAGATCCTATGGCACTTACACTCTAGCCCAGGAGCCGGCAACATTGTTGCTGGGGGAGCCTGGAGGGGGGGAAATGGTGTGGGGGATGTGTGGGCGTGTGCGCGCTTGTGTGTGTGTGCACTTACCCTTGTGTGAGCACATGCGCACAACACCCACCGCCATGCACATGCATGTGCGCGTGGGGAGCACCATTTTGGAACGTCCCCCGTGTGTGTGCTGTGCGAATTCACCTGGTGCACAGGTGGGGGGGCATTCCCTGGGCCTTGGGAATGCCCTTCCATACGTGCACCATGCGAATTCGCCCAGCACATGGGTGGGGGGCATCCCTTGGGCCTTGGGAATGCCCCCTGCGCGTGGGCTGTGTGAATTCACGCAGTGCACAGGAGGGGGAGCCTTCCCTGGGCCTTGGGAATGCCCCCCCGTGCGTGTGCCAGGCTAATTCGCATGGCACACGTGCAGGGGGGGTGTTCCCATGGCCCAGGGAAGGGCCCACGGCGGCTGCACCATGCGAATTCGCCCAGCGCATGGGCGGGGGGCATTCCCTGGGCCTTGGGAACGCCCCCCTGCATGTGTGCTGAGTGAATTCACCCAGCACACAGGCAGGGGGGGGCCTTCCCTGGGCCTTAGGAATGCCCCCCCATGTGTGCGCCAGGCAGATTCGCACGGCACATATGTGTGTGGGAGGGGGTGTTCCCAAGGCCCTGGGAAGGCCTCATGGTAGCTACACCATGCGAATTTGCATGGTGCAGCCACAGTGGCGCCTTCCAAAATGGTGCCCGCAGGCCATAGGTTGCCGACCCCTGCTCTAGCCATTTTCCAGCCTGCTTCATTGCTCATAATGGCTGTCATAACCCTAGATTGACCACTTAGGGGTGATTGCATGGATGACAGTTACCATCTCATGGTTCCATAATGACATCAGGGCCTTGATAGAATTGTCAGATATGTTAACCAGACCCTGCCCCTACAACAAGTAGGTTAAGCTGTACACCAGCAGCACCCCAAGTCTGTCTCTTTGACCTGACCAATTACAAACCCATAAAACTAGCATTAGGGCAAATCAGTTTCCTTGGAAGTGAGATGGAGGACAGCAACTCTCTCCCCATCCCAAGCCTCCAATCTGAGTTGGTACAGTACCAATTATTAGGTGAACTAAGCTCTCAGAATTCTACGCATCCACTCACATCTCTGCACTGTATAAAAGATCGGACCCTTTGTCCACAATCAAGTTGTTGGTTGTAATTGTCTTATTATAGACTGATGTGACATTCAGGAGACCAGAAGGCAAGCTGATCAGGCAACCTAGATGTTGAAGGATAAGAGAAGGGCTAAAATATGGGTCAGGTTTCAAGCATTTTCCTGCCTTTCCCTTACATAATGTGTCCAACCCATACTCCCCTCTGCCTGAGTTGACACTACATAGACACAGACACACAGAGTAACAAGTAAAATGTCAATGCAGCAGCTCAGATGGACAGATGAAAATTAATAATAATAATAATAATAATAATAATAATAATAATAATAATAATAATAATAATAATAAAATGTATTTGTATACCACCCAATGGTTTCCCAATCCGGGTGGTTAACAGCATGAAACCAGTACAAAACACATCCCTCCCACCCTTAAAATAGCATTAAACAATTCCAATTAAAATCAATAACAACAGCATTAAAATCAATTAAATTGCAATTACAATAACCCCCTGAGATATTTCAGTTTTCCGCAGGTACCACAGAATGAATATATGATATGGAATATAGAGTCAAGATCACCTGAGGCTGATTATCTAGTCTGGAAAGGCCTGCCGGAAGAGATCCGTCTTTATAACTTTTTTAAAGCTATCCAAGGATGTTAGCTGACGGATATCGTCCGGTAGGTCATTCCAGAGCTTGGGGCAAGTACAGAAAAAGCTCTCTGGG
>JAIPUX010001232.1:110857288-110873352 GCA_020142125.1 Phrynosoma platyrhinos | reverse complement strand
TCACTGGAGGAGAGTGTGACTCCATCCAGGACTGGAGGTTGTAACCCAGTTCTTGGTTTCAGGGCTGCTACCGTGAGCACCTCCGTCTTGCCTGGATTTAGCTTCAATCTGTTTTTCCTCATCCAGCCCATTACCACCCGAAGACATTCATTGAGAGAAGAGATGCCATTGGAATTAGAGGCCGACGAACGAGACATGGAGAAATAGATTTGGGTGTCATCAGCGTACTGATAACACCCAGCACCATAACTCCGTATTATCTCACCCAGCGGCTTCATATAGATGTTAAATAATGTCAGGGACAAAATAGCTCCCTGAGGGACCCCACAAGTGAGTTCCCTCTTACTGGAGCTACAGTCCCCGAGCAGCACCCTCTGGGACCTGCCCGAGAGGAAGGACTGGAACCACTGCAGCGCAGTGCCCCCAATACCTAACCCCTTGAGGCGGCCCAAGAGGACGCCATGGTCTATTGTATCAAAAGCCACTGAGAGGTCTAGGAGCACAAACAGGGTCACACTACCCCTGTCGATGCTCAGAAGCAGATTGTCGGTCAAGGCAACCATGGCAGTCTCAACCCCAAATCCTGTCCTAAAGCCGGTTTGAAATGGGTCTAGATAATCGGTTTCATCTAAGACTGCCTGGAGCTGAAGAGCAACCGCCCTCTCAATTACCTTGCTCAAAAATGGCAGCAATGACACCGGCCTATAATTTCTCATATCCAGGGGGTCCAGGGAAGGTTTTTTCAGAAGCGGCCTAACAGCTGCTTCTTTCAAGCAAAATGGACTATGTCCCTCCCTGAAGGATGCATTAATGATATCCCCAAGGAATGTCCTCAATGCATCCTCCCCCTGGACGGCCAGCCATGATGGGCAAGGATCAGGAGGGCAGGTCATCTTCCTCACCATACCAAGCAGCTTGTCCATGTCCTTGGTACTCACTGATTGAAGCTGATCCAGTATAACTACATCGACGGAGTTACTGGCTGCCTCGCCTATTGACTCTGATTCAAAAGTGGCATCCAAGTCAGCTCTTATCTGAGAGATTTTATCTGCAAAATAGTTATGCATCACAGCAGGCTGTGGTCAGGTTAAGTAAGGGATTCGGTGCAGAAGATATCTGCGTCGTCTCCCTCACCACCTTAAACAGCTCTGTCGGACAGGACTCTGCAGACGCAATACGTGCAAAGAAGAAAGCTCTCTTCACTGCAAGTATTGCCTCCCAATAGGAACAAAGAAAGTTCCTATGGTGAGTTCTGTCTGATAAGAGTCGAGTCTTCCGCCATCTGTGCTCTAGTCGTTGACCAAACCGCTTCATTCTCCTAAGCTCCTGTGTGTACCAAGGCTTCCGGTTTGAAGCAGGATGGTAAGGATGCTTGGGAGTGATTGTGTTGATAGCCCTGGTAAGACTGATGTTCCACGTATTAACCAGAGCGTCGACAGAGTCACCGGCATTCCTCACCATTTGACCCTCTAATGCTTTCTGGAACCCAATTGGCTACATTAGCCTTAGAGGGCAGACCATTTTAATAGGCCCAGCCACCCCCAGCAGGGCAGATGTAGGCCTTAAGTTGCATCTTGACCAGGAAATGATCCATCCATGACAATGCAGAGGTACAGACCACGGGGTGGTCTGTAGACTAGCAGAATCCCCAAACTATCCCTTGTCTTCAGGCTAAGGTACATACACTCGAAGTGGACTGTGTTCCGGACAGGTATCCTGGTCAAGATCAGATGGTTTTTATAAACTAAGGCCACTCCGCCCCCCCACCCACTTCCTCTCACCTGCTCACTAACAGAGTACCCAGCTGGGAGGGCCTGCGCCCATATAGCAGCGCTATCTTCTCCCAGCCAGGTCTCTGTGAAGCAAGCCAGGTTGGCATCCTCATCCAGGAGGAGGTCCTGGATGATGTGGGTCTTATTTTTAACCGACCTGGCATTGCAGAGGAGCAGGGTGAGGTTCTGTGTAATGGTGGGTTTGCTCTCCAAGTCATTCTGAGAAACAGAAGAAACTGAAGGCGGGATGGCTACTAAACAGCGATCCCGTCCTCTTTTGTAACGTATGTTCCCCCTGTTCCAGCCATACCTCCCATTCCCCAACACACCTCCAATAGTGGTCCCCTTCACATTCTGGGCCTCAGGTGAAATCATAGATATTAAATCATAGAAGGTGTAATAACTGAGATGGAAAACAGTCCCAAGTCCCAACCTCATCTCAAGTAGATTCAGTAAGGGCTTAAGGTTCTACTCATACGCCTCCTTAATATATGATAGTGTTATTAGACCTCTGGTTCCAGCCTCTGATTCCACGGGGTTATGATAGCAGCACAATTTTTCTGCGGGTCCTTGTAATAGGCCCCAAAAGCGCTCAAGTAGCAATTTGAATATTACAACTGCCACCGCGTTGCTCCGCAGAGGAGGTAAGGCACCGGTGGAAGAGTTTTGAGGCCCTTTACAGGGCAGCTGGTAAAGTCTCTCTCCCCCGCGCTGGCCGCCAAATTGAGAGGACATTTGAAACACACAAACAGGTAATCTTCATCTCTCATATGAGCATTTTCTCCCTCTAATCACTGTCTCTTTCCCAGTGAGTCTGAAAGTGCTCCCAACAGAACAAAACCACACCTTCACTGTGGATAGTACTGTTCCATCAATCCTGACTTTCAAAAGGGATTCCTGCTCTCCAGCGATTTTTACCTTCATCAATGGTGTGCTTCTGCCCCATGACTCCTCATATGGGTGACTCCTTCCCAGTCTCATTTTAAAGCTCCACCATGAAATGGGGCACTTTCTCATTTATGGAGCTCTGTGACAAAGCATAGGAAAAAATTCCTGAGTTCTTCAGATAAGTTTTAGGCAGAGTCCTATTACAAAAGAGCTAGTGCACTCTGAACCCCAGAAAACTCCATGATAGGTTCACCCTGGGGACACCAATAAATTGGAAATAACTTGAAGGCACACAATGACAATAACAACAATAATTTTTACAAGAGTAGGGATAGATTTTTCCCCTTCTTTGCTTCTATCATTATTTAAAAATAGCTACTTCTGTGGGATTGATGACAATATCTGCAAAGTCAAGATTCCCTAGCACTGAGCCGGGGCAGTTAAAGCACTCTCAAACTGGATTATTTCTGCAGTGTGCTTTGGACCTTAGCTGGAAACTACAGTCCTTGCACTGACCACTGACAAAATCATAATCAATGACTTGCCAATTGTTTGGAACAGATGTGCAAGAAACCTAAGCTTAAATTAAAAAGTTTACTTGTTATTTCTGCATGCTTTATGTCAGGACATTGATCATACCCAAACTAGCATGTTATACAAATAGCATTTTGCAAATCAAGAAACAGGAGATATATATATATATATAGGTGTCTTACAGATAAAACACCCAATTGTAGTAAAAATAATACACAATGAATTAAGGAAACAAAAAATGAATTGTCAAAATGGCAGTCTATTGGTGGACATATGCCCTTGTTCATACATGGGAGAAAAACAATAATGACCAGAAGTCAAGGTTCCATAAACAGTGGAACTATCTTTTGGAACTCTTCTTTATTCAATCTATTATGATGTGCCAGTCTTTCTGACAATGCTATTTTCCATATAAAATATGGAAAATATCAGCACCCATCTATGACACATGTATGGTTATTTTCCAGTATCTGTCAATGTCTTGTCTAGATGCTAAAAATGCATGAACTCCTTGTGAAGATGTCTATGATTATCATTAAAAAACCAGAAATGATATCAAGAGGTTTATGCAGTTATGTTAGAAAAGGTTTCAAATATGGTTTTCCAAAAGGTGGATCAGTGACACTGCACCTTATCCAGCATATTAGGATTTTGTTTCTTTGTTTAAATAATTCCATTTAACTAAGGTCAAGTGTCATCTATGTATAAAGTTCAACTGAATTTCCTTATTGTTGCTGAAGTAGTTTTCAAATGGATGTTTGGACCACGTGCTTTTTTTATTATACCAAATCTGATGTCTGTCCAGTACTATCCTAATTCATCTCTGTTATTCCACACAGATGCAACCATAAACAGTCTGTAAATATAGGAATCCATGCTGCTCCTTCTCTCCATCTTCCTCTCTCCCCTCACTTCACTTAGCCCAAACATTCTTTTTCAGTTTTCAACTTTCTGGTTACCTTGCATTTACTGATCAATCTACATCCAAAACTTTGTACTTGTTAGATATGAATCTAGGGTACTGAATCTGATTGATCCTGTCATATTTCTTTTATTTCAGTTGTGTTAGGTTTCAGTGGGCACACTGAATCAATGAACTTATATAAGTGTTAACCAAGTTCCCATTGATTCTCTGTTTGAATTTAAAATTGAATTTGGGTCTAAGAATCTCACTTGCCAATATGCCTAAAATTAATTTATCAGAGAGAATGAGAGAGAGAGACTCTATAAGCAACACAATAATCTTATTTTCATTCTTAAAAGGAAGCTTGCTTTTTTCTAGAGCCCAAGAGAAAGCAGAAAAACAAATGCAGTTTAAAGCAGAGTGGGAGAAAAAATCATTTGCCAATAACAAATGAAAACCTAAACTTAAATGGCTGATTTGCCTCATCTCTAACCCTTAGGTGTGCATCATAAGAAATGCATTTCCCATCTCAGTGAGTGAAAAATAGTGTTACCTTTGCTCCAGTAGAACACTACCCCCTCAGAAAGAAAGAAAGAAAGAAAGAAAGAAAGAAAGAAAGAAAGAACCAAATTTTAAATATTTTAAACAGCTGGGTTTGAGCTAACCACCTGGTGGCACTGTTGATTAAATTTGTGAAAGAGGAAAAAAAACCCCACAAAATGCACACAAATAGTTATGTGCATGGCTCCTCTGAATTAAATTGGTCCCATGACTGCCTGTGAATCCTGTTGCTGCACTTTCTTGAGGGATAATGAGAAGCTCTGAGTGCAAAGAAAAGATGCTGAAGGTTACTTGAGAATCATCTGTTTAGCACAGAAGACAGATATAAAAAACAAAGGCACACCATGGCAATTTTAAGGTGTATGTGCTTCATAAAAGACATGTAAATATTGATGGAATTAAGATTTTCCCTGAACAAAAGAGATACCTGAAAAGAACTGTCAACATATATCCATTTTTTTCTGCATCCATATATCAAGACAACAGACTAAGGGGCTTTGAAGACTGCCAGAAATAGTGCTAAATGAGTCCACTTTAACTGTCCTGACTCAGTGCTAGGGAATCATGGGAATTGTATTTTTTTCTGAGACATTGAGCCTTCTGTGTCAGAGAGCTCTGGTGCCACAATAAACTACACTTCCCATGATTCCTTAGCCCTAAGCCAGGACAGTTAAAGTGACTTCAAGTTGCACTACTTCTGGCAGTCTGTAAAGGCCCTTACTGAATGAGATCTTAATATAGTCCTGAGGGGGAAAATACCTGAATTTTCCACTGGTTATATATATGAGTAATGAGGCATCAGGAGCATTTGAGGTACCATTTCCATGTTGAATTTGAGGTATCATTTCCATGTTGAATTTTCTACACATATGCTCTACAATGAAATAGCAGCCCCAGTGAAGACATTATATTCTCTCCATGATGATAAAAAGCTCCTTAACAAATATATCTTAGTGCTTCAAATAGCAGACCTTTTTCAAAGATAGATGGGGAATCTCTGGAATACTGGAACATTCTGGATGAAGATATCTACTATATTATAGAAAACCCTGCCACTTGGCACTCATTATGAATACTGTTTGAAAATGTTGGATCTGAGCAGATGGGCAGGACATCATGGTTTTTTAACCCTTGCATAGAGGTGGTAAAGAGTAGTTTTGGAACAAAGCAGTATTTCTCTTATGTGAGGAAATCAGCAGGTTGTGTACTCATGAGCAAGAAAGTAGTATTTGGGGGGATGCAGACAGGTGGCTGTGAGCCACCCTGGGAAGCGGAGGATTGGGGCTGAAGCTGCCCCACACCTCAGCCCTAATCCTCCCTTCTGTCAGCCCTGGAAGGAGTGCTAAAATGCCTGTCCTTCCAGAGCCAGAAGAAGGAGCACATCAAGAGTCACCATGTAGCTCTTCTGCCTCTCTTCTGGTGCAACGTATGATGACGCTGCGCTGGGAGGATATATTTGGGGTGTGCGCCATGCATAAAGGCTTGCGCCCTGATGACGTCCTCAGGGAGGGGTTGAAGTGGCCACCATGTGAATGCCTGTCCCCTTCCGTGCCTCCAAAATGGCATTTGCACCATCTGCGGAGGCCCTTTGTTTATGTTTTTGTTTTTGTTTTGGTAAAACTGTCACCAAATTAGACAAAACATATAGTTTTAAATTTCAATTTCTTCCAAAAGTTTGCTTTGTATAAGGCCAGAAAGTCTTGTTTCAATTACCAAAAATGAAACTCTTTGCAGTTATTCTCAAATAGCTACTGGTCCTACTAATTAACACAACACAGTTTTTAAAAAGGTAACTACAAATGGCAATGTATTTGTAGACACTTGAAATTTGTAATGAAACCTTCTATTGAAAAAAAAAATAGGCTACTCACAGTAACTTACATTCTGCCTGCCTACCTTCCTACATCTCTCTCACATACTACTCACATTTACTATATAAATACCTTTGGAATTAGAGATGGTTTGTCTCTGAATGCAAATTACTATGAAACAAAAGCTGGAGAGAGGTGCTGTGATGTCCTGTTTGTGGGTTTCTAAAAGCATCCTGTTCACCATATATGTTATAAAATTTTTCGTCTGATCCAGATCTGTCTTCCTTTTATTCTTATGCATTCACTGTGGCTTGAATTGTAGATGGAAATCAGTCTCTCATTGCACTATTTCTAACAGTCTGCAAAGGCCCATCTCCTTTTGTATAGGGGGTGGTTAACAGTTCTCAGAAGGCAAACCACAACACTGTATATATGTAAATTCACTTTTTCATTTTAGAAATGTCATACCAAACTTATGTGAAGAGAGGGTACTTTAAAAATGCCAGCTGTATCCATAAAAATAGCATTATCACACTATCACTTCCCCCTCCCTATGCCATCATCCATAGCTGTTGCTTCTGCTGCTGCTGCTGCTGCTGCTTCTTCTTATTCCTATTACTACTATTGTGATTCTTGCTTTTCAGTTGTGACATTATCTCTCACTTCCTTTGCTGTTTCCCTTATCATCTCATACCCATTCTTGCAAACAGGATATGCATTCTTTCTTTTCCAATAACTTTTCATGTAGCGCCCCTTTCATTAGTTCTTCCTCATTTCTTTGATTTCTTCTCTTATCTGGCCTACTTGACCTCTCATATCTGTCTTATTCATTGAAAATTCCATATGTTTGTACCATTTTCTGTTATAGTTGTCCCTTAACACCCTAAAGGGTTAGATTGAATTACGGTATATTAATGCATTTTATACTGGCTGTTGAGGATGAGTGGGAAACTTCATTTGGTTCACTATGGACCTGCCAATATCTTAATTGAAGCTGGCAGATGGGAATATATTTCTTCAATACTGTACCATATATATCAATTTATTCCCAAAGCCAACATATAAAGTGCTGTTGCTTTAAATCTGTAAATGGTATGAAATCAGAGCACCTTTTAAAAAAATCACTTCTATGCAAATGAAATTAATCTAATTATTTTATTTATTTCAAGGATTTATAGCCTGCCTTTTCCCTACAGTGGGATTCACAATGGGATTTGCCTTTAACATCATCTACCAAGAGTCTGTTATATGTTGATGGAACTCTGGCAAGTAGAAATTAGGAACAGTGTACATTGTGTGGTGACCATGAAATTTTCAGCTAAATGATGTGTGAAGTCATAGGCTTTCATGGCTGGCATCCATAGTTTTTGTGGGTTTTTCGGGCTGTGTGGCCATGTTCTAGAACATGGGTAGGCAACCTTTCCCCTTTAAGGGCCGAGGGACTTCAGCTCCCAGAATCCCAGGAGCTATTGGTCAACATGGGACTTTTGGCCAACATGGCTGAGGCTTCTGGGAGCTGAAGTCCCTCGGCCCTTAAAGGGGAAAGGTTGCCTACCCCTTTCTAGAACATGGTCACACAGCCCGAAAAACCCACAAAAACTATAAATGATGTGTACCCTCTCCCTCCCTTACATACCTTTATATAGCTGCTAAAACATAACTTTTCAGCAGATATTATAAAAAAACCCACAATATATTCCTGGCTACTGCTATTGCTTTATTGATTTTTTTTTAACCTTGATTTCCATTGTGATGATATGGTTGTTGAAAAACAATTTAATTTTGTTGTTTTCTGTTTGACTACTTTTCATTAAAAATATACTGAAACCTCCTCCTCCTTCTCTTCCTCCTCTTCTCTCAACATCACCATCATCATCTGTTTTTTCTTCTTCTGCCACTCTAAATTTTGCCCTAGGCTTCCTAGTTCTAAAAAAAAAAAAAAAATTAAAAAAATCCTACCGTAATTAAAATGCAGTTTTGCAGAAAGAACCTGAATAATATTTTGATGCCAGACAATCCTTTATTTTCCTAAATTCAACTGTGAAGTGTCATTCCTTAAGCAGTTTCAACATTTTACTAAAATTCTGTGATATCATGTGGTTCCAGGCAATTGCTGCCAAAAGCTTTGTCATCCTTTCCCCTTTAGGGGCCTAGGGACTTCATCTCCCAGAAGCCTCAGCCATGTTGGCCAATAGCTCCTGGGATTCTGGGAGCTGAAGTCCCTCAGCCTTAAAGGGGAAAGGTTGCCTACCCCTGTATGGAGATAGATATTTCTGTGCCAGATATTTGGGAAGAGACTCAAATATATTGAGAATAGGGACATGCACTTTAAAAATTATTGCTTTGTTTTGTTTTCCATTTAATTTTTGGCAGTTCTATTTATTTCATTTTCCATCCAGTACAATTTCATTTATTTCATTTCTGTTTCATTACTCTCTTATTCATTTCTCTTATCTCATTTGATTATAGCTTTGGAACTTTCCTCCTGAGTAATATGAAATACTCAAGAGTTGTTTTCCCCAACCCTATTCACTTAAGCCTTCAGGCCTGCATAGATGCAAACAGATTGGATGAAGAATCTTGTTATAAGCAATCAAAACAGTGGAATGGGTGTCATCTGCTAAGCTTCCCATTGATTTATTATTCAGCCAGGACAGTTTTCATAAAGGTTATGCATCAACTACAAGATTAGATGCAGATTTTGATCCATTTTTTTTTTAAAAAAATACCCTTTATAGCTCTAACTAGTTTGGAGGCAACCCAATTCAACTTGGAGTTGAATACAACTCAACAATTCAGAAATTTCTACCTCTCACTGACTATATGCAAGGGAGATTTTAGATCAGATTATTAAATAGCTTGTAAGCACTGAAAAGAAATACTATGATCATTAAAATTCAACATGAATTTCTCAAAAACAAGTCATGCCAAACTAATGTTATCTTTTTATATATGGAAAGAGTTAGCAGCTTGGTGGATGAATGTTATGGATGTAGTGTATCTTGATTTCAGTAAGCCCTTGATAAGGTTCCCCATGATATTCTTGCAAACAATGTGAGTTGGGTGCATTTATAATTGAGAGACCAATCAAACCCAAAGCATGTTAACTAATGACTTTTCTTCATCCTGGAGAGAAATGACCAGCAGGACAGACAGGGCTCTGTACTGGGCCCAGTGCTGTTTAACATCTTTATCAATGATTTGGATGATGGAATAGGGGTATTTTTTAAATAAAATTTGTGGGTGACACTGAATTAGGAGAGGTAGCCAATTCCCCAGAGGACAGGATCAGAATTAAAAATGACCTTAACAGATTGGAGGCTGGACCAAAATTAACAAAATGAATTTCAACAGAGGGAAATGTAAGGTACTACACTTAGGAAGGAAAAAATCACAATGAAAGGTTCAGATACAGGATGAGTGACACCTGTCTTGACAGCAGTACATGTGAAAGGGATCAAGAAGTTTTAGTATACCACAAGCTGAACATAAACAGTACAGTGTGGCAGCTAAAAAGGCCAGTGTGATTGTAGATTGCATCAGTAGAAGTATAGTGTCTTGATCAAGGGAAATTGTACTACCTCTCTATTCTGCTTTGGTCAGACCTCACTTGGAATATTGTGTCCACTTCTGGGCACCACAATTCAAGAAAGTCATTGACAAACTGGGACATGTCCAGAGGAGAGCAACCTAAATGATGAAAGGTCTAGAAGCTATTCCCTATGAGAAGTGGCTTATGGAGCTGGGTATGCTTAGCTTGGGAAGGAGAACAGGTGGCATGATAAGCATCTTTAAATATTTGAAAAGATGTCATATTTAAGGAATAAGCTTCTTTTCTTCTGTTCCAGAGACTTGGATATGTAGCAATGGATTAAAATTGCAGGAAAAGAGATTCCATCTCAACATTAGGAAGAACTTCCTAACAGTAAAAACAGTTTGACAGTAGAACACAGTCACTTGGAATGTGGTGGAGTCTCCTTATTTGGAGTTTTTTTTTAAATAGAGGCTGGATGGTTATCTGTTGGGAGTGCTTTGACTGTGAATAGCAAGGGCTGGACTGAATGGCCCTTGTGTTTTCATCCAGCTCTAAGATTCTATGACTTTATAATTATGCATATAATAATTCTGCTTTTCAGATTTCAGCTGAAATCTCCAGGCATACTAGTATTTTTTAATGGAAATACACCTTCTAACATTTAAATATATGAAGGTGATTGTGTTCAAGGTGAACTTCATTTTTATTTCTTTTTTTTAAAAGGCAACACCCAGTAATTTCTTTTAAAAAATGTTATCACGGTTTCAGGCATATATATATATATATATATATATATATATATATATATATATATACACACACACACACCTTTCTGAAGTATATGCATCCTACCAAATGTTAATTATTTTGGTGGGGTATCATTTGTACAAAAGCAGCATACAGGGGATACAGGAAAATATTTTTGAGTGGGGAACTATCTAAATAGAACAATATACAACATAGCTGTCCTCTTGAAAAAGACATCAGGAAAATGCCAGAATAATCAATTCAGTAGTCTGGTCTACTGGGTCTTAAATGTTAATAGGAGGGTTTTTAAAAATACCCATAAGTCATTCTGTTCCCCACCCCTGTGATTTTGTGAACAATTTGACCAGAGACATTTTAGAAGTATCTTTAAGTAATTAATCTGTAAAATTGGGTCCACTGTTTTTATAGATGAACATTGGTGTTTGTGTGCAAAAGTAGTACCCATATACAATGATTTTTTTCTTCCCGTGTTTAATCAACTTACTTACCCGTGTGTGATTTTTGTGAGCAATTTGCTATGATTTTGGATTCTTACAGTTACTTTCTTTCTTATTTACACAGAGAGATAGAAAGTGTTAGAATAATACCTGGTGCAGCCATAAAGCCCCACCTACTGGTAACCCTCAGAGCATCCTTCATCCCATGGGTGTCCAAGCATGGGGGTGGCAGGTAAATGTCCTAATGGAGCTTGCTACTACTGACAAAATTACTAAGACATTTATAATGTTGTCACCTTAAGAATAATTTCATTTATAGAATCTGAAAGAAAAAAAGCTACTATAAAAATGAACAGATCTGCTTGGAAAAACTGGTAACATGTGAATGTTCTTGTAGTATAGACAGTAGAGAGGCATGTGTCCAGCTGTTTCAACCATGTCTGATTGACAAGGGCAGACAAGCTGGGAGTAAGGGTTATATGAATATTTAGTCTTCAAGAAGTCTGATGATAAGACATTAAAATGAGTCAACACAAAGGCTGTACAGTATTTGACAATCCTTAGAGCATAAAGATAATTGGTTTGGACAATTTTTTTTACTATAATTCCCAACTGCTGGATAGTTCAAAATGTGTCCCTTTTCTTCTTGAAGAGCTATATCCCAGATCCTTTGTTTGATTATCTTTGTGGCTATGAAAAAAAAAATCCAGCATATCAATGATGATCAAACATAGCTATTCAAGCCCACACCCATTCCAAAGATACTCCCTACAGACCATACCACTACTCTAATAATGCTTAAAATAAAACACTATTATAAATGTTTCCAATATGGGGAAAATGATTCTTGAATAGGGAGATCTTTCCTCAGAAGTCTTGCGAATGCTACAAGAACAATGATACCAGCAAATAACCATTACTTTCTTAAGAACTGTGCTTGCTCAACTGTACATTGCCCACCCATTCTTGTTTTTTTCTTAAAATTACTTTAAACTTAAGTCACAAGAGATGTGGTGACCTAGTGGTTAAGAGAGCAATTCTGATAACAGTAAGGTCAGAAGGTTGGCAGTTCGAGGCCCAAGTGTTGCATGGTGGAGTGAGCTCCCATCATTAGGCCCAGCTTCTGCCAACCTAGCAGTTCAGAAGCATGCAAATGCAAGCAGATAAGTAGGTACCACTTCAGTGGAAAAGGAACAACATTCTGTGCAGTCATGTGGGCCACATGACTACCGGAGTCATCTTCAGACAATGCTAGCTCTTCGGCTTAGTAACAGAGATGAGCATCATCCCCTACAGTTGGTTCCCTAGACATTCATGTCAAGGGAAAACCTTGACCTTTACCTTTAAACTTAAATCACTCCATTTTAAATCTTGATGGATTCTTGATATGTTTTGTATTCTAGATTTCAGACATCCCTCCTACTTCATGGACTTCCCATTCATGGTCTTGACTTTCCATGGATGGGAAGTCAGGAGGACAAAATGGTGTGCATGCCTGTGATGCCCACACAGGGCTGCACACAGGAGCACACAGCCATTATATCCAATGGGGCTCAGATATTTGTGGTTTTTCTGATTCGGGGGGGGGGGGGGGGCTGGAACAGATTACCTGTGAATCAGGAGGAACAAATGTAGTTTTATTCAGGCTCCTAAATATTCTGTAATGTTTTGCTAAGAGAGGAAATTTATACATGCATGTAAAAACACAGAAGGAAAATGCAGAAGTGTGTTCTACCAGTGATGTGCTATATAGGCAAATTATGCTAACATATTACAATGGAGCTTTGCCTACACTGGGGAAAAAAATCTGTATATACCTTTTCTTCCTGCTATATATTTTTAAAGCACAGATTGAAACCCCTTCTCAGTCTTTGTTTTGGACTGAAGACATGTAGCTCATCATTGCTTCTTACATTAAGTAATGAGGAGGGAAACCATAAAAGTAGTAAGGCCAGTCCTCCTCACACATCCTACCTCCCTGGCTGCTTAGAACTTTTGTATTAGGATGGGAAAGAATTTCATTTGAGTCAATGGTCTCAGTGAAAATAGCTTGTTCATGTTACATGAGCCTTTTTAAAGAAGATAACACACCTCACCTTGCAAATCATAGAGGGCATTTTAGAGGGGGGAAAGCATGCACAAAAGAGAGGGCATATTTAAAAATCCTGATAAGTACAAGTGCATATACTTTAAAAATTACACATACATACTTTAGTCATTGGGGAAGATAAAGGCATATGTTAGCAAAACACATGTGAGTTTAAATAACCATGTTATTTTCTTATATCTTCTTACAAAAAATGAGAAGAAAATGGAGGTGGGATTTGATGAGAGATTAACTTCCACATTTTCTCTGTCATAATCTGCAGAGGACCCCTAAATGGCAGGAAGCAGGTATACTGACAGATGGAGATAATGATGCTGTGAATCCAGACTACATCCACACTGGAGAAATAACCCAGTTTAACACCACTTTAACTACCATAGCTCAATTTGCATAAAATATTGGATCCTTCATCCATAGTGAAGTTGTAGATTGCAATTGTTTTATTATGGACTGACATGATATTCAGAAGTCCAGAGGGCAAGCTGAAGGGACAACCTAAGCTTCATCCAATTGTTGTTGTTAACTGCCCTCGAGTCGATCTCAACCCATGGCAACCCTATGGATGAGACATCTCCAAGACTCCCTGTCCTCCACTGGTCTGCTGAAATCCTGCAAACCCATACCTCCTTAATAGACCTCCTTAATAGAATCCATCCATCTGGCATGTGGCCTTCCTCTCTTCCTACTTCTTTCCACCTTTCCCAGCATTATTGTCTTTTCTAATGAGTCTTCACTTCTCATGATATGTCCAAAGTATGACAGTCTCAGTTTAGTCATCTTGGCTTCCAGGGAGATTTCCGGCTTGATCTGCTCTAGGACCCATTTGTTTGTCTCTTTGGCTGTCCATGAGATCCTCAGCACTCTTCTCCAGCACCATATCTCAAAGGAGTTGATTTTTTTCCCCCGCTATCATCTTTCTTAACTGTCTTAACTGCTCTCACATCCATATATGGTAATACACTGAAGAAATAATCTAGGTTGACACTGCTTTAACTGCCATGGCTCAATGCTATGGAATTCTAGGATTTGTACTTTTGTGATTAATTTAGCCTTCTCTATCAAATAGCTCTGGTACCCTTAGTAACTCCATAACATTGAGATGTGACAGTTAAAGTGGCATCAAACTGGATTATTTCTGCAGTGAAGATGTGGCCTCAGGGGAACTCCATATATATGCTTAAAGAAATGCTGTCTGAATTGCAATGGTAGTTGGTGGTTTCCATGTCAGTGGGATGGTGAAAGTACTTTGAGGTTTAATCTTAACATTTGAAGGTGCTATCCAATGCTATCCAAGAACCTCTTTAGGGGTGTAGGCTTCACCACTTCATTAGGAAGAACTTCCTGGTTGTAAGAGCTGTTCAGTACTCAGATGATCTTGGTGGTTGGTGGACTCTCATATTTTGGAGATATTTAAACAGAGGTGGGATGGCCATATTTCAGGATTGCTTTAGTTATGTCTTCCTGCACAGCAGGGAGTTGGACTAGGTGGTCATTCCAGTCAGTTCCCTCCAACTCTGTGATTATTTGATTTATGATAGCTCCTTTAAATTTCAGACTAAAATATGGAGTGGATCCACCACCTCACTATTATGAGAGCCACCAGCCACAAATGTTGAACAGAGACTTTCTAACTACTGTTGGCACCAAAACTGGGCTTGAATGTCTTCAGTGCTGCTAACTACTTTCTTGGTACAAACACACAATCACAATATGTAATGAAATGATGAGGACAGCCTTTAAATGATAACTTGCTTCTCCTTCCCTCTCAAAATTACTGTGCTTAGAGATAAAAAAGGAGTGGCTTATTATTAACCTCTAGTTGGAAAGTATGTTAGCCACAAAATCACACCTTATACGTTCCCTCCTTCCCTCTCTACCTCCTTCCCTCTTCTAAAGCTGGGAAACTTTATGGGGAAATATCAGGTTTGCTGATATTTTGGTGGTATATCTGGGTACTTCCAACTAACATTTCTATCACTCACTAATACAGTTTTAAGAGGACTCAAGTGCTATATGATTCACACACCTACCTAAATTTTTAAAATGGGAATGGGCAAAACAGTCCTCTTTCTGCTGTATTTGATTTTTGGGAATTTTGGTAAGTTATGATTACATCCGAACTTAAACTAAGTTCTCATTCCTTCACTGTTAAGATTCCTCTGAATGTGCTGCACTCCCCAAATTTTCATGTCATGTCTGAAAATAATTACTAATGATGAATATGGTTCAGAGATATGCATAATCTTTTCTCAATGTGACATATGTATTAATTTGCTAGGCCATGAAAGTCAATATTTCTAATCAATTTCAGGGATGTCTCATATCAGAAATGAAATCAAAGGATTTTTATTAGCTTCTCCCTCCTTTCCCCCCATTATTTTGGAAATGAATACTTACCCATAATAAGAAAGTTTTTGCTTCCTCAAATATTTCAGGTATGCAACTTTGCAAAGCCTCCTAGTTTTATGATATATTTTCTTTCTTTTTAAATCAGCTCTCAGAAACTGAGGGGGGAAGCAGACAAGGGTGTCTGGGACGCCCTGGGACAGAGCGCCGCGGGACTGCGGCATCCGCACTGAGGCACACCGTCGGCGCCTCTGAAAGGAGCACTAAATCAGTGCTCCTTTCACAAGTTAGTGAAAGTGCACCCTAAAAGCATAGGGTGCATTTTCACTGACTTTTCCACCACAGTGTGTGCAGATGCTGCGGCGGGAGGTTGCCCTCAGAGCACCGGCCGTGCGGAGGGC
>JAIPUX010001232.1:110823167-110842140 GCA_020142125.1 Phrynosoma platyrhinos | reverse complement strand
GTTAAATTGGACTCAATTTGCACTGTTTCTGGCAGTCTGCAAAGGCCCCTTGATGTGCTTTAAAGTTTGATTGACATGATGTCTTTAACCTCGAATCCAAAACTGTCCCCAACTGGCAACAGTAGAACAGCTTTGGTCTGTGTTTTATCTTTCATTGTTTTTCACTGGCAGCTTTGACAGCAAATGCCTTTGCACTGCCTGCTGCAAAATGACATAAGAGGTCTGGAAATCATGAATTTGACAGGTTTCTCTTTTGCAGAGTTTAATTTTCAGTGAGAACCTCTTCTGAAAATGTGGTTCTAACAGATAATTCCATGACCCTAGCATTGAGTTCTAATGCATGTGCAAAATGCTGATCTAAATAAAGTTGAAATGAAAGCTTATGTTGAAGGACAACATTTATACTTCTGGTTCTATAGTTGCTTAAGTATCTTGCAAAGTGATACCAAGAATCTTATATTGAAATAGCAGGTTATTACAGAATATATCCTCTCTTTCCCAAGCTAAAGTTTCAATTTTTAGTGCTCTCAGGCTCCATAAGTGCAGGAGACCTCCCACAAGACATTCCTAAGCATTGCCAGTTCTCAATTATTTCAGAGGGCACTGAAGACATTCAATGTGCTGCGAGAGCAAGGCTTTTGTTGCTCCCTAAATGCTTCCATTAGGCTTGGGAGCCATAAACTGTTCAAAATTGCTGCCTAGTCCCTGGCAAAGTGAAATTGTTCTGGTGCAGCTAAAGACATTCCAGAAAAGATCACTGTGACCTGATCTGATTTTAAGCAACATTTTTTCTTATTCTCCTTCTCTCTTTCTTGGTCTTTCTCTGCTCTACCCACTTTAAAGTTTATTATGTGTTTTCAGAGGATTTCAGTCCAGACAGATAAGCAGAGTACTTTGTTTTAAGCTTTAAACACATTTTTATGAATACAGGCACTGAGGAGGATTCCAGCCTGATGCTCAGTGTGGGAAGTTGAGCTAATTGCTTGTCACTGGATTTACATATAAGAAAGTCCCAGACAGTTCATGTATAAAGTGTAGATGTATATCTCAAAGATGTTCAGTTACAACAATAAAAGTAGTATTTAATAAAAGGCAAGAAAGGGAAAGGCAACTATGCTCTCTGTACCCCTCATGGAAGCAGAATATCATTGTCATTTGTCTCCACTGAGGCACCATCAGGAACTCTGTTCCACTGAGGCATACTGGTCCCAAACAATCACACCATTCCCAAAAGTTCTGCCTTCTATCCTCTTCTTTCATGGGGTCAGGATACTGACAATGGTATGCAAGCTGACATCTTGGAATAAAAGTCTTTGGGTTGTGACAGGATCAGTTGCCAGAAGAAGTCTATGGGCATCGGCAGACGACTAATAAAGTCAGTGCTCCCAGGGCAACCTCCAGCCACAGCGTCCTCACATGCTGTGGTGGAAAAGCCAGGGAAAGTGCGCTCTACGCTTTTAGGGTGCACTTTCCCTGTCTTCTGAAAGGAGCGTTATTTTGCGCTCCTTTCAGAGGCGCCGATGGTGCTCCTCGGTGCGGCTGCTGTGGTCCCGACGCCCTGGTCTGCTTCCCCCCTTAGTCAAAATCAAGTTCTCCCCCTGCCTCCATTCTAAAGTGTCTATAGTAGGGGTAGGCAACCTTTCCCCTTTAAGGGCCGAGGGACTTCAGCTCCCAGAAGCCTCAGCCATGTTGGCCAATAGTCCCATGTTGGCCAATAGCTCCTGGGATTCTGGGAGCTGAAGTCCCTCGGCCCTTAAAGGGGAAAGGTTGCCTACCCCTGGTCTATATGGTCAGTTCCTTTAGAATAAGGTGAGTGTGTTCAGAATCAGACCATAGACACATCTAGGGACCATATCTATGAATCCATTAGAGCTCTAAGATCTTCTGGAGAAGTCCTTCTTTTTGTCTCACCACCTTATCGGGCTTCTTTTGTGAGGAAAAGGAAGAGAGCTTTCTCAGTGAATGCTCCCAGTCTTTGAACTCCCTCCCTAGGGAGGCCAGGATGGGTCCCTCCTTGCTGTCCTATTGGCAACTGAAATATTCTTGCACCACCAGGCTTTAAGAATTTGAATGGGACAGGTTTTTAATGAAGTGCCATGCAGTTTTAGGCTTTGTATAATCTTTTAATTAATGTTAATGTTTTTAATGTTTAATTTTTTAGCTTAAGTTGTTTAATTGCTTTTTCAATTACTTTTATATTTATACTTTTAAAAGAAGTTTTGTATAGTTTTAATCTGTATTGTTTTTAAATATGTTGAATCTTATTATTGGGAGAAAGTCAGGATATAGATGATGATGATGATGATGATGATGATGATGATTTACAGCTGGAGAAGCCAGTCTGAGGTCTGTAGCTGTTTTCTAAAGTTGGTTGCACCAATATTCTCCCTGAAAGGGCTGCAAAGTCTTTTACAGATATGTCAGGCAAGCCTCAGATCAGTGGCTCTCCTAGCTCTTCAAAATTGCAGTGAGGATGTATGGGTGAAGGAACTAGGAAAGCTGGAGATCATGAGGATAGAAGCCAAGGCCTGGGGAGAAACTTGCTGAAGAGCTCTTCCTTGCTTCCTTCACCATCTCCTTGTGAAGGCCCTTATATAAAATGGCAAAATCAAGGTTTGCTTTTGGGGTTTGTTTTGTTTTTGTTGAGGAATCAGGCCATGGATGGTGTAACCTGTGGATATAGAATCCATGGTTATAGAGGGCCAACTGTATGATAAAAAAATAAAATAAATGGAAAGCTTCCTGCTGCAATCTGCTCTACAGCCAGCTGTGCTAAGTGTTTTGCAATCTTAAAAAAGGTAAAAGTTTCCCCTTTGACATGTCCTACTGTAGGGGGTGATTCATCTCCATTACTAAGCTGAGGGAGTGATTTTTGACATATTAACTAAAAATAAGAACAATATTTTTTTTTTTTTTTGTAACAGCATGAGACAAGAGCAGATGTTTCACCAGTAACTTAAGACTGGTCACTATCAGTGCATCTATAACTGATGCTATGTCTGACTGTACCAGTGAATGTCTGAAATTCCCTTTGAAAGTCTTGCACTGAGGAGGCTGTCTATTCACTACTTATCATCATTTTTGTTGTGAACACCCAATTACAAAGACCAGGATTGTAATTATTTACTATAATCTAACATATATTCTGTACTTTACTTATTTGCTCACCCATTAAAATATTCATATAATTTATCAATAAGTCAGTATAGTTCCATAGTTTTAATTTTTGGTTTATCTGTTTCCCAGACTAATAAATCTCGATAGGTTATCCATTTTCCTTCTTTCATTCTCTCTCTTCTATAAAAAGCTTCATTTATCAAAGTCCATCTGGGAGTTTTCTTTATAAAAATATATCTATATTTTTTCCACACTCTTAGCAATGGTTTCCTTATTATATGATTATTGAATTCTCGATTAACCTTGTCTTTATCATAGATCAAATATGCGTGCCAACCAAAAGGCAAATCTGACCCTTCCAATTGTAATGTTCTATCATCCTTAATATTCACCCACTCTTTCATCCATTCAAGACACGCTGTGTGATGGTATAATTTAAAATTTGGGATATTCATACCTCCTCTTTCTTTGTTATCTTGAAGTATCTTCATCTTGATCCTTACTTTTTTCTTATTTCAAATAAAGTCAGAGAGATCTTTTCCCCATTCTTTAAATGGTTTATCATTAGTTATAATAGGAAGCATTTGAAAGAGAAACATCATTTTTGAGGTTACATTCATTTTAATTGTAGAAATCCTCCCAATCCATGATAAATTCATTTTTGACCATCTTTGTAAATCCTTCCGAATTTCTTGCCAAGTCTTTTCGTAATTATTCTTGAATAGATCCAAATTTCTGTTTAATTTATTTTTTACTTTACCTCAAATTGAGATACATGCTGAAGCTGTTAAGTCTCTGTCTTATTAATATTCATTAACAGAATATCCATTTTCTTGTCATTTATTTTAAATCCAGCATGTCTTCCATATTCTCTGATTGTTTCTATTAGTGGGTTAATACTTTCTAAAGGTTCAGATAATGTTATAACCAGGTCATCTGCATATGCCTTCACCTTATATTCATGTTTACCAATCTTTATTCCTTTAATTAAGTCATTTCTTCTAATGTTTTCCAACAGTGGTTCTAGAGTCATTATAAATAGTAAAGGAGATAACGGACATCCTTGTCTCCTTCCTTTCTCAATCTGACAACACACAGTTTTATCCCCATTAACTAATATTCAAGTTTCTTTTTTCTTGTATATTTCCTCAATCCATTTTACCATATTGTTTCCAATTTCTATCTTCCTTAAAATTTCCAATAGAAAATCCCAGTGAACATTGTCAAATGCTTTTTCAGCATCCAAAAATATCAGTGCTGCTTTTTAATCAGGTCTTTTTTCATGTAATTCAATTATATCAATTATATTTTTTATGTTTTCTTTCATGTGTCTATTTGGTAAGAAACCTGATTGATCTATATTTATCCAGCTACTCAAAATATTTTTTAATCTTTCTGCCAAAATCAGTGTAAATATTTTATAATCATTGTTGAATAATGCAATGAGTCTATAATTTCTCACCTCTTGGATTTCTTTTTCTTCTTTGGGTATCAGTGTAATATATGAGGACCTCCAGTTTCTGGGATTTCTCCTTCAAGTATAGAATTCATTGTCATTTGTAATGGATTGACAAGTTGATTGACAAAGGTCTTATAGTAAAGTGCTGTGAAGCCATCTGGGCCTGGACTCTTGCCATTCTTCAGTCTCTGTATTGCATTTATTATTTCAGTTATCGTAATCTTCCTATTTAATTCTAATCTCTGTTCTTCAGTCATTTTTCTTTCTGACAATGTTTCTATATATCTTTCTCTCTCTTCTTTATTCATATTTCTCTTTATAAATAATTATTTGAAATATTTATGAAATAGTTTTTTCAATTGAGTTTGTCCAGTATATATTGCTGTACCTTCTTTTATCTTCCAGATCATCTTCTTTTGTCAATTTTTCCTCAATTTCCATGCTAACCATTTTCCAGGTTTGTTGGCGAACTCAAAAAAATTTTGCTTGGTAAATTTGATTTTCTTCTCCACTTCTTCTACCATCAATATAGAAATTTGTTTTTGTAGTATTTGAATTTCTAATTTTAATTGATTGTTCCCAGGATTTCTTTTTAATTGTCCTTCTTTACCTTTAATCTCCAACAATAATTGATCCATTTTCAATCCCTTCTTCTTCTTTCTTTGTGCACCTTTTTGAATAAAAAACCTCTCATTACTGCCTTCGAAGTATCACATACAGTCTGTATTCTTACTTCTTTATTTATATTCTCTAAAAAAATTGATCCAAAGTTTTCCGAGCTTGTTTGATGATTTCTTCATCTTTCAGAAGCAATTCATTTAATTTCCAATTATATTCCTTCTTCCTAATTTTAATTTCCATTGTTATGGGGTTATGATCTGAGCAAATTCTTGGCAAAATATCAATTTTAGAGATTTTCGGTGCAAGGGATGTAGATATAAAAAACATGTCAATCTGAGACCATGACTTGTGTCTCTTGGGAAAAAAAGTATAGTCCCTTATATTATCATACTTAACTCTCCAAATATCCATCAAAGATAATGTTTATTCCATATCACAAAAAAAAAAAGACTTTGGGAGTTTACATTGCTTTTTCTTTATTTGTTTCTCTGATTTTTTATCGATTGATGGATCAATAACCCCATTCCAGTCTCCAAGTAATATGATATTTTCGTAGTCATATTCTGATAAAATTTTAGTCAGTTTTTTGAAGAATTGATCCTTTTGTTCTGTAGGTGTATACACTCCTAAAATTAATAATTTTTCCAATGTCCAGTTAACTTCAATTCCAACATAATGTCCATTATAATCACTAAAAAGTTCTTTAGCCTCCAATTTATTATTGACATATATAACTACCCCCTTTTTTCTTTTCTCTCCTGCCGATACAAATTCTTGTCCTAATTTTGGATTTATTAAGTATTTTTTTCTGTTTTCTTTATATGGGTCTCTTGAAGGCATAATATGTCAAATTTTAATTTCCCCAGGTGATGATAAATTATTTTCTGTTTCTCGGGACTATTGAGTCCCTTAACATTCCAAGATAAACATGTTATCATATTCAAAGTCTCCATCATTTTTACCTTGATTTTAACTCTCCTTCCTCTTCTTCTCCCAGTCTTTTATCTTTCTTTTGTCCTTGGTATTCTCCAGATGTCTTCTCTTCTTGTCCATCTCCTTGTTCTTGTTCCATATCTTTTTGTAATGCTTTTAAAAATTCTTGCGCACTGATTGTTGAATTGATCTTAACCCTTCTTTGTCTGTATCTGAAGGATAAACCTTCTGGATTCTCCCATCTATAATTTATTCCATGTTCTCTCAATTTAATTGTTAAAAAACTGTATTCTTTTCTTCTCTTCAAAATTGTGCCGGACACATCTTTCATCAACTGTACCTCCACTCCTTTAATTGATAATCTTGTTGAAAAATGTTGTTAAAGAATTGTTTCCTTCATTTGTGTTTGTACAAAGTACACCACAATGTCTCTGGGTAGTTTCTTCTGTGAAGCTATCCATGAACTGATTTGAAAAGCCTTATGGATTTCCAATTCCATAATTATCTTTTCCAATAAATTCCAAAAGAGCTGTAGTCAGTAATTCGATTAAATCTTCATCTTCTCCTTCTGGGACCCCTCTAATCTTTAAACACCGTTCTCTCATCTTACATTCCCACATTAAAATCTCATCCTCTATATCTTTCCTTTTTGCTACCTCTGTGTTTAATTTTTCTTCCAGTTCTTTATTCTTCTTTTCCAACTCACTCACTTTAGATTTCACCACTTTAACATCTGTAGTCATAGTTCTCACCAATTCTTTTATTTCATTAAAATCCATCCTAATTTCTCTTTTGATTTCCCCTTTCATACTTTCCATATTCTGTCTCAATTCATCTTTGTCTCTCTTCATCTCCTGACTCAGTTGTCTTAGTTCCCCTTTCATATTTTCCATATCCTGTCTCAGTTCATCCTTGTCTCTCTTCATCTCCTGAGAAATCTGTCTCAGTTCTTCTAAGATAATTGTATTAAAGTCCTATGCCTTTGGATGATCTATTGACGGTTGTATTAGCATGTTTTTGAGTGTTAGAAATGCCTGGTGAGAAGAATCCTAGACTGGCAAGAATCTTCACAGTTTGGATTATTTTGCACAAAATTTGTATAGTAATTTTGCACTGAAATCACATTTCTTGCACAAAAAATCATATGTTAGTGCAGAAATATTAATTTCTACACAGAAAAACTGTTTTCTGTTTATAAAATATTTTGTGCACAGAAAATGCTGGTTTGTGTGAAAAACAATCATGATGTCCCCCCCCCCCCCGAATATGTCCTGAATTCTGAATAGCCTTTGAAAACTGTGTGGTTTTAAAAACTTTCTCATGGCAGGAATAAAATTGCTGAAATTACTTGTTCCTACCTTTGAGAAGAAACATAGGGCCTTTGCAGACTGCTAGAAATAGTGCAAATTGAGTCCACTTTAAGGGTTAGGGTTAGGGTTAGGCAATCGTGGGAACTGTATTTTATTGTGGCACCAGAGCTCTCTGACAGAGAAGGCTCAATGTCTCAGGAAAAAAAAAACAATTCCCATGACTCCCTAGCATTAACCCTAACCCTTAAAGTGGACTCCATTTGCACTATTTCTGGCAGTCTGCAAAGGCCCATAGTGGAGAATTATATCCCTGCTTCATAAGCCAATGCCATAATTTCCCAGCTATTTTTGTTCTTGCATTTCAGGCTTTATGGTCAAACTGCAGCCCTGACATCTCATGTGGTTCCAGGTTGTGTTTGACAATCTTTTCCCCTTCAGAATCCTCAGACTACAATTTGTTCCTAGACAAACATACAAAAACAGTGAATTGCCTCTTAAATAAATTGCAGGGACACACTGCTCTTTCACAAAAACAAACAAACCATTACATGGATAGATAGATGAATGACAGTTTCTCAAAATCCAAAAAGTGGACTTAACACCACTTCCTATTTTTCTCATTCTGGGGTATTTGGGTCAGTCAGTGTGTTCCTTCACCCTGTAGAGTCCTGAGACAGAAAACTGGTTCCCAGACCTGCCACAAATGCCAACCTCTTCTCTAATCCATAGAGTATATGCTGCATTAAATTTCTTAATATTTAGCAGCTACAAAATTCATTTTGTTTGTTTGTGTCTGAATAAACTGGCAACCATGACATTCTACAGATATGATGGTGGAATGATGAAGATGATGATGATTATGATGATGATGATGATGATGATGATGCAAAAGCTTGGGGGAGGGTGTGTGTGATAGAACCCTTAAGACTCCTGTTTAACATGAGAAATGGTGATTGATAAAACCTGGCTTTGTGGGTAGCAATATTGAACTGGTTAGTTTTTGCTTTGTCTGGCATTAAAGTTAAAGGTCACCAATCTTTTTTCTGTTCTTTTCATTTTAATGCCCTCCTATACTGACAGATACTGTCAGACATGTTTGTGTCTGACACCAAGCCAATTTGCCCTCTCTGGGGATTCCATAAAGAAGATTCCCCACTCTTGGCAAATGTTCTGACCTTTTCTTCTTCTCATGAGCTGATTCTTTCATGACTAAACTTTGTGAATCAATCTTCATTCTATAATGTCTCTGAAAGTATATTAGTCGCCCTCCAGTGAGACATGTTTGTTTGTTTGTTTGTTTGTTGTTCTAGTGGACTTTACAACTTTTCACAAATTGTCTTATCCCCATATTTGCTCATTAGTGCCAGAGAGGCATCTGATCTGTTGAATGGATAGTGTAGGAAGATAAAAATAAAAAATTTTCATAATAGCTTATAAGTTCTGTTCTGGGCCCAGTGCTATTCAAAATCTTTATCAATGACTTGGATGATGTATGCATGCATGTGAAATCTGGAGATGATACCAAATTAAGAGGGGAAACTAAGGGGGGTTGCAGATTGCCAGAAATAGTGCAAATTGAGTCCACTTTTAGGGTTAGGGTTAGGTTATCATGGGAACTGTATTTTATTGTGGCACCAGAGCTCTCTGACAGAGAAGCCTCAATGTCTCAGAAAAAACCCCAATTCCCATGATTTCCTAGCACTAACCCTAACCCTAAAAGTGGACTCAGTTTGCCCTATTTCTGGCAGTCTGCAACTCCCCTAATACCCCAAAGGCCAGGATCAAAATTTCTAATTACTTTAATAGATTAGAAAGCTGGGACAAAACAAAACAAAACAAAAAACCGCTGCAATTCTAAGTTGCACCAATAGAAATATGGTGACTAGATGAAGGGAAATAATCGTTCTACTCTATTATGCTTTGGTCAGACCTCATTGGAATACTGTGCCCAATTCTGGGCACCAAAATTCAGAAAGGATGTTGACAAGCTGGAGCATGTCCAGAGGAGGACCACAATTCAAAAAGGATGTTGACAAGTTGGAATGTGTCCTGAGATTGACAAGTCAGGAAACCATGTCCTGTGAGGAATGCTGGGTTTGTTTAGCCTGGAGAAGAGGAGGTTAAGAGCCCTTTTTAAATATTTGAAAGGATGTCATACTGAATATGGAGCAAGTTTGTTTTCTGTAGCAGCTGAGAATAGGACCCAGCTACAGGAAAAGAGATTCCATCTCAAAATTAACAACTTCAGGACAGTAAGAGCTTTTGGGCAATAGAATATACTCCCTCAGAGTATGGTAGTTTCCTTCTTTGGAGATTTTTATACAAAGGCTGGATGGCCATCTGTTGAGGGTGCTTTGATTGTATATTTCTGAATGATAGGTGTTGGGCTTGATAGTCCTTGATGTCTCTTCCAACTCAATGATTCTATACTAATGTAGAAAATTCTTCACTGAAATTGAGATCAAGTGACAAACTATAGAGAGGGTAACAATGAAACATGGTTGTACAGTGAGCATTGGAAATGGAATAGAATATCTGAAATCTACACTTTTGAGTAGAATATACATCTTGTTACCCAAAATGCCATGGTTCAAGATGGTACTCATGACCAATACTTAATACAGAAAATTTAATTAGCTCAACTGAAGTTGCTGAGAAGACTTTGGGCAACTCAAAGTAGAGATCAAGCCTAATGGTGTGAAAAACATAGTCACAAAAAAGAACACTCACACAAACATACAAGAACTAATAATATAAAGGTGGTAGCAGATAGTTATTTTCAGGATTGCAAAAGGTGATACTGTACCTGATTCCAGAAGCAGAGGTTCCAATTGTGTGTGTGTGTGGGAGGGGGTGCTGTGAGAGGAATGTGGCTCAGCATGCTGAGTCAGACAACAGTTGCAAAGAAGTCAGATGAGATACAGACACAATTGTCTGTCTGACCACAATACAAGGCCAAATTAGTAGTGCCTGAGCAGGTATACTTATAAGACAAAATGTACCCCAAGACAGTTTTGGGACTAAGGTAAAGTTCCCTGGAGGGAAGAATAGAACTGGAATTCTGTAAATGGCTGGACAGTCAGTGCAAATGTCTCTGGGCACTGGAATCTCTTCTTCAGAGGGAAGCATATTTGTTTTCTGTTCATGTGTAAGTCCAAGGTCTATCACTCACTATTACTCCAATTAAGGTTGGATTATGCAGATTCCAATCTTAATTGATCTGTTCTTGGCTGTGCTCTTGAGCTTTCCTCCATGCTGAGCCAGCAGGATCTCTAATATGATCCTTATGGCTGCAGAGCTCTTGGCTACATGTCTAAAACATCTTTTTTGATATCAAACTGATATCAAAATGAGTAGCGTGTGGACAAAAGCTAGACTTTGGTAACAATATCTTATGGAATTTATGAGAAGAAAAGAAGTATGTACTCTTAAGTTTCCCCAAAGTGTTGGAATACATTGTCCCCTCATATCTTTTAAAGCAGCTGTCAATAATGAATTCCCACCTTGCTGTTTATTGACTTTCATTGAGAATCCTAACTCTTTGAAGTCTTGGAATTTGTAACAGCTACCATATATACTAATCTATAAGTAAAAACTAAATTCCAAAAACTGATCCAAAAATCCTGGGTTGACTTATATATGGATTTATAAGGTAATGTGGCTCAGAAAAATGGTGCTGGTGGCTCTTTTAGATTTCTTTGCTGCAATAGGGAAAGCAGAGGGTGTCCTGAAAGAAGTGCTAACCACTGCATCCCTGATGCAGAAGGGAAATTTCCAAGAGCCACAGCAGGAGGGAGTGGGGATTGATTGGCCCTTCCTTTTGTCCAGGGAGACCTTCTGTAAAAGAAACATTGCCCTTCCACACTGCTCTCCTTGTCTTGCCAAGGAACACCCAAAGAGTTGCTGCTGCCATGTGGTGGCATCCACACTGCTCTCCTTGTTTTTCAGTTCTCTATGAGGGCACATGCCAAAGAGCCATCCCCATCTGTCCCATTGCCTCTCCATTTGGCATTTCTGCCAATTTAAAAACAGAGCAAATTAACAGATTCTTCTTCCCTCCCCCTTTCCTAAGATAGCCTCTCTTTCATGCCAGCCGCTCAAACAGTGGCTAGGATAAACCAGTTTGGCTGATTGAGAGGCTGCCTCTGGAAAAGGAGAGTGGAAAAGGGGCCTGTTTATCTGTTGTTTTTAAAGGGGCAGAAACCTAACACTACATTTTGGAAAACAGTGTCTCGGGATTCCTCAAAATCAAACCTTAGGTTGGACTGCTATATTTCAGCATCTACTTGAGAATCCTTTTGCTGTAACATTTTTACAGCTGACCAACTTGATGACTATAGCAAAGTAGATGATAGAAATGATTTACCAGAGTGGTCTCCAGTTTCAGAAGCTGAAGTACAAAAGTTAATCACTCAATTAAAGTTAGGTAAGGCACCAGGGATTGATAATATTCTACCTGAACTCTTAAGAATGAACTTGAAATGGTTGCCCCCACTACTAGCTCAATTATTTACTTAGATTGATCAGACAGCCATCTTTCCAAAAGACTGGAGTCTGGCTATCATTATTCCAATTCATATGAAGGGTACCCTCACAGAACTGGCAAATTATAGGCCAATTAATTTGTCAAGTGTAATCAACAAACACTTACAGTCTAAAGTCCTCCAGGCACTTACAGTCTAAAGTCCTCTACATACTGGCCCAAGGGGCCAGCTTGAAGGAAGGGATGGTGGAGGGGCAGCTGCACACTGGGCACTCCAATTCCATGCTGGCGGCATCCTAATACCACGTGCCATTATTCACGGCATGCGGCATCAGAATGTCCTTCCAGCACAGCATTTTGATGCAGTGTGCTGGAAGGGGAGCTAAAGAGCCATGCGCTGGCTCTTAGGGCATTGCAGCTCTGAAAGGAACATTATTTTGTTGCTCTTTTCCAGGCCAACAAAAAGGTGGATCAGGGCCGAGGCATCCGGCAGCCTCGGCCCTGATCCTCCACTCCCTGGGGCAGCCCAGGGCTGCCTGTCTGCATCCCTCCTAAGTCACTTGACTGGATGGAACAAGGAAGTATCCTGGAGGATGAACAAGCAGGGTTTAGATTAGATCATTCAACAATAGATCAAAACTCATTCTACAATATTTAGCAGGAAAATATGCCTCCTCCTTGGATAGGGCTTTATATGTCACATTTATTTCAAATCTGCTTTTGTTTTAATACCTAGGGACAAACTCTGGAGGAAATTAATGGATATGACAATTGATAAAAGAATCCTTACACTTATTCATGGTCTGTATGAAAACACATGCCTTAGAGCAGACTTGCACAAATTGGCAGTAGGAAGGGGCTGAAATTAAAATAGGCTAAGCTTCTTTGGGCCAGAGATAGCTTTTAATTAATTATTAATTATAATTATTAATTACTAATATTATTAATATTAATTCTGTCCTCCTCCTCCTCTGCCTGGCCCTCTCCTCAAGGGAACTGGCTACATACTGTCATATGGATGCTATAATAATTAACTATAAAAATCAAACATTATGATTTTCTTTAAAAAAAAAAAATAGACACAAGTGGCAATAGATGTGCCTATTGAACAGGTTACCAGCTTCAAATATTTAGGACTGCTATTTCATTCTTCAGCCTTATTAAAAAGGCAGGCAGAAGTTGCAAGATCAAATGCGCAAAGGAGTCTCTTAGCATTACATAGATTCTTTTTTTTTTTTTTTACCAAAGGAGGACATCTTATCCCTGCTGCAATACAAGCCTTTGTAGCTAAAGTTATCTCTATTATATTATATGGTGTTCAGATTTATGCTTATAATAACTATTATGCATTTGAGGTCCTTCAAATCAAATTTATAAGAAATATTTTTGATGTCCCATGCTGTGCCTCTAATGCAGCCCTTTGTTTGGAGGCAGGCCTAATCTGTATTGAGGGTCAAGCCTGGCTGCTTATAAGCAACTATTGGCTGAAACGTATATTTGTACCATGTGGGTTGGTTTCACTGACCTTAATAGATTCATATCTCTCCACATGGAAACAAATTCTAAACAGAAAAATATCTTTACATGGATTCTCACAGGAGGTTTTAATTCAAATACGATTCCAGAGGGCCAAATCAGTTCTGAGGCAATGTATATGTGGTATAGAATAGCAAGTGCATTGGTTCCAAGTCAGAACAATACCAATACTGGCTAATAAAGCAGCTTTTGTTTGTTCTAAATATCTTTCTCTTTTAACAGTGCCTAAACTTAGACATGCCTTCTCTGTGGCACGTCTTAATGTGCTTGGCAGTACTGGAGAGCAATTTTTTTTTAAAAAAAACCACCATATGACAAACATACCTGTGCTTATACAAATAGATGTAGAGACTCTAGGCCATGTCTTATTATATTGTCCATTTTATCAAAGCATCCACTCTGATTTATTCAGTCCAATTGTACAGAATTTACCAGGCTGGTTGGAAAAATTTTATCTAACATTACTGCTTGGTGATTCAGATCAACAGATAACAGAGATGGTCTCCAGATTCTGTGCCTCTACTATTATTACCTGTCAGCAAATTTTAGATGATAAAATTTAAGATTTTTAGACTAGGGTTTTCAGGATCTTTAGATTTAGATTTGGAATGTCTCATTATTTATTTATTTTTTACTGAAGTGATTTTAATTATTCTCTTGTGAATCTTTGGGAATGCAGTGGCTCAAGTGGTTAAGACACTGACTCTGTACCATATTCAGGTACTGTGAACTGCCAGAAAGACAAATAAATGGTTCCCAAAGAAAATCATACTGAATTCTCCCTAGAAGACAAGATGATTAAATGGAGACTGTTGCACTTCAGCCATGTCATGAGAAGCCCTAGAAAATACAATAATGCCCAGTAGCATCAGTGCCAAACAGGAACCACTCCTTTTGCAGCTAGGTTTGGGTCATGTTAGGCAGCCCCAGCATGGCCTCTGCATGATCCAGGGGTGTGCATCATGTGCATGCCCTGCCCCAAGATCAGCCCAATGGTGGTCCTTTTGACCCATCTGTTTGAAGCCTAAGGGGGGTTGCAGACTGCCAGAAATAGTGCAAATTGAGTCCACTTTTAGGGTTAGGATTAGTGCTAGGGATTCATGGGAATTTTTTTTTTCTGAGACATTGAGCCTTCTCTGTCAGAGAGCTCTGGTGCCACAATAAAATATAGTTTCCATGATTCTCTAGCACTAACCCTAACCATAAAAGTGGACTCAATTTGCACTATTTCTGGCAGTCTGCAACCCCCCTAAATTGAGTATCTCATTGTACATGAGTAGTTGTTTAAGGTGAAAAGGCTCTCTGTAAGCCCCTAAAGCTCTGCCACTCAGTCTGTATTATTCTCTAGAAATGGTTGTTATTTATTTGGGATGTCTATCTGGGGAGTATATGGTAACAACAGTGGTGTTCTGTTATTTTCTTTTTTTGTCTGTCTGTTTTGGTGTGGTTAAGATTTTTTTCCTGTTTTTTTTTTTTTAAGTGACAGATATACAATAGTATGTTGCCACACTCTTTACCTCTGCTGTAAGACAATTGGCATATATACCTAATAGGTGTGTGAAAAGTGATTTCCGAGTCATGCTGTTTCCCAGAAGTAGTTCATTCTTCTTTAAGACCAAGAAATAGAGTATAATGTGGCTATTCATGAATTTAACTTCTTGAAACAGTTGTCATTTTCAAATTCTTAGCGTATTTATTAGGAACTAGTTGATTGGGTCAGAAGAATTTGTTTATAAGTAAAAGTGCATGAAAACATAGTTATAAAAGTGCTAATGAGGACGTTTTTCCAAATTCAAACATATCTAGCTGAAAATAGATACTTTGAATTCATTTGTAACTTCCAGTTCTTTAATTATCCCAAATTATTCTATGGTGTTTCCAAGTTATTATGTCTTCATTAAAGTGTTAGCTTACCATGCGGTTAGGTGGATGACTTGTCATCACATTGTAAAGCAGAACTGCTGTCAGAGACTACAAGAGTTATTTTTGTTTGTTTGTTTTAAGTTTTAGAATTATGCCATGTGACTTGTGAAAAATGACATATGAAATCATATTTGAGAAGTTTGGTAACATTATTAAATCTGAAACAGATTTCAGCAGATAATATTTTCTTCCAATCAGGGACATCTCCACATAAACTTGCATGCAGAAATTATTCATAAAATAGCATACATTTTTAAAAATATATATTTTAAAGATGCTAGGTAGGCAGGGTTATCAGGATAACAAGCAAGAAAATATGGCTGAAGATTTATGACTGTTACTGGAGTAGCTCTGCCCACTTATGGTCTCACGTCCTAACTTCTCACTTCAGATGAAAATACTATAATGGCTTTCTCATTCAGATTTGCCCTTGCCTGGGCAGTAATATATTTTCCTGGCTGTAGCTTCATTCTAATTAAATTTGTTCATGAACTTGACAGACTCTGTTTTAATTCCGAGTATCAGATCCTGGGCCCAACCCAATAGGTCTCTATAGCCACTTGAATGTATCCAGTATGAAGAAAAGCCACAGGTTTCTTTTGTTTGAGGTGAATATGTGTTTGCTTATGCTGTTTGTCTATCAGGAGTTGGAATCTTTTGGCTCTCCAGATATTGGGGGAGAGCACCTTCCAGTGTTCCTTATGATTAATTGACTATGGTAGCTACAAATGGCAGGAGTTGCAATCCAATAATATGTTAATGATTCCTATTCCTAATGATTATTTTAATTTTTTCAGGGTGTGCAGGGTGTAGAGCTGTCAGTGTGTGGATGATGGGTGTTGCAGTGATGCTCTTTGACACCCACAGAATCTCCAGGGCAAGCTGGCTGCTGTGAACCACAGCCACTTTGTAACTCTTACCATCAACTGGCTCAGCTTCCCTTCTTCAGGATCCTGTCTTCCTCAGTCAAGAAGACACATTGTAAAGTCCAAAAGCATAGTTTATTAATGCATACAAAAGAAAAATAAAATAACTAGGTAAAATCCATTGTGTTGAACTTTTCCAGTTCAGCCATGAAAGATTACATCTTAAACAATCCCAAAAGCATAGGATCCCAACTTGTTGCAGTTGAAAGTTAAAAAGAAGTTACAGATCCATGTTTCCAGATCTAGGAGTTACATTATAAAAACAGTATAAACATATTAACAGCCATCTCCTAACTCCATGGTTAAAAATCCACAGCCAGACACACACGCACACGTGCACTCACATCTTGAATTAAAAACATTCTTAAACATAGGATTCTCTAGGCCTTTACCATACTCCACCTTCTGGGTGTTAACCTTATGCTAATTGGATAATGTTTGTATGATGTATATTAACCCAGCCTCTTGCTGTCCATCATCCACCACGTGGTTTCTTTCCCATGTCTAACGATGTTCTATGTATTGTTTACCTTTTTGATATCTCTTGCTTTCCATAACAAAATCTGTGTCTATGAGTTGTACCTTTGGGAAAGTTCATGTTTATGACTTCTTGGCCATCTGGTGTTAGATTCACTTTGTTTCTCTAGATGTTGTTCTCATGAGGAAAATTCCACACACACATCTCTACATTTCAACTTTGACTGTATAACCCATCAACTTTGACTGTATAACCCAAGAGCATGCATACAAAACCTAGGTATGAGGTAAAGGTATTCCTCATTGACAAGCTGTTCACTGGTCAGTATGATTGCACAGAATGCTGTTTACCTTCCCACTGAAGTGATGTCTATTTATCTACTTGCATTTGCATGCTTTTGAACTGCTAGGTTGGCAGAAGCTGGGACTAGTGATGGGAGCTCACCCCATCATGCAGCACCTGGGCCAGCCAACCTGTCAATCTTGCAATCAACAGAGTCAGCATCTTAACCACTTGAGCCACTGTGTCCCTTATACAAAGCCTACATACCAAAAAATGTTGTATGCAAATATTAATGATGCAAAAACCATAAAAATGATTTTGTTCATTCATAGTGGAAATAGCTTCTAATTAATCATTTTTTTTAAAAAAATACATATCTGGCATCAACAGTGATTCATATCTCTATGTCTTGGAACTTTCCATAGTTTTTCTTGGAAGCTAAAAAGCTAGAATGGATTGTGGATAGGGTAGGCAAGGAAAACTGAAGGACTAATGTTATCCCTATTTCAACCATAGAAGAAGAGTTTGGATAATGTTTGGAAGGCTGCAAAGATTAGTTAGGTACGTCACCCCAATTGCCAAGCAGAAGGATGGGTTATAAATATAATTTATTTATTATTATTATTATTATTATTATTATTATTATTATTATTATTATTATTAACACACTGCAGAAATAATCCAGTTTGAGACTGCTTCAACTGCCCTGGCTCATTGCTAGGAAATCCTGGGAATCATAATTTATTGTGGCACCAGAACTCTCTGACAGAGAAAGCTAAATAACTCACAAAACTACACTTCCTAGAATTCCCTAGCATTTAGCCAGGGCAGTCAAAATGATATCAAATGTGATTATTTCTGCAGTGTGTTTTGGACCTTAAAGTTAACAGACCACTAAAAGATGGTATAGAAAGAACTGACTCCTTGTTTAAACTTGAGTTTCACTTTCTTGATTTTATCAGTGTTCTATGTACTTTTGGTGTTGTTGTGTGCCTTCAAGTCATTTCCAACTTATGGCAAACCTAAGGATGTGGAGTATTCTTAGCAAAATTTATTCAGAGAAGGATTGCCATAGCCCTTCTCTAAGCCTGAAAGCATGTGACTTGTCCAAAGTCATCCAGTGGGTTTCATGGATGAGTTGGGGATCAAACCCTGGTCTCCAGAGACACAGGCCAACACTCAAAGTACTACATCATGCTAGTTATCATGTGTAATTAATATATTATAATAGCTTTTCTTGGAAACAGGATATGATACCTCTTCTTTTTGTTAATGTTTAATTGTTTTTATCATGTTGAAGATCTTTTTATGTACAAGTATTCTATCACTATACAAGTGGTGTAGTTGTTTTAATATTAGATTATGACCCTGGAGACCAGTGTTCAAATCCCCATTAGGCCATAGAAGCCCATTTGGTGGCCTAGGGCAAAACACTCTCTCTCATCCCCAGATGAACCTCTGAACAAATCTTGCCAAGAAACTTCTGCCTTAGGGTTGCCATTAGTAGGAAATGACTTGAAGATACACAACAGAAAAAATGTGACCTCATGCACAAAGTATTTTCTTTGCACTAGCGCAAAGGACACGAGACACCTCTTTTTGGGTTAAAAGAGGCCACAACTTTTATTTAGCTGTACAAGATCTATTAACAAACCAATAAACATTAACAGATTTGTCACATGTGTAAGTGAAGGTGTAACCCCCCAAGTGAGTGGTCCTTCACTGCACGTGACAAAACAACTAACAATAATAACAACAAATTTACAAACCCCTCCCCCTGGAAATGACATCATATTTCGTCATATGATGTCATGCAATTTTATGACATCATGCACTTAACTGCATGGGTCATTTCCTTTAAATTTGTCTTATGCCAATTTTACCCTAATTTTTTAAATAGCCAGA
>JAIPUX010001232.1:110806811-110818960 GCA_020142125.1 Phrynosoma platyrhinos | reverse complement strand
TCTTATATGGCGAAAAATACGGTATTTCATTCTAACATACAAGAACAAGCTTCAGATTATGAGAATTTTGCAAATTTTGGGATGATGTATTTTCAGATTTTTGTCTGAAATATCAATTTATACATACACACACAGTCTAACAGTGGTGTATTTTGATCTTTTGTAAAATGATTTTCAGGATTTTTTAAAGATATAGAAGAAATTGATCAACCATTTATAGTGTTTTAAAAATTATTTTGTTGATAACACAAGAATGTTTGCAGGACTGTTTTCATACTGCCGTAGGCTTTCTAACTTCAGAGCCAAAAACTCTCTCCAGAGTTTATATAATAACATACCAAGAAAATTAACTGAAAAAGATGACAAATGCTTCAAAAATTGACTTTAGTAGGAGGTTGAGTCTTGATCACAAATTCATTATGTGGTTTCTATCTTGACCATGCATATTTCCATATTTCTAACTTGTTCTGGAAGCTCATTCCCTCTATAAAATGTTACTGATGTATCTTGCAATCCTAAGGATCTGCTCAGGTACAGTGGAAGGCACTCTCTTTGACCAATCAGTTTTAAAAATGCATTCTGTGTTATCTTCCTAGATGAATCTACCATGACATGACCTCTATCCTGAACATTTCAACCAAAGGATATTTCATTATGCTTGTAATTTGTGTGACAGGACACAAATCCCTGTTTCTTTCATGCTGCCAAAATAACACTAATAACATTAATATTCCATGAACCATAGGATATATTGATCTTGGTTTTATTGACTGTTACTTACTAGAGGAAACAGCTAATGCTTGCCATGAATCATTCTAATCATGAAAGATATTGCTGAAGCAGAATATTTCTTCTTTTGTTAACATCCTTCAATGATTGCAAAACTCAAACAGTATGAACTCTAGGATCTTTGTTTTATTAATTTTTAACTTATTTTTAATTGAAAGTCACCATATTAAACATAAACATCCAAACAATGATACCTTTATTAAGCCAACCAAAATGCACAACCACATGTTACAAGCTTCAAAATCATAGTGGCTTCTTCATCAGGCAAAGAAGCCAGTGTGATTTTGAAAGCTTGCAACATGTAGTTGTGCATTTTGGTTGGCCCAAGAAAAGTATCATTGTTTGGATGTTTTTGGATTTGCTGTATGGCCAACATGGCAACCTCTAGATTTTTTTTTTCTTTTTGCACATTAAACATAATATCATATTAACTTTGTAGTTCAGTCCAAATGGATCCATTTTACATTGAAAATATTTATTCCCCTCCCCCATTTACGAGTATATACAAATGACAATCACCTATTTTATCAGCTACGTTCTCCATTATTTCATCTATTTTAGTAAATACAATACCAGATCAATTCACTCATTGGATAATAAATTACCTCTTTTTCTCCTTTTTCTTTTCTTTTCTACATTAAAAAGCTACCATATACTTCAGATTGAGAAACTGAAGTAATTAGGACTCTTTGGCCGAGATCCTGTGAGTGCTGGCTGAAGGCAAATCTTCACCAGCATATTTCTGCTGTTATTACCACAGTGCCAGATGTGCAATACAACTTGATATTAAAATTTTCTAGAGGGCCTGATACACTCAGGTTCTTCTCAGGATAGGTTCAAACAGTACACTGAATTAAAACAGTGACTTGGTGTTACAACTTAATAGCTATATTGCTTAAAATAGATAGGGGAAAGATGCAGTAACAAAAAAAGTACTTTCCCATCATTTAGGTGGAATAATGATATTGGAATACTGAGCTACCTTGAGTCTAAATTGGGACAAAGGTAGCATACAAATTGATTAATTAATTAAATGTGTAGGTGATCCCCAAACATGCTCAGGATATATGTCAATCTCTTTAGGTTATGAATACTTGTCAGACAAAGCACTGGTTTTCCTATTCCTGTGATTAGGGCAGAGAAATCCCCCCCCCCCCAAAAAAATTGGGAGCTGCATACCATACTAGGACTGGTTTTCTAGAACCTGTGGTGACACTTATAGGTTGCAAGTCATGCAATTTTCCCTCTTTCTCTCTAGATCTGATAGAAAGATGGGGTTTTTGTTTTGAAAGAAGTGTTCTTACCAGAGCTTTGGCTCACGTGGCTCATCATTCACTGCACAAATCTTTATACTTCAACTGTCTTATCTCTTCCTTTTCTGAAATGTCCCTTGGGGTCTTTTAAAGGAGCAAAAACTTAAGGATCAAACAATAGGTCTGTAATACCATCATTTGTGGGCCTAGAAGAAAGCTAATACATATTAGTGTAGCTTTACAATATAAAAATTACATGTGATCAAAGATAGCCAAACAACTACCCCTCCCTTTATTTTTCAAAAATACATATGATGACTGAAAGTGCCAGAGCACATGTCTTTGGTTATATAGGAACTCAAGAAGACAACAGTGATTTTGTGGATCATTATTACCAGTCTGTAACAGAATTTAGAGATTCCTCTAGCTAAAATAATCTAGGGGTCAAAAATGGTTCACATAAAAATACTGTTTCCATTTAAAAAAATAAAAATTTTGAGATAAGACTAAGGAAATTAAGGCCCAAATCCTATTGTCTAGTCTCAACTCATTAATTCAAAGTTGACAGATGCATCAACTCGTATATAAACACAAATTATGTTATGGAATTCAGGGCTAAGCATCAGAATATTATGGATATAATTTTCATTGGTTGTACAGTGTAAGCTACGTAAAGGTAAATGTATCCATATACCAGCACAGCTATTCTTGAGTTACTGGATTGTACCATGGCACAACATTCCATTAGGAAAATCTTTGAAACTCCATCAAAAATGTGCTTCCTGAGTGGAAAAGCCTTGCCAAGAATAATCCTGAAGTGATGAGGATCTTCATAGTCTGGGACTTATTTTAGACAAAATATGCATATGCTTGCTGTACACAGAAAATATTATTTCTGTGCAGAAATATTGCACAAAATATTGTGTGAATTTTGCACAGAATAAACTCAAAATACTACTAGGTTTTGAAAACCTAACAGTTTACAAACAGTTCTGCACAGGAGGAAATTGCTACAGTTAATATGTATTTCCTCAGAGAACAAAATTATCAAAGAATTGTATCTCTACTATTCAACTGGTGATACAACTGTGCACTTTCCTGCTGTTCCCCCATCAATCCAACTCCCCATTCACCAATAAGGATAGAACACAGATGGTACACTCACTTCACAATGGTTTTCATCAATGTAATAAAGCTTGCAGATATCACCCTTGCACAAATTCTAAGGAACTGGCAGTTATTGACATAACCATTTACTGCAGCAAAAGAGCACAGAAGATTTTTGGCTCAGATGTAACTCTTATGTAGCATGTGTATACAAAAAAAGTATAGCCCAGACAGGTAGGTGTTACCAGAATTGCAGCAAGTAGGGATGGAAAGCTTATATTTTTCTCATGCCAGCCATGACATCCATACACATCAATCAATTCTCTCAGTATTTTTGTAAGGCTAGGTAAAAATTTCCCACTCGTGTCAAATCTGAAATTATTGACTTAGCCTTCCAGCAGCATGAAGGTGTAATTTGGGGTAAACCACAGATAGAAAATGAAGGGATAAACCTCCCCTTTCCATGGCTGTGATCCTTATAAGAATTTCCTTCTCAGTGTTATAGTCAGTTGTTTTTAAAAGAGAGACTTAACTATACACTATGCACCCCTAAACTAGGGATATTCATGCACACTTTTTATCTGTTTTAGATCAATAAGCCAGGTCCAAAGTTTTATCTGTTTGTCACATAAAGTCAGTGTAAGGCTACAAAGTGTAACCTTGGAATTTTCTTTGTGTATGTTAACAGTGTGTGTGTTAATGTGTGTAGAAATTAAAAAGTGGTTTATTTGTAAAAGAGAAACACTGAGAAACTGAGAAACAAACTATGCAATTCATGGATAACCATTTCATACTTAACTTTTTGTACCTATATTTCTTGGATTAAAAACAACAACAGCATACACTAACCTCACCTTTTTAGAAACAAACTAAACAAAAGATCAGTAAGGGAATACAAGACTTCTCAAAAACTGTTAGTGTTTAACTCAGATTCCAAACACACTGCATAAATAATCCAATTTGAGACTGTCTTAACTGCCCTGTCTCAGTGCTAAGGAATTCTGGGAACCGTAGTTTTGTGAGACATTTAGCTTTCTCTGTCAGATAGCTCCTAGCACTGAACCAGGGCAGTTAAAGTGGTCTCAAACTGGATTATTTTTCCAGTGTGTTTTGGACCTGTTTACTACCTGGCCAGCACTTATGACATCTTTGAAATAACCTTAGTAGATCTGCCACTTCATAACCCTGTTAGATCCTTTATATTTTCCACTAAAGCAGGAAATAAAGTGATTTGGGTCTCTTCCATATGTTTTGATTGTGACCCACTTTCTACAAAGATAAGTATGTATTTACAACATCAAGGATGTTTGGGACCACAGAGGATATGGTGGAAAGGTCGTCTTGCATCTATCTTTAAAGGGCTCTGTTCAGTTTTCAGGCTGTGAAGTGGAAACCTTAAATGAACTTTAGTAGTGAATTGTGCTCCAATGTCCATGAGTTTTACTGTGGACTATACAAGCAGTTGAATCTATTTTAGGGATAGCATTCAGGACCTTGGATAGATCATTTAAAGTTTGCACCAAACCCCTCAGTAGATTCACTGAGAAACTGGCATCAAGGTGATCAGTGTTGCTTAGCTGTCCATATGTTGTTGAACTACAACTCCCAGCATTCCTCAACATCAAATATGCTGGTAGGGCTGCCAGCAGTTGCAGTTCAATATTGTGATAGTTGCACTATTCTTACTTCTGCTCTATGAATTTGTCTAATTGCATTTAAGTGGTGACTGTCATCTCATCTTGTACTAGTAAAATATATAAAGGGCTATCTAAATGAAATACTTTATTTTGTCTCTTCTGAAGCAACGTGTCTAGTTTTTTTAGGTAACAGTTGTGTGTTCAAATGGACACACTATCCTAGCTTTTGAACACTGAATGGAAATAAGTGTAATGTGAAATTTAATTACTAAACCAAGAATACACATTCAGATTGGAAAGCAATGAGAAAATGAGCAGAGGAATGAAATGGAATACAAAAAATAGAACATAGAGACACATTACACAATAATTCTTAGGGTATTTACAACTTACTGGGGTTTCTGAAAAACTTCATGACATAATCTTTCTCTCTGTACACTATTCTATACAAGGAAATTGTGTGAAGGCATATATTCATAAGTCAGGGCTTAATTCCTAAGAGAAGAGCCAGAGTTTAAACATTTAAAGTGCTTGAATTGCATGCCACCTTCCTTGGAAACCCTGCTACTTAATTTGATCTAATATATAAGTGTACAACTATTCATTGGTGGCAGGATAGAAATCAGTGATAAGGCCTGCCCTTCAAATATATTTAGAGTATAGGTAAACAAACTTTCATGTTTCAGGGTTTAATTTTTCTCCCTTGGGGTGTGTCATCTCCTCCACCAACAAACTTGGAAGTGTCTGTTAAGTCTGCTTTTGGTTCTGTAATACTGTTTGGGGGAAGGACAAGGCCTGTGTGGTGGAGCACCTTGTTCAAAAAGATAATTGCTACTTTTGGAACCTCTAGGAGCAGCAATTTCCCTTCTCAATTTTCAGTGAATGAAGTGTCCAGAAGGGGCCCTGTGTCCACAAGGATATGTGGTGGTGTGTGTGATTCCTTCTCCTGATTTAAGGGCCAAGAGGGAATTAGTGACTCAGTTTGGCAGTTTGGTAATGAAATCACAATGCTTCAGGAATGAGATCTGGCATGAATTAAATCCATACCTGTTTTGAGAAAACTGGGATATAGGGTGTGTGCATGTGTGTATGTGCGTGTGAGAGAGAAAGAGAGGCAGGAGGATTATTTTTAATTGCAAAGCTTTTGGTTTTGTAATAATACATAGGGGTGCAAAAATGGAGACAAGTTAAGTATTGTTTTTAACTACAAAATATAAACCTGAATAACTTTTTAAAATAAAATATATAAACATAGGGACTGAAATCTTGCATTAGTTTTGTGTAATCGAATGCTCTTGCTCACCTGGCAGCTATCAAGTCCTATCAGAGGTAAATGACTGTTGCTATTCAGTGACCAGAGGAAGGGAGAAAGATGCAACTCAGGGGACTAAGAAGCCACCCACTGTAGTTGTGAAGAGAAGAAAAACTGGTTTTCTGAAATGTATTATTTCATCAAAGTTTCCAAATTTCGCTCTCCATTTAGTAGGGGACAGTTTAGCTAAGGCTTCCAGAAAGGATGAACTGCAACTTCAATGATCTCTAGACAACATGGGGACATTCTGTCTGGGGATAGTGGGAGTTATAGTATCATATCTCTGACATAGAGAGTAAGCATCATACATGCAGGACTCAAGATATTTCAGTAAACTTTCCTTTTATTCCGACATGCCTAATTTACTTACACATAGAATTACATATTCCCACTTCTACTAGTACTACTAAAGAAAAGAATGTTATTACAATTTGCTACTAGCTGTAGGCCATATTTTATCTGACTGCAGATATGCCTGTAAAAACAGATCCATCGATGACAGATTATTAATTAAAAACAGCATGAGTTCAGAACCACTGAGATCAGAAGCTGGGTGGATTGAAGCAATAATAACACAAAACACAGAGAGAGAAAACAAAATCTAATTATGGAGAGGAAAGAAGAGCATGACTACCTGACCCAATTCTTACTGTATGACACAAGGCCCCAGCTAGAGAAAAAGGCAGTTAGGAGACAATTAGTGAGCTTTCGGTTCTTTCAAGGCCAATCACCAGACCTGGAAATCAGCCAAGTTTGAGATAGGATAAATCCTTTGGAGATTTAAAGGAAATAATCTATTTAGAAAAACTATCTTATCTGAAACAGATAAGATTCCACTTTGTATTTTCTAATTTTTTACCTTGTGAATGAGACAGATGTACTTTGGAGAATAAGAACAAAGTGTTTTCCAAGCCCCATGCTGCATTGGGGACACTCCCTCCAAAAGGAAAGAATTGTGGCAGTATCTAGAGAGCAAGCAAATGGTTACTTGGTATGTGTCTTTGCAAGATCTATTGTTGTTTAATATTTTGTCCCTGTCTTCTTTATCTCATGTTCTGTTTTCAAGATAGCCTTTGTAAAGCCTTTGTAATCATGCTCTTCTTTCTTCTCCTTTCTTTGGAGAAGAGAATAAGCACTGGAGAGTTGTGCTTTTTTTGTAAACATCCATTTATTTACAAATTTATGCACAGGTTGAGCAAATTTTAAAACAGCAAGCAACGTGGAAATATTAGTTTATTTTTTATTTAATATAACTGTCACCCTATCCATTTCTTCCATTTCATATATTTTCCATTTCCATTCTTCTATCTTCTGAGTTTTTTCACTTTTCCAATTTTGGGCAATTAGCAGTCTCACATCTGTTATCAAATATAAAATAATCTTCCAAAATTTGTTTTCATATGTTTTCCCTAAAGTCACTGTTATATTTAATAAATACAATAGTGGGTCTAATTCAAAATCAATTTTTAACATAGTTTTTATATTTTTATGCACTTTTGTCCAAAATGTTAAGATTTTGGGGCATCCTCACCACATATGAATAAAGTTGCCTCTCACTTTTTTACATCTCCAGTGTGAATTATTTTTTAGCTTATACATCTTACTTAACCTATGTGGGGTAAGATACCAATGATTGGCCATTTTATAATAGTTATCTTTGAGGTTTTACACGGCTGTAAAATTTTCTGTTTTCTTCTTCACTGACTCCAGAAGGTAAAAAGATCAGTAAAATTTATAAGATCCTTCTAAAACAAGAATTGAAAGAAAAGGAAACTAAAGAAAGTATGATAAAATGGGCCATAGAACTTGGTAAAAATATAGAACTACAAAACATAGAAATATTAGTTTTAAAAAAATGCCATCCAAGGCATTGGAAACTCCAAAACAACTCTCTCACCTAAATCCATTAACATACCATATAAATATAATAAGGAGAGGAATAAGAACAAAATTACATTGTCTGTACTCTCACTTACATATGAAGGAAGTATGAGCTGTTTGGTTACTGAATCTATTTCTGTTCCTGATTTCCAACCATTAGAAGCAAGTTTCATCTTTAGTGAATATTGCCATTTGCCAAAGCCTCAAAATGTATTCACCTCTAACACATTTGATCTCTTAGCTCCTGCATATGTGTGTGAATGCATGTGTTTTGGATGTATGTTGTTCTTTCCTTTAAATAAACTACAACTATTCTAGATTTACCTCGGGAGTTCTGTGTGATATATAGACCTGTTATACATTAGATGATTATCCCAGGGTGTCTATTATTGTGGCCATAATGCTACTCTCATTTCAGCTAAATATTAATGTTCCCCTATAATTCCCCTATATTAATTTGTGGGTCCTCTCTTGGGACCCCAGCAATTTGGATAACAAGATTCATATTTATAGTAAGGAAGTATGAGGTTGTATGAAAGGTTAGGGAACACCACTTAAAGACATGGGAGTGCCAACACATCTGTTAGTCCTGATAAGGAATCTGTACTCAGGACAAGAGGCTACTGTCAGAACAGAACACAGAGAAACTGAATGGTTCCCAGTTAGCAAAGGAGTCAGACAAGGCTGCATCTTACTATCCTACCTGTTATACTGACACATACTGTAAGAAAAGCAGGCTTGAACACAGAAGAAGGAGGAGTGAAAATTGGAGGAAGGAATATCAACAATCTGAGGTATACAAATGATACCATAATACTAGCAGAAAACCTCACAGATCTAGAACATCTCCTAAGGAAGTTTAAAGAAGAAAGTTCAAAGACATACTTACTTTTGAACATAAAGAAAACAAAAGTAATTCAAACTAGACAATGAGGAAATAGAAATAGTAAAAGAGTTCTCATATCTGGGTTCAAATGTTGAAATAAATGGGGATTGTAGCCAAAAAATCATAAGAAGATTAAGAATGGTGAGGACATTCTAAAGATCCTAAAGCGCAAAGATATACAACTCAACACAAACATTCAAATCATATAAGCCATTGTATTCCCATTATGTATGGATGTGAGAGTTGGACAGTTAAGAAAGAAGACAGGAAGAAAATCAGTTAAATTGAGATGTGGTCCTGCAGAAGAGTGCTGAGGATTCCATGGACAGCCAAAAGGACAAACAAGTGGGTCCAAGAGCAGATCAAACCAGAAGCCTCCCTGGAAGCCAAGATGACCAAACTGAGGCTGTCATACTTTGGACACATCATGAGAAAGGAGGACTCTTTTTTTTTTTTTTTTTTAAAAACACACACACAATAATGCTAGGAAAGGTGGAAGGAAGTAGAAAGAGAAGAAGGCCACATGTTAGCTGGAAGGATCTTATTAAAGAGATCACAAGTATGAGCTTGCAGGAGTTGGACAGAGCAGTGGAAGACAGGGAGTCTTGGAGATGTCTCATCAGCACCAGTCACCATGGGTTGCAATTGATACAAGGGCAGTTAACAACAAAATTAGCTGTTTGGTCTTTGCAGTTTCTGATACAAATTGATCTCCACACCTTTCAGCTAATTGTGGAGATATGAATGTATTTATCTGTCAACTTTCATACCCTTCAAGTGTTTCATCACAGTTCTCAGGTTTGCTTTTGTATTAGTCCCCCCCCCCCATTCTAATAAAATCTGTTAGGGCTCCCGAAGAATCACGTAATTAAAGTCGATATTGATGATACACAAGTCCAGTCCTGTTTCTCTGTATTATATGATTTAATTGGGCATGTTGCAAAATCTAAGCTGGTACAGTGAATAAGTGCCAATAACTGAAAATGTCCTGTTTCGACAGAGCCCTATCTAAGACACAGATATTTCCTGTGTTCAAAAAATAGGTATATCACCTGTTCTTAAATGGTGTTGCAGTCCCATACAGAGATAGATAGATAGATAGATAGATAGATAGATAGATAGATAGACAGACAGACAGACTGGACCATGTTGGAAAATGTAACTTGTGTGAAAATGTACAGATGTGGGAATTGTACAGATGTGGAAATTTTCTTCTGCTAGTTAGCTGGTTAGCTCTGATGATTTTTTTTGTTCCTGCCTGTTGATGTTTGTTCTACTTCTAAATAATTACTTTGTATTTACTGCAACTGGAGAATAAAATGTGCATCTTTAGAGTTATCTTCTTCCTCAAGTCTGTTTCATGGGAGCTGCATTCTTAGGTGGTGAGGTCAGCACCAGAGACGAATGCCATGGAGATCAACTCGCAGCAGAGGAAGGCTTCAGCAGTGGAGGTTTCCACAATCTACTTGCTATCACACAAATAACAAAGGGTTATGGGGCCCAGATCGCTCCATGCTTTGCTGCTGGAGACTTCTGGAGTTTATGAGCTGTGAGTAAGAGGCACTGTGTTGTTTTTTAAAGGGATCCTCTCCAAGCTTTCGTGCTGGAAGGCAAAAGTGTTAAGATTTATGGACATTGCTTTGACTTAACACAATAGACAGTGGAAGCTGGGAAAGCTGCCAGGACTCTTAAGTGCTAGGTATGGAGGCTGCAAAATTTCCCAAATTGGATGAATCGAACTTTAGTGCCTTGAGCACTTATGCTCAGTCATTGCTTGTGAGAGAGGGTCTATGGGCCGTGGTCCAAGCTGGGGTGCCAGCTGGGGCTGGAGCAGCTGTTCAGCAGTATGATCAAAAAACAATAACTACTATCCTCCTTTCAATTTCTCCCAATCAAATCAATTATGTCAGAGATAAAAAAAAAACTGCCAAAGAATTGTGGGATACACTTAAAGATATTCATCAATCCAGCACAGCTTTGTCAAAGATTATTTGGTGTAGGTGACTTTTTGCGTGCAAGATGCAGCATGGGCAGTCTCCTGAAAAGCATCTGGAAATCATAAAAGGGCCTTTGCAGACTGCCAGAAATAGTTCAAATTGAGTCCACTTTAAAGGTTAGGGTTAGTGCTAGGGAATCATGGGAATTGTTTGTTTCTGAGATATTGAGCCTTCTCTGTCAGAGAGCTCTGGTGCCACAATAAAATAAAGTTCCCATGATTCCCTAACCCTAACTCTAACCCTTAAAGTGGACTCAATTTGCACTTTCTGGCAGTCTGTAAAGGCTCAAAGATTTGTTTAATCAAGTTCAGATGAGAGGTGTTCAACTCCCAAGGGAACAAAAGGCATATATTTTGCTGGGGAGTCTCTCAAGGGAACAGGAGCATGTGCTGTATGGTCTTCAAGGAGTTCCTGAAGTGCAAATCACAATGGAACTGGTGGCTGCTAGAGTTTTAGAAGAGAGCCAGGATTGCTGGTTCAAGGCAGGACTTCAGAGGCGCCACAAGCCATGCCTACATCCAAACACAAACCAGAGAGAGCTTCCAGGGAGCTGCAACCAGAGAAAGCAGCTGTGTCCAAGGAGAGAAATAGGCTAAGCAGACGGACGGCCATGGGCAGCCCTGGGAAGCTGCACTGTGGGACCGAGGCATCCCCACACCTCAATCCTGCAGTGCAGCTTCACCGCCCCTGAAAGGAACGCTAAATTAGCTCTCCTTTCACAAGTCAGAGAAAGTGCGCTGCAAAAGGCTGCAGCGCACTTTCGTCAACTTTTCCGCCACAGCACATGGAAAGGCTGTGGCGGGAGGTCCTCCTCGGGAGGGGGTTGGGGTGCTGAGCGTGCAGCTGCCCCTCCCCTTCCCTGCCCCCAAGACAGCCCTTTAAGCTGTCTACTTAGGGGGGAAGTGTTTTTATTGTGGGAAACCTGGTCACCTGAACAAAGATTGCAGGAAATTTGCAGCAGCCAAACAAAAGCAACAGCCCAAAGACTCTGGGACCAGAAAGGGTGTTGTGGCTGTGACAAGGAGCAGTGACAGCGTGACCCACCAAGAAGCCAAGCCCAATCCAGACTAGGTTCTTGAGTCTGGATCCACAGGACATATGGTAAATATTCCTGAGCTCCTCAAAAGTAAAAAACCTCCCAATGTTGCTGCAGTAGCTTTGGCTGATGGAGCACCAAGGGAAATCAATGACATAGGGACTGTGTTCATCCCAGGGTTTGCAAAAGACTTTGATAATGTATTGAGTGTACCTAGATTGCAAAACTGTTTAGTTAGTGTGTCTGCTTTG
>JAIPUX010001232.1:110795846-110806711 GCA_020142125.1 Phrynosoma platyrhinos | reverse complement strand
TTTTTCTGTGGCCAAACGCAGCAAATGCACAACAAAAAGACCTTTTGAATGTGTCCATGCAGATCTTGCGGGGCCTTTCTTAAAAAGCCTGGAGAACCACAAGTATTTTATGGTAATTGTTGATCGTTTTACCAGGTGCTCTTATGTGATGCTCTTAAAGGAAAAGAGTGAAGCAGCAGGGCATCTGAAAGATTGGGTTAACATGATTGAAAGGGAGTTTGAGTACAAAGTGGGATCTTTGATCACAAACAGGGGTAAAGAATTATTGTTGAATTGTTTGAAAAAATGGTTGAGAAAGAAAGGAATTCATCACAAAACCACAAACCCTGCAGTTCCACAGGAGGATAGTTTGCAGAAAGGTGAATAGGTGTCCTAAAGCAAATGAAAGATTGCATAATGTTAGATGCAAAAGCATCTGAGCAGTTGTGGGGGAAGGCTATTCTGACAGCAAAGCATCTTTCAAATCGGGTTTGGAATTCTGCTGTAAAGAAAACCCCATTTCATATGCTTTATGGCAGACCACCTAACTTAAAGTACTTGAGATTGTTGGGAAATATGCAAATGTGTATGTATCTGCCAGTTTCAGAAAGAAGGGTGAGCCTAAGTGGCACAGGTTGATGGTTGTGGGATATTCTGGGAATAGCTACAGATTTCATCTTGGTCATAGGGAGATCTTGCTATCTAGAAGTGCCAACTTTGAAAAGCATTCAGGTTGAGAGATGCTGCATTCCAACAAAGAGGTTTTTCTTAGGTTGGGAAAGTTGGACATGAGTACTAGAAATGGAGGGGTAGTAAAACAAGAATCAGCATCCTCAGACATTGAGTCTAGTACTTCAGAACAGCCTACAAAGACATGACCAATCACAAGCAGAAAGTTGGAGACAAAGAGAAAAAGAGCTACAGAGGTTCAGACAAGTTCTGACAGTGAGGATAAGAAAGGTAGGACAAAGGTAATCTTGGCTTACAGTGGTGGCTGATATGTCTGAGAGTTTTAAGGATTTGCTGAGTTATACTGAAGAGGAAAAGGACAAGTGGTTTTCTGCTATGGATCAGGAGTACATGTCATTGGTAGATAAGGAAGTTTTTGGGATTGTTGAGAGGCCTAAGAATCACAAAGTGATAGGTTGTAGATGGGTTTTTAAAAGGAAGGAGATGTCAGATGGTATTCATAGATATAAGGCCAGGTTGGTTGCAAAAGACAAAACATTGACAAAATGTTTTCTTCTACATCTAAACCAGAAAGCCTGAGGTTGCTTTTGGCATTAGCAGCAAGGAAAGGCCAGTTAGTAAGGCATTTTCATTTTGAAACTGCTTATTTGAATGCTAAACTTGAGGAAGAAGTGTTTATGGAACAACCTTTGGGTTTTGAACAGGACAGTGATAGAAAAGTGTACTCATTGAAAAAGGCTTTGTATGGTTTAAAACAGAGTGCCAGTAGTTGGAATCTTTGCATTCATGAGGAGTTGATGAAACTACAGTACAAACGCAGCATTGCTGATGTGTGCATTTACAATAAGGAAGATGTGACATTGGTGATTTACATTGATGACTTGTGTGTCGCATCGAAGTCAGAATGGGAGATTCAAGCAGTACAAAGAGAATTGGCAAAGAAATTTGTGATTAAGGATTTAGGAATTCTCAAGGCCTACCTAGGGATTGAGGTAGAGTAGACTAAAGATGGTAGATGTTTGTTGAGTCAACAGAAGAATATAGAAAGTCTTATTGAGAAATGTGGACTGCCAAATGCTAAAGTAGTGAAAAGTCCTATGACTCCTGGTTATGCCAGTAGTGAGTCAACAAAGGAGTTTGACAATCCAGAATTGTTTAGAAGCATTGTTGGGAGCTTGATATTCATTACAAACAACACAAGGCCAGTTATTTCTTTTGCAATGGGAGTGCTTAGCTTTAAGGTAAGCAATCCAAAAGTTGAGGATTGGACAGAATTGAAACATGTGTTAAGGTACTTGAAAGGTAGTAAAGACAGAAAGCTTGTGATACAGGGCAGCATGATTCAGCTTGATTGTTTTGTGGACAGTTCATTTGCTTCAGAATTACATGACAGAAAGTCAGTGTCTGGTTTATTGATAAAGTTTTGGAGAAAGTCCAATAGTTTGGCACAGCAAGAAACAACTGTGTAGTTTTGAGCACATCTGAGGCATAGTTTGCAGCTTTGTCAGAAATGGTTTCAGAAATATGGTGGATAAAACAGTTTCTTGAGGATTTAGAGGAAAGATGTGTTGAACCGTGGTTCATGAAGATTCACAATTGTGCATTGCAATGTCAGAGGCTGAGAATTTGAAGTGCAGAACAAAGTACATGGGTGTGAGGTATCAGAATGTTAGGGAGATGATCCAAAACAAAATTGTGCATATGGAGTACATCGACACAAGGGATAATATAGCTGATGTTTTTACAAAAGCATTGTCAGTTGAGAGACATGAACAGAAAACACGTCTGGTGGGAATGGCACCTTAAATACACAATTCTAGCTGTTGTGCTAAAGTGCAAAATCAAGGGAATGAAAAATACCTAATACAAACAAGCAACATGGCACACATCTATATTATTTGGACGAGACTATTGAAAAATGTAACTTGTGTGGAAATGTACAGATGTGGGAATTGTAGTCTGAGTAAAAAAATGACAACATTGGAAAGTTTGCCAGCAGACAGAATATGAAAACAATCACAAGAGAAGATAGTCAAGGACAGTATGTGACTGGGAACATGGATGGCAAATGTAAACATATTATGTCATCATGTTTTGTGAGAACGATTGTCCACGTAACTATGAGATACAAGAAGAGGCTGGACTTTGAGGATGTTTAGCAAGTGTCCACAAATGAATTAAGCACTCAACTTGGGGGTGGAACTGTATCTTTTTCTTCTGCTAGTTAGCTAGTTAGCTCTGATGATTCTTTTGTTCCTGCCTGCTGATGTTTGTTCTACTTGTAAATAGTTACTTTGCATTTACTGCAACTGGAGAATAAAATGTGCCTCTTTAGAGTTATCTTTTGCCTCCAGTCTGTTTCATGGGAGCTGTATTCTTAGGTGGTGAGGTCAGCACCAGAGACGAATGCCATGGAGATCAACTTGCAGCAGAGGAAGGCTTCAGCAGTGGAGGTTTCCACAATCTACTCTGCTCTCATACAAATAACAGACCAGCAGTCTAGTTCAACATTTTTAATGACCTGTAAATAAATAGCTGCTCCAGAATAAACCAATTTCAAGAAAATAATGACACCAAACAATTTGGCCTAAATCTAATTATATTCTTGACTAGAACAGACTCATTAATTAGAATCCTGTTGATGATATACAGGATACAATGATCCTTGGGTCCATAATATGATGGTAGGATAGCCGAGAAAAACATGTTTATACCAGAGAAAGATACATGGCTCCTGAGTAGCTTGGGAGATGGTAGGGTTGCTTCCTCTCCTGACAGAAATGTCACAGAACCAAAGCCATTTTACCCTTAACAAAAGAATTACTGTCTTCAGATAAATGAAACTAACTTAAGTATTAACTTATCAAATTCTCATTCATTTAATGCCTTTACTCAAGTTGGGACTACCATTTTGATTAGCCCATAATGATTGACACTCAATGAGGAAGAAAGGTATGGATTTCTCACATTGAACTTCTTCGGTATTAAAGAAAATGCCATACAATCAATTCTGTCATCACACATCTCTCTTATATAATCATAAAAACAACACCAAACCCTTCTCAAAGTGGAATCGAGAACTAAAAGATTTATACAGAATGGGAAAAAGCCTTGTATTAAATGGAAAATTTTCGATAGACAAAAAAGAAAACTGTGGTTGTGACTTGCTGGACTTGGATTTATACTTTCAAGCAAGTGCACTAATATGGATCCAAGACTGGATAAAGGTTAGAGATGCAAGACTACTAGATTTGGAGGGCCATGATCTAAGGTTTGGCTGGCATGCATACCTTCGGTATGACAAAGCTAAAGTACATCAAGGCTTTGTCCATCACATATTAAGAAGAGCACTGTTGAAAATGTGGGAGAAGACAAAGGTAAACTTTTATTGGGGATTACCAGGATGGATGTCCCCACAAGAAGTCATGTTGAGCAGATTTAGACCATCAAAGAATTGGCTCAAATATGATGATATTATAATACAAGACAGTAGAAATGGATCTATAGTGCTAAAAGATCTAGGAGGCACTCAGATGATGAACCCAGGATTTACATGGTTTCATTATTACCAGTTACAAGCTATATTTAAAAATTATCTAAGACATCAAGGAATTTATCTTCACAAAAATGAAATAGATAACCTCTTGTATGCAGAAAAATTGAAGCAAATTGCTAGTTTGTATAAAGCATTACTACAAAGAAAGCTGGAAGATGATGTAGTTAGAGACCACATGATACATTGGGCCAAAGATTTAGGCAAAGAAATTCCTCTATAAGCATGGACCAAAGCTAGGAAGGATACATATAAATTTACAGGTAACCAATTGATGAGAGAAAATTATTTCAAAATGGAAACTAGATGGCATCTCACCCCATCCAAACTAGCGAAAATGTATAAAAATAGCAAATCTACCTGTTGGAAGTGTCATAAAGAGTATGGGTCATGGTTCCACATATAGTGGACTTGTCCTAGTGTTGCAAAATTCTGGGAAAACATACATGAAAAGGTATGTGAAATTTTAATGTTTTCATTTGAGTGTACTCCTGAAATATATTTGCTTAACATGGTACAGGGAATAAAGGATATGGAAAGAAAAGGAAAGGAAAGGAGACATTTATGGAAGATTATCCTATTCATAACAATAGCTAGAACATTAATTGCTAGCAATTGGAAATCGGAAGAAACTCCCAATATGGAAACTTGGCTGTAGAGACTGATTGATATAGCGGAACTGGACAAAAAAATGGAACTAGTAGAAGGGAAAATAAGTAATGAGACAAATGAAAAATGGAAGCCTCTACACATATATTGTGAAAAAATTTGGGAAGATTAGTATAAAAGTAAAGTATGGGGGAAAAAACATATCAGGGAAAATGACATGCTATAACAGAAACAATGTTTGAGACACTCAATGAATTTTATAATTAACATAGAAGTTGTGAAATATATGTTTAATAAAAGCAACATATAGATGGGTTATGTTACTGATACTCTTAAACGAAATAAGGGATTAATTATAATCTCTAAGAAATAAAGAAGATATTAATTACCTAGAACAGAGCAAGGTGATAGAAGTTAACATATATCTTGGTTAGTGGTAGAAGTATAGTCTTTCTTTTTCTTTTTTTCCTCTTCTTTTTTTTGGGGGGGGAAAGTTAATTATTATAATTAAAGCAAAATAGATAAGAGGGGCTTGCTGTTCTTGTATGTATATATTTTTGCTGTTCTCATATATGTAAAAAGCTTTTTTCTAAACTATGTAATAAAATTTTGTTATAATAATAATAAAAAAACCGTCGACATTTGAGAAATAGGGATGATATTGAAATCCTTATCCTCTCATCTGTCTCCATATCTTTATTTTGTTCACTGACTATCTCAGTTCTTAAGCAGTCAGTGAACTGAAGATTTTCAGTGGTCTTTTGCTCCATCCATAATCTGCCCAGTTCTGATTCACTTGGATAACATCACAATCTGGCACAATTAAGGCAAATGGCAGTAAAGGGGAAATCTTTATTCTGTCAATTACTATATTAAACTGCCCTGCTATGAATGAGAAGTAAATTTCCTAAAGAAGCCAGCTATCAAACTCAATAGAAATATAGAATATGTCAATTATGATCTTAAATTGGGTTGTAACTCAGATACATTTCCTTTATTAAAGCACTATATAATGCTGGCTATAAATCAATCTGTGAAAATGGATAGGAATGGAAAATGGCTCTCAAACACCATATGGTACAAAATATACTAACTAAGCATAGTTTAAAATTCTGGGTGCAAACACATTTAGGATGCAAACACATTTAAGTACAGTGAGATGAATCCCTCTGTCAGCAGGAAGAATTGTTTATTGAGTTCTATGGAAATGTCTGCTTTGAAAGCAATGAGATACTACGGATCATTGTTTAGATATCAGAAGATGACAGGCAGATACAAGGCCATGCCTTCTGTGCCTTACTGATGCAAATAATAGTGATGACTTGGGGAAACTTAGCTATAAATAAAATGAGTAGGATTTGTCCTAAGATTTCAAGCTGAGACTTAATGTGCGTGAAAAACTATCTGAGGCTGAATAGGGCAGTGGGAGCTGTATAAGCAATTTGTTTCAAGGCATCCAGCTAGCTGAAGCTGAACAGTTTGTGTGGCCCTATACAAGGCTAGTCAATCTGCTGCCTTCTGGCTGTTTGGCCTGCAACTGTCATAAACCCTATCCAGAAAGATCAATGAGCAGGGCTTCATGGAGTTGTAGTCTGTCAAGTAACAAGGTGCCTACTTCTGAGCTACAAGGTACATAGGTAAATATCCTAAATGACAGAGAAGTGGGGAAAGATAATGTAATGGTGGTATTTTTCTCTACAGCGGACTTTGGAGGGAAAACTGATAGGATAGCTGGTGATCCTTCATGTGCTACATCTGACATAGGGTGGTGGTGGCCCATCAGTAGTCTGTTGTCTGGAATTGGCTCTCTAGAATTTTGCAGTCCCTATCCTACCTAGAAATGGCAGGCACTGAACATGGAGCTTTTTAAACACAGAAAACACTGAACTATGGCCCTTCCTCCTGTGACAGCAAAAACAAACATATATAACTTTAGCAGACAGTGTGGTATAATGGTTTCATCATAAGACTGCAACTCTGTAGACCAGGATCAAATCCCCACTCAGCAATGGAAAGCCACTGGATAACCTTAAGAAAGTCACATTATCTCAGACTCAGAGAAAGGCAAAGATAAATCCCCTTGGCAACAAATCTTGCCAAGAAAACACTGTAATAGGTTTGCCTTAGGGTCATCATAAGTTGGAAATGACTGCAAGGTACACAACAAGAAACCAAACATTTTTTAACACAGACAATCAACTAGTTCTTCATATTAAATATATTAACTGATATTTAAAAATTATTCAGGAAGAGAAAGAGAAAACAGAGGCATGCATGCTTGTGCTTGTTTTGGAGAGAGGCGAGAGGCAGGAACAGAGACTGAATGCCTAAGTGCAGTGCAGTGCATTGAATCAACAGATGACAGATGAAAGGGTCTAGAGTAGTATCAACAGGAAGAAGTACTAAGAAAGAAATAAGAAACAGAAGAGAACTGAAGTGGGATGCATTAAGAAAGAGGAGAGATGGGAGACAGAGAAACAATGAAAAAATGAGGAACAGGAATAGAAACAGGATGATAGAAGCAGGAGACAGAAATAAAGAGAGGAGGGGTGATAGCACTGGCACTCTGAATGAGAGATAGGGGAAGAGGCAAATGAATAAATTGGAGAGGATGGATGAGAACAGAAAGAGATGATAATGAGATGAACAACTGAATAAAGAGCAAAGAGGATGGTCAGAATATGAAATTGAAGACACAGCAAGACATAAGAAAAAGAACCCAGAAATGAGGCCACCCGACTCATTGGGCTAGTCTGGTTGCTGTGGGTGGGTGGGAACTATTAGACTGAGACACATCTTCTGGGCCCTGGCGATCCCCCAGCAGGTCTTGAGGCAGGCTGGAGAGCCCCTGATTGGCTGCCTGGGACAGGGAGGGTGGTGCTTCTGGTTAGAGGCTGGGACTACAATTCCCGGCATGCAACAGGGGTCCAGAAGTGCCACCCTATTGGCCAGCACTAGGCAATGAGGTGGCATGATTGATTAGGAGGCCGGAAGGGGTGGGGGACTTCCAGGCCTCCCTGCACCTGATTGGCTTATGAGCCTAGTTAAGGCCATGTAGTGTGGGGAACCAGCGCCATTACAGCTCGACTCTAGTAAGGGCAGGATGTGCACCAAAGAGCTGAGCATCCCCCACAGCCCCAGATACGCCCCACAGGCCCCCAATACACTGTGGATAGCAGCAGTGTGAACTGGGCAGGCTTGGGCAACAGCAGTGATCAGGCCTAGAGGCCTCAACAGTTGCGGCAAGCAGACATCCAAGCCTCTAAGGCCACCAGAAATTTTAGAGCCATTGCACAATTTCAAATTTGCTTAATGGCAGCTGGCTGAGGGGACCAGGCCACTGAACCACTAGTAGTAAGGAGCAAAATCAGTGGGCCCCAGGGATTAACCTTCCAGGCAGCGGTGCAGCATCATACCACCTGAGAGAAAAAAGAGCGGGGTGGCACCCATCTGGCATACCACCATGGGGAAGGCCTAGCTTAGGAAATCATGGGCTGGGCTGGCCCCCAGAGGGAGGCAGTAGCATCCCACTGATTCACCCATGGTGTTATTCATTTCCAGGTCCCCCCCACCAGTGGGTGAGGAGGTGTTAGTAAGTTTTACCCATATCCTCTCAGCCTTCATGGAGCAGGTGGGGCATGCTACTGTCTTGATGACCCCTCGGCCAAGGGCTCCAACCCCCCACAAAAGCCTGAACCAGGTGAACCAGGGAGAAAATTGGGAACTTGGTTGGGCTTAGAAGCAGAAGCAAATGTGTCAAGAGTCTTCTAGCAGCTCCAGCAGCAACAGCAGAAGCTCATCTAGTAGGAGCAGCAGCTCCAGTAACAGCTCCAGTAGCAGCTCCTCCTCCAGTAGTTCCAGAAGCAGCCTGTCTTTCATGGCCTCTTTTGCTGGTGCCAAGCACAATGGGTGAAAGCAGATACAGTACCAAAAAGAAGAGCAAGAAGGCTTGTGACAGAGTTGGCAGGGACAAAGGGATGGGGATGGTGAGTTCTCCAATCTGGCTTTGGGCAGGGATAATTATTGGTTGGGGGGAGCTTTGGTTCCGGGGTTACCTTTGAGGGCCATAAGGGATAGGATCAGGCGCTTGGGTTTGGAGAGTGTGTGGGTGGACCAACAGGCCTTGGCCTTCCCCACTTTCACTAAAAATACAAAAACAACAACAACAACAACAACAACAACAACAAAAAACAGGCCTTCACCTGTCCAAAAAGATCAGAGGTGTATCCTCAGAGGGTACTATGTAGATGTGTTCACTTTGTTGAAACCCAAAGGGGAGGAGGGTGGTGCCATCAGTTCCAAAAAGAAGGGCAAGGGGGAGGCCAAGGCTTACCCTGTTGAGTGCTCTTTTACCAACTGGATGGAGGGCTATTCTGTTTTCATGGGGGTAGTGTTGTTAGCCTATCCGGAATAGGTGGCACCTTGCAAATCATATGGCCAATGTCCTTAAGGCTTGCTTGGGCCATTGCAGGGGAGGCTAAGGTCATTGTCTATGACACTGCCTTCCACCAGCTGGCTTCCCAGACCAGCACGGCCAGGTGGAACCTCATCAAGAGCGAGATCTGGCTAATTGACTTGGGTCCCTATACCAAAGGAAAAGGTTGGGTCCCCTCCAGGAACTCCAACTGGGCAAGAAAGAAGGACCATGACAGGCTTTTGTGCTGGGAGTTCAACCTGGTAAAATGTGTCCGGGTCCTTTGCAAGTTCAAGCACTGCTACAAGTTTGAAAGGATCTGCAAGCTAAGCTAGCATGTTCCCAACCGAGCGATACACACAGCTTCTGACACAAAAGATGTACCTTCCAGTTTCAGAACTTGAGGGTTGGGGGGGGGGTCCAAAATGAGTCAGATCCAGACTCTGACAGGAGAATTAAATAATTTACTCTTAATTTGACTTTAGTATTATGTTCTGGCAACTGTAAAAGAGCAATGAGATGATAATAATATAATGACAGCAGAAGGTCACATCCAGGTTTGAACTCACCAACCAGTTCTTTGGTTTCTGGCATTAGAACTACAAACCATTTTCACATATGATACAGTGTATGCACAATGTTTCTGTCTGTCTGACTGTCTGAACCTTTTTTCAGACGTAAAATACATACTTCTCAGTTACAGGACATTTTCTATACAGAGTAATACAAAGATAAACAGAAAATAAAGTTGTGTAGAAAGTGTTTACTTAAATAGGATTTATTTAAATAATGCCTTCACTATTCCTTTGGTGATATCAATATGGATACCTTTCTATCTACATCCGAGAAAAACATAAGGGCTGACCTTTTGATAGTATGAAGGTAGAGATGATAATGGTATAGTATCTGAGTCTTGTTCTAATTATTAGAATCTAGTAGGACTCATACTTCAATGCATTATTAATATAATTTGATAGATCACGGAATCCTTCTGGAACACCTGAGAGAATTGGGAATAGGAGGCACTGTTCTTCAGTGGTTGCACTCTTTTCTCTCAGGCAGATTCCAGAGGATGGCACTCGGGGACAGTTGCTCATCTAAAACAGAGCTAAAATATGGTGTTCTTCAAGGTGCCATACTGTCCCCGATGTTGTTTAATATTTACATGAAGCTGCTGGGAGATGTCAGGAGACATGGAGCAGGATGTTACCAATATGTTGATGATACTCAAATATTCTGCTCCATGTCTCAGTCAGCTGCCATGATGGCAGAGGGCAGTTCTCCCCTTTATCAATGCCTTGAAGTGGTAATGTTCTGGATGAGGAAAAACCGACTCAAGCTGAATCCAGACTAAACAGAGGTACTTATGGTAGGGACCTCTAAAGCAGGGATTGGGTTGCAACCGCCAGTTCTTGATGGGGTCACGCTCTCTATTAAGGACTGTGCCCGCAGTCTGTGGGTGCTCCTAGACTTGTCGCTTCACATGACAGATCAGGTGATTGCGACAGTCAGGACTGCTTGTTATCAGCTTTGGCTGATACGCCAGCTGCGCCCATTCCTGGATACAAGAGACCTAGGACGTTATCACATGTGGGCCAAAAAGTGATAATAAAGTGGAAA
>JAIPUX010001232.1:110758707-110771583 GCA_020142125.1 Phrynosoma platyrhinos | reverse complement strand
GAAGTCCCTCGGCCCTTAAAGGTGAAAGGTTGCCTACCCCTGCATTAGGCAAAGGGCTTCAACATGTTTGCATGGGGGTGCAAGAATGCCTTTAGTTAATTAGGAAAAATTTTTCCTATATGGGAGGAAGGCTGTGGTTGTGGTCCCAAGCCTCAAATGGGCTTGAGACCTCAAAAAGGCCCAAGTAGGCCTTCAGCAGTTGGGGAGGCTGTGGGTTAATCAGGTCTTACAAGGGTCTTATCTGTGAATAGGATAGGCTCTGGTCCATTAGGCCCTGCTTAGGCTGTCTGGTCCTTTATAGGGTGAATAGGCCCCAACATCTTTGGCACAAAGCTTTAGTCTTAGGCCCCCATTAGGCATCTCAGGTGGGCATCTTTCAGGAACTGGGAATTGTTCAAGCATTAGGCTTCTAGGTCTCAGCTGACTCACATGCCCTAATCTAGCTTATATATTTTTGTTTGAGTGTTGGAATAAAACTAAGGCTGGGCTGGAAATTTAAGACCAATGCAGATCGACACTTTAGGCCAGCCTGGGGGTGGAGTTGAGGTGAGGCAATTGCATGCTGGCTGTCCAACTCTGCTCTGACTCTACCCTGATGCTACACACCCATCCACACAGCGTGTGGCATCAAGGTGCCCTCTTGGTGCAGCATGTGCACATGCTGTGCCAATAGGGCACAAAAGACACATAGTGGCAGCTCTAAGGACAGCTTTTTGATGTCCCAAAAAGGAGTGGCATTTGCCCACTCTTTTGGGGGCAGCAAAAAGGAGGATTGGGCTGTGGCATGTGGTTGCTGTGGCCCTGATCTGCCACTCCCAGGGGCAGCCGAGAGCTGCCCCTTATGGGCCATCTGCATAAGCCCTTAATCCCCAATTTAAGTGGCCCAGCTGTTAAGACACTGACTCTGACAATCAGAAGGTTGTCAGATCAGCATTTTGAGACCCAAATGTCACATGATGGAGTGAACTCCCATCACTAGTCCCAGCTTCTGCCAACCTATTAATTCAAAAGCATGTAAATGTGTAAGTAGATAAATAGGTACCACTCTGGTGGGAAAGTAAAAGCATTCTGTGCAGTTGTGCTGGTGGCATGACTACAGAGTCTTCTTGGACAACGCTGGCTCCCTTAGCTTTGTAACAGATATGAGCACCACCCTCTACACTTGGACACAACTAGACAATCTTGTCAAAGTGGAAATCTTAATCCCCCCCCCTTTTTTTTTTTTTTAAAGTGATATAACTTGGGCAGGGTGTGGATTCTGGGATTGGTATTCCAGTAGCAGGCTGGCTGGGGAGCAAACCAGTATTTGGGTTCTTCTTGGGGCTCAGGTGTTTCACTTAGGGAAAGCTGGGGAAGAGGTCTCAAAAAGTTCACTTGCCTCAGCTTCTCCTTGCTTTTGCACATCTCAGGGATTTAAGTTGAATAGTTTGCTAGTTTAAATAAACTGGCCCATATCCCACTCTACTAGTGTAATTGAGCTGTTGTGATTACTGAAACTTCCAGTTTTACCTACATTGGTGTGGTGGTGTATAGCTGGGTTAGGAGACATTTCCAACAGTAAGAATCATACCCAGAGAAGTAATTTGTCAAGAGCATGACAAGGATAGGACCAAATCAAGACATAATTTCACTGAGGTTATACATTTAGGGATCTTTCCTGTAGGGATAATCTAATAAACTACTGTTCATACCCCAAAATTAATGTTAATGATGTCATCTCAACAGAACATTCCAGGGCTAGTATGATGTGGTCAGAACACTAATGTTGAAACTTCTAGATCCTGTCTGTTTTTTTCAATGTTTCAGGGCATTCTTAGAATTGGTTTTCTGGAGGCAGATATGTCTGTATAATGTGGTGAATTATATATAATCTCAACAGGTCAAATTAATTTATCAGGCTATTATGGTTATAAATTTATCAGTCTATTATGATCAGCAATTGCACACACATGTGTGCATACACACACACACACACACACACACAATTATTGTAATTTCTGGCCATAATAGATTGATAAATTAATTTGACCAGGTGGTTAAGGATCTTGGAATTTCCCTGACTGTGGAGGAAACTGAGGCCCTGAACAGACTGCAGAAATAATCCAGCTTCAGATCACTTTAACTGCCCTGGCTCAGTGCTAGGGAATCATGGGAAGTGTAGTTTATTGTGACACCAGAGCTCTCTGACAGAAAATGCCTCAGAAAAATTACAATTTCCATAGTTCCCTAGCATTGAGGCAAGACAATTAAAGTGGTCTCAAGATGGATTATTTCTGGCAGTCTGTTCAGGCCCTAACACACCCTCCATTTTGAACTTCTAGATAGAAGTGTAAGCAATTCCTAGAAGAAAAGCTTGTGACACAAGTGATCCTTCACAATGGTTACTTTGCCCAATCCTTTTTTTTAAAAAATATCATCTAAGGCCAGAAACAGATGGGCAAAATAATGTGGCTTCAGGCCAAGTTGGGGGTGTGCCATTTACACAACACCATGCCGAGGCCACACCAACAAAAGAAAAAAAATCAGCCCAAGAAGGAACACATAGAATCCACTCCCTCTGACAGTCTGTTTTAGGACCATGGTGGTGGCCCAGATTAGAACCAAGCATGTGTAGTTGCTGCAATCCCAGCACAAATGGCACCGGTGCAGCCTCACACTGCTCCTTTGGGCCCATCGAGCTTGCAAAAAAATATTTGTTTTGACTACAGCCAGGGGCATCACTGGGGATGTGGGTCATACCAGGTGACACCCTAAAGGGGGATGACACCACAGGTCTCCAAACATCAGGCTTTTGGCAGAAATTGGCTGTAGCATTCACCTGTGTCCCTTGAAAATGCTGAAAAGATATGTGAGTGGGGTAAGGGTCAGTGAGAGGACAAAGAAAATTTTATATTTTACATATTTTTTTTAAAAAAAAATCATTTAAAAACATCATATCTTATCAAATTTTTATTTTAAACCCATGAAACTATGTAAATGTAAATACATTTAGGCTGTGTGTATGATACTGTAATTATATTGTAATTTAAAGGTATAATTTTAATTTTCCTAGTTGTTTATGTCACAACTATTGTTGTTACATTCAGTGATATACAGAAATTACAATTTATGAGTAACATTCATACAAAAACCATTACTAAAGATTTTGTATGTTGTGGTAAGAGAGGAGGTCAATGAGGAGTGACACCATGAGTTACTGTGCCAGGTGACACCAACCATAGTGATGCCATTGGCTACAGCTCCCCAAATCCTCCAACCTTGAGAAGTAGTGGCTCAGAGACTCTGGGAAATGGTCCAGAAAAGTAAATTTTCCAAGCTCTGGGAGCATAAAAACAGTAAAGCAGACTCTTATTTGTTTTAGTGCAGAATATTCCTGGCTTTAAAACATTATAAATTATCCACTCACCATTAACATCTGCACAATTAGATTTTCATTTATTTAGGTTTTTTTAACCATTTTTTATTTGGATAGTGTGGATGAAAAGCTGAGCTCATATTCAGTTTCTGTAAAAGCAGTTTTGCACCATTCATAATTAGCAACACTTCACTTTGTTCCCAGGCTTTAAATTTATTATTTCCTACACTCATTATCTTACACTTGCCAATATTTAATTGATCAAATTTGCCAGAGGCATTAACACTTCTTAAGTATGAGAAACACCCAAGTTTTTTTTCTTCCCCATATTGCTCTTAATTTGTTTCTATTGGCCCAGTTCAGCAAGGGTGCTCAACATATTGAACAAAACATCAAAATGTGCAACACCAATATTAAATTCATGGTAGTGTGTTGACACCATGCTACATTAGAGATCATAGGCAAATACAGCAGCATGAAGAGATTTGTCTACCAATACCTCCTCCCGTTTCTTACATCCTGCCATTCTCTTGTTTGCAATAGTTCTCATACTCACCTAACAGTAGGAAATGCTTCTGAGAGACTGGTTAACCAATGTTGATTTCTAGCTGCATTAGCAGGAACAGTGCTATTCCTGTGTATATAGTTATATTGGCCTTATATTGAATTAAGATTTAAATCTGCACCACAGAAATAATGCAGTTTGACACCTCTTTAGCTGCCATGGCTCAATGTAATATGATGAAATATTTAGCCTTCTCTGTCAGAGTGCTCTGGCACCACAACAAAATAAAAATCTCAGGATTCCATAGGATGTACCACTAAAACAGTTTTAATCATGTTATGTGTGATATAAACTGTAGAAACTGTCATTATGTTATGCAAACTAATTTATTTCAGATGAATTGAGATGAGTATGTCAGAAAGGACAGCTAAAGCAGTCCATATCTTTATTTTGATATGATCCGCTCCTGTGTGATCAGAAGACCCAAAACTTAGGGCATTGGTATGACCAAGGATGAGTTTCTTATCCTGCAATTTCAGAATTATCAAACTCCTTAGACCACCTACAATCCATTTCTATGACATCCTAGGAATATTTACACAAAACCATATTTTCCTAAGAACTTGCAGGAAAAATACTGGTTTGTTTCATAAAAAGTGGCAATAATTTATATTCTTCCTATGACATATAAGAAAAAAGTTCTGGGAAGGCATGCAAATTCAGCTATAATAATATAATAATAATAAAATTTTATTTATATCCCGCCCTCTGGAAATCCAATCTGGGCGGCTTACATTAATAAAAACATATACAATGCCCATAAAAACATATACAATACAGTAAACCCCCTCCACCCTTAAAACAGTATTAAATCAGAAAGATTTTAAAATAACATTCACTTAATAAAACCAAAACAAAGCTGGATCTCATAGATATCACATAACTCTCTGTGAGAAGTTCTCTGGCCACATTTGTTCCTATCATCTGTCACAGGCTCTGCTGTGGGTTTCACCTAAAGTCCAAAAGATTAGTTTAGTGCATATTCTATACTTACAGGTATATCCCAGAGAATGAAGTTAATGTAGTTTTGGATATTAACTCTTTAACAGAAAATTTAGTACCAGGTGCAGAAATAACATGGAAAGAATAGGGATAGATTCATACACCATGAAAAACGCACAACAGTTGAACATGTTTTATCAAAATGTAATTCAACACTAATTAATAATATGCACATCTGAAATAAAATAAATCAATAAAGTCAAGTAAGGGGGGTTGCAGACTGCCAGAAATAGTGCAAATTGAGTCCACTTTTAGGGTTAGGGTTAGTGCTTGGGAATCATGGGAATTGTTTTTTTTTTCTGAGACATTGAGCCTTCTCTGTCAGAGAGCTCTGGTGCCACAATAAAATACAGTTCCCATGATTCCCTAAGCCTAAGCCTAACCCTAAAAGTGGACTCAATTTGCACTATTTCTGGCAGTCTGCAACCCCCCTAAGCCTTGCATAACTGAACAAAAATGATTTGAACTTTCCAGGTATCATCGAAAGCTTTTTCCATAATTAATCCAGAATATTGTTCTTTCTTTCATTAGCCTTGATTTTACTCATGATTTCTATTTTGGTGACTATGGACCTAAGCAGACAGGTGGCACGGGGCCACCCCGGGAAGCTGTGGATCGGGGCCAAGGTATCCACATTCCTCGACCCCAGCTAAAATAGCGCTCCTTCCACAAATCACCGAAGGTGCGCTGCAAAAGGCTGCCAGCGCACCTTCAGCACCTTTTCCAACGGCGTCTTCAGGAAGGGGTTGGGGTGCCCAGCATGCGGCTGCCCCTCCCCTTCCTTGACTGAAGATGACGCTTTGTGCCATCTGCTTCTCCCCTCAACTTATAGATTTATACTTTTTAATGTCCTGGGGAGTATTCAATGAGGCAGGTAAAACTGCTTTCTTCTTTTCTCTGTTTGATGTTCATGCATGCTTAGTAAGGGATTCTAGAAGCAGCTGCTGTTTACCTTGCCTATTGAGGTAGGCACATACAGTTACAGTGGGATCACCTCTAATAAAATCCCATTATTTCCCATTTCAAACTTTATTGCATTATTTACTGCAGCCTGGGACCAAAAGTGTTTCTCCAGTCCTCCTTCACCACCTTCCCCCACTGATGTTGAAGTTATTGGAAAAAATCTTTCAGATAGACATCTGAGGTCTGATATGGAATGTTTAAAACAACAATCCTTGAATAAAAATATCAAAGGGAAAATGGAAAAAGAAACAGCAGAATTGGGATATATGTACAAACTCCAGTACATCAGCAGTGGGTTGAACAGAGGAATGCTTTCCTGCATACTACACATATTATAGCACTTGCTGAATCCCTAGCCTCATGTGGGTTCTCTTGCCCATATTATCACAATTCCTTACTTGTCCCCACCTAGCATCATATCAAATTCCCAAAATTTCCTCTATTATTCATTGGGTTATCTACTCATTTTTCTTTAGACAATATATTTTCTGCCAACATTGTCCCCCAATGATCATCAGCCACAGTTAAAACTGAACTTGTCACTTCATCACCATACCCACAGGTTTTCCCTTTCTATTACTATTCACACACAAACCTGCTCAGTCATGGGTAGAAATGTCTGTCTGTAGGCACTTTATTCAAAGCATCTCCATGAAGTGGACTTAGGGCTGATGCAGACCAGCAGTTTAGGCCAACCTGGGGGTGGACTTGGGGTGGGGTAACCACACGTCAGCCATCCTGACTCTGCCTCAACACTGTGTGCCCATCCGCAGCATCAGGGCACCCTTTTGGGGTGCAAAGAGCCACGGCGGTGGCTGTAATGGCAGCCTTTTGCCACCCCCAAAACGAAATGCCGCTCTTTTGGGGGATGGCAAAAAGGAGAATTGGGGCCACAAAATGTGGTTGCCGCGGCCCTGATCCACCGCTCCCAGGGGCAGCCCAGAGCCACTTCTTCTTGGCTGTCTGTGGGGGGTTGCAGACTGCCAGAAATAGTGCAAATTGAGTCCACTTTTAGGGTTAGGGTTAGTGCTAGGGAATCATGGGAATTGTTTTTTTTTCTGAGACATTGAGCCTTCTCTGTCAGAGAGCTCTGGTGCCACAATAAAATACAGTTCCCATGATTCCCTAGCACTAACCCTAACCCTAAAAGTGGACTCAATTTGCACTATTTCTGGCAGTCTGCAACCCCCCTGTGTTGGCCCTTACTCTGTGAAAGCTCATGTTACAACCTTCTTTCTCTCAGTCTCAGCAGTGCTACAGTATCCCTTTGCAAACTGAGCCAGACTAATACAACTATTTCTTTGAATTCTGTTTTATTATTCTAGATAAATAAAAATAATCTTATGTTCACAAGAAGAGAGCTGCACTCACAGAAAACCCTTTCTTTAACTGCAACACAAATGGAAAATGGTTTTGCTTATATAATGAAAAGTCAGGATCTAAGCATCCTAAACTTCTGAATTTCAGTCACTGTTCTGAATATGGAAAATGCATTAAGGGAATGTCCAGATAGATCGAAAACACTAGGAAGCCACATATTTTGTTCCTGGCTTTTCTGGGTTTATTTTGGAGATCAATTTGGCCTTTTTGGTTATCCTATAATATTTCTTTCTTAGCTCCCAGTATCATCTGGGAATTTTTATATGACTCCCTAGTTCAGTTTATATTCATCTAGCATTTTCAAGGATGAAGTACATCAGTTTAACTGGCTTTTTGTTTCTGTTGTAAATTGTCTTTTGTATTTTATCTGTTTGAACTATAATTTTTCAGCTCAAATTCTTACAGCAGTTTCCTTATTTTACAAAATCATGCACTGTCAGTCATTTTGACTTCAATAATACTTTTGACAAAGAAGCAATCACTTAATAAGTACAGATAATCATGCTTGATTTGTAAATTGAAGTTTGGCTCTGTTTAAACCTGTGGCGCACACTACTGCCACCTTTCTCCTTTTACACTTTAATTATAGCCAACAGTTCTGTGGGAACTTGTTATCCCCACCCTTGTCACCTAATGAAGTGTAAAGGACCCACACTGTCTTTTGTATGATGTCCCCCTCCAAATCCTCCAAATATCAGTAGTGTGTTTTGTGACTAAAACATAGGCCAAGTGATGTTGGATCAAGAAGAAAAGTTTATTTTAAATCAGCATGTAATAAATGTAACTTGCTTCAGAACTTGCTACTATAGTCTTTCTTGCTTATAAAATTATAGCATTTGTTTCTAATTCACTCACAGTACCTCAGCCACACTGGCTAACAATATCTATCTGGAGAGAACACAACAGCAACTCTCTTCTTTAGAGCTCTGTGAGTGTTTAGAGTCTCTCCTTTCTAGACTCTACCTCCTCAAAATACAGTTCCCTCAGGAACACCCTAAAACACAGCCCTCTCTCTGGCTTAACTTTCTCAACACTCTGCTCCTCTCAACACTAACTCTAGCTGTCCACCAACTGTCAGTCTGGGCTTTTTAAATGCTCCCAGCTGGAATCCATTCGCTGGCTCTCAGCTGCCTCCTGTTTGGCCAGCGGGACATTCTATTCACCTCCCCCCTTTAGCAGGTTTATGAACACACATAACCTATCGGTTATGTGGTCCCATAAACCCCTATAATAAATTATACTTACCATAACATTCAATAAACAACCATATTTATATACACATCATGTTTATACCTTATTTTCTTGCGTATAAGACTACTTTTTAACCTGCAAAATCTGGGGTTAAAGTGGGGGGTCGTCTTATGCGCCGGGTATAAGGAGGTTCATGATAGGTTTGCCTTAGTGTCATCATCAGTTGGAAATGACTTGAAGGTGCACGGCAACAACAACAACAGTTTTGGAAGTCATACTCTTCCCAAACTCTATATTTTAACTGGGAAAGTGGGGGGTCATCTTATATGCCCAGTCATCTTATACGCCGGAAAATATGGAATATATAAGATCCATTACCTATTTAATTATTTTTATCTTACATTCTTTTAATGTTATCCCTCTTCAAAGTGCTGTAGTCAACACTAAATCGAATAGTATGGTTGAGTTTATCTACTAACACTACTGGTGAAGCCCAAGGACTATTGGATGGTACAATAATCCCCATCTTTAACATTATATCAGTTTCCTCCCCAATACTGTTGGCTAACGGACCAGTGACACAATATGGAGGAGTGGCTATGGGGCTTGCTTCTCCAGTATTAATATAATGATATATCCCCTGCACTTTTCCAGGTACATCTGAAAAAAACATCTTTAAACTCTTTTAACACATTCCGTATAACTGTTGCTGGGGAGTAAGAGAAGTGTCAAGAGTAACCTCTTGTATTTTTTTCTTTCCTCACATTCTCAAATTTCCATTGAGGACGGAGAATGACTTCATTATCCATCTCTCTAACAGCATACAATACCAAATTTTCCTGCCTAACATAGGGCTTCAGCATATTTATATGCTCCAATTTACACCCCACATCATCTCCCAAGTCCACTATATAGTTTATATCATTGATCGTCTCTGTGACTTGAACTGGATCTGTCCATGCATACTGAAGTTTATTTCCTCTCGTTGGTCGAAGGACTAATACCTCATCTCCCAGCAAGATGCCATCAGGTCCTGGACATACGATACCACATTTCTCTCTCTCCTCTGGAGATTCCCACTGTTGTCAAATGAGATCTAAAGGTACTTTTACTTTGTGTCCAAACATCAACTCAAATGGACTGAATCCCAAGCTTTCTTACGGCACCTCTCTATAGTCAAACAACAGGTGTTGCAACTTGTTGTCCTAATCATTCCGGTTTTCTGCAGTATAAGATTTTATCATGTTGACTAAAGTTCCATTAAAGTTCTCTATAAGCCCATTACTTTGGGGGTGATAAGGGGTTGTGGTTAAATGTTTAACTCCACAGACCTCTCATAACTTTTGCATCACTTTAGAAGTAAAATTACTTCCCAAATCTGATATTACCTCACTCAGGAATCCTAATCTACAGAAAATGTTTATTAGAGCATTAACCACAGTTGTTGTCTCTATATTTCACAAAGCTACTGCTTCAAGATATCTTGTGGCATAGTCCATTAGAGTAATAATGTATCTGTTCCATCTCTGGGTTGCACGAGGTAATGGCCTGATGATATCAATGCCTACTCTCTGGAATGGCTGTGACACGACTGGTAATGGACACAGCTTGGCTCTGGTTCGATCTTGCCTTGTTCCCACTTTTTGACAAATGTCACAAGATTTACAAAAAGATTTTATATCTTGTCCCATCTTTGAACAATAAAAATTTAAAGAGACTCTTTGGGAAGTTTTCTTATTTCCTAAATGACCTCCAAACAAACTAAAATGAGCTATTTCCAGTATCTGGCTTCAATATTTCTGAGGGACTACCAACTGTTTTTGAATTTCTTTCTGAATATTATATTTACACTTGAGAACCTCTCTATATAAGCAGTTTTGAATGATTTTAAATATGTGAGGGTGATTCTCACTCAGCGCTGCATTAACTTCTTCCTCAGCTAGAATAAACAAAGGTTTCAAACTTTCATCTCTCTTTTGTTCTTGACCAAATTCGGTTTGGTTCTCAATTTTAATTTCCTCACAACTCTCCTCATCTGTTATCTTAGTTGTACCACTCATTGCTAGTGACCACATCTTGTTCAGTTTGTTCTTCAGGTATTTGATTGACCTGTTTGGAAGCTTTTTCCTGTTTATGTTGTCTAGTGATCACTAAAGTGAATCTAAGATACCTGTCCAAATCATTTCCAATTATACATGGAACAAGAATGTCATCCCAGAGGGCAAATTTCAACTGCAGTTTGTGTCCTCTGAAGGAAATGTCTAGTTTGGCTACTGGTGTTACAAATGCAGGGTCCCCTAAACCCTTTAAGATCATTGTTTCTTCTGGGCATATATTTTGAGTGTTTACTAAGTGTGGTTTAATTATACACACTTCAGATCCAGAGTCACGGAAACCCCATAACCAGGTCTCATTTATTTGTATTAATTCTCTGTGTTCCTCAAAACTGAGTACCTCAGGCAAGGCTGTTATAAATAGACATGTCCTAGGAAAATATTCCCTTGTAAAGTCAGTTGCTTTACTAACTGTTGCTTCATGGCAACCCCAGCTTCTCTGGCTCCTAATTTGTCACATTCTTTCACTGTATTACCAATTTCTGTTACACAATATGCTGGCTTGAAAGGTGATTTTAAATTCTTCTGATAAATTTTTGGACAGTTTAATTTCAAGTGCCCTATTTGCCCACATTCAAATGGCTTAGTTTTGACTGATTTTCTGTCGACCATCTATTCCTCTTCTGGTCTTCAGGGCTATACTCTCTCAACCCCAAACTTTTCCTCTCAGATTATGGTGTTTTCACTTGATGCCAGGGTTTATAATTTCCCCCCTCACTCTTCCTTTCTTTTTGGGCTTGCCAGTTTCTGGGGTCCTTTTGGTCTTTCCCTCAGACCCTTCTTTATTTTTTATCATTCCCCTGTCATCTCCCCTAATTAATACTAGTTCATCAACCATTCTAGCAGCTTCTGCTACTGTTTTGGCCCTTTTCTCTTGAACTAGCTATTTATACACTTGGGGAATTACAGTATAAAATCACTCCGACCTTAGTAAGCTTTAAAATTCTTCTTTGGGCGTTATTTTGTAGCCATCTACCCAGCAATTTAAATAATAATCTAGCCTATACACCAGTTGAGAGAACATTTCCTCTGGTCTTTTCTTTATCTTTTTAAACTCCCTCCTGTGGTGTTCTGGAGTTAATCCAAATCTTTGCTTCACCATCTCTTTGAATAACTCATAGTTTTGAGCTTCCTCTGCTCTCATCTCAGCATAAATTTTTGTGAGTCCACCACAAATCTGGGATCTTATATAACTCATTCTTTCTTCTTTTATTTTCAATTCTTCATAAATTCTCTCAAAATTGGTGAAGAAGGAATCAATATTGTCCCTTTATAATAACTGGGGAATCTCTTCATATCAATCTGAGGTGCTCTATTTACCTGTCACCCTCTGGGTTTGAGGAATTCCCTGATCTAGACTCCTCATCCTAAATTGGAAATCCATTTCAACTTGTCTTACCCTCAGTTTTTCTATTTCAATTTGTTGCTCCTTTTCAATCTCTTTTTCCCTCAAAAGCCTCTCATATTCCTTTTCTTTTAAAAGCCTCTTATTTTCCTTTTTAATTCTAGCCTTTCTATTTTAATTTCTATTCTTTCTTTTATTTTCCAAATCTCCAAACTTTCTTCAAGTTCAGAAAGGGCAGTGTCAAGACTAGCCACCATTTCTTCTCTAACCTCTTCTCCTCCCACCAATTCAGCCACTGCTGGGATTTTAAAATTTTTAGGAGGCATGGTAATAGTATTTCCCTATAAAAGGAGGAACTTTCTTTGCTCCTATTGAGAGGCAATACGTGCAGTGAAGAGAACTTTCTCCTCTGCACATATTGTGTCTGCAGATTCTCATCCAGCAGAGCTGTTTAGGGTGGTGAGGGAGATGATGCAGGTACCCCCTGCACCAAATCCCTTGCTTAACCCAACGGCGGCCTGCTGTGACGCATTTAACAACTTCTTTGCAGATAAAATCTCTCAGATAAGAGCCGACTTAGACACAAATATTGTAACTGAATCTATAGATGAGGTGTCCAGCGACTCTGTCAATGAAGTTATTCTGGATCAGCTACAATCTGTGAGTACCAAGGACATGGACAAGCTGCTTGGTAAGGTGAGGAAAACAACCTGCCCACTTGACCCTTGCCCATCATTGCTGGCCATCCAGGGAGGGGATGCATTGAGGCGATTCCTCACAGATATAATCAATGCATCCTTCAGGGAAGGACATGTCCCATCTTGTTTGAAGGAAGTGGCTGTTAGGCCCCTTCTGAAAAAACCTTCCCTGGATCCCCTGGATATGAATTACTACAGGCCTGTTTCTTTGTTGACATTTTTGAGCAAGGTAATTGAGAGGGCGGTTGCTCTTCAGCTCCAAG
>JAIPUX010001232.1:110723275-110733332 GCA_020142125.1 Phrynosoma platyrhinos | reverse complement strand
TTTCCCTAAGGTTGTTGAAATCAGCTCTCCTAAAGTCTAGAATGAGTGCTGAACTATATCTAGCTTCTCCTTTCCACTGTATAAGAAAATCCAGGAGAATATGATCACTCAGTTAGAATCAGATCTAAAATAACTGACCCCCTTGTTGCCTCTTCCACCTTTTGAATAAAGAAATTGTCTTCAAGGCAAGTGAGAAATTTGCTAGAGCTTGAAGTCTTGGCTGAGTTTGACTTCCAGCAAATATCAGGATAGTTGAAGTCACCCATCACTACTACACCTCTCCTTTCTGAGTGTGTGGTCATCTGTTCTAGAAAGGCATCATCCAATTCCTCAATCTAACTTGGGGGTCTGTAGTAGATTCCCACAATAACATCCCTGTTGCTTCCTTCTCCTTTAATTTTTATCCAGATGCTCGCCACCTGATTTCCAGGATTTAATCCTGGATCTCTTCACAGGTGTAAACATCCCTGGCATGTAACACTATTCCTCCTCCTTTCCTATTTGGCCTATTTCTCTTAAGAAGGTTATACCCCTCTATTCCTACATTCCAATTGTGAGACTCATCCCACCAGGTTTCAGTGATGTCTATTATATCGTATTTGCTTTGTTGTGGTAGGAGTTCAAGTTCATCTTGCTTATTTCCCATGCTCTATGCATTAGTGTAGAGACATCTTAGAGCATGTTTCTTCCCCACTTCCTGCCTGTGTGAGGTTTTTTTTCCTCACACTGTTGGACCCTTGCATCATTTGTCTTGTTCCCTCTATAATACTTTGACTATTATTTCCAGCCCATGATGTACTCCTGCCTTCCTAGATACCTTCTAAGATATTATCTCCCTCCCCAACATGACTCAGTTTAAAGCCCTCCTGATCAAATGTTTGAGACTATTGGCAAAAATGCTTCTGCCAACTGGTTTGAGATGCATCCCATCTCTTGCTAGAAGTCCACCCTGATGGAACCACAGCCCGTAATTTAAGAATCCAAGTTGCTCTTGGTAGCACCATCTAAAGAGCCAGTTATTCGTATCTGCTATCTTCCTCTCCCTTCCTGCACCTTGCCCTTCAACTGGGAGAAGAGATGAGATAACAGTTTGTGCATCCAGCTCTTTCAGTTTCCTATCCAAAACCTCATAATCTCTTCTGATATTCTGAAGACTGTGCCTTGCAGTATCATTGATTCCCACATGGACCAAGAGGAAGGGGTAATGGTCAGTAGGCTTGGCAAATCTTGTCAGCCTTGTTGTCACATCATGGATTTTTGCCTCAGGGAGACAACACACCTCCCGGAACATCTTGTCAGGCCCACAAACCACTGCTTCTTTACCCCTCAACAAGGAGTCCCCAACCACCACCACACACCTCCCCCAAGGCTTAGCAGTGACTGTTCCCTGGCATGGTACTGTTTGGGTCCCCTGCACTGTCCCTGAGGACTGTCCTTGCTGCTCTTCCTCTTCATCATTGATAAGGGAGAGAGCTTCAAATCAATTCTTTAGCTGCAAGCTCCCAGAACAATCCCTGGTTTCCCTACTTCTGTGTGTGACATTTGTCCAGGTGTCTACTTCCTGTGTGCATGAAATGACCTCCTCCTCAACAACTTCCTCTGTGTGATCCCCATCAAAGACTGTTCATTCTGCCCTGTCCAGGAAAACCTCTTACTCTCTAATGTGCTGAAGTGTAGCTACCCGGGCCTCCAGCTGCTTGACTCTTTCTTCCAGCAGGGTTACAAACTTGCACTTGGTGCAGGTGAAGTTCCCCCATTTCCTGGCAAGAAGACAAACATCCCACAAGTGTTGCAGGTGACTGCAGCAACTCCCCCAGCATTCATATTGAGTAATCTTAAGCACTGAAACATGACTATGGGCTTCTCCCTGAAAAGGTCCCCTGTTCTCTTGGTCTTTTCACCAGGCTCTGTCACCGAGCTCAATCAACTGGGTTTCTAACTCTACAGAGAGTTCCTGGATGCTACCTTATTCTGGAGGCAAGGCTCTGTCTCTTTTCCTCCACTCAATATGGCTGCTCAGAAGTTTCCTGGCAGAAACTGACTTAGAAAGCCTCCTTCTCCTTCTCCTTCCTGGCAGAAACTCACCTGGAAGCTTCTGGGAGGAGTTGTATAGAGCTAATTGGCTAGCTCCACCCCTATTGACTCACAAATGCGACTCACCAAAGCCCCAACCACTCAGCAACGGTCACACTCTCCCCAGGTGTTTTTAAAAGGAATTTAAAAACTCACCCACTCAATATGGCTGCTCAGAAACTGCTTTCCTTCTCCCTTCCTGGCAGAAACTAACCTGGAAAGCCTCTTTCTCCTCTCCTTCCTGGCAGAAACTGGCATCTTCTGTGGTCATTGTTTTTTCATCATCAGACCTGCCTTTGTGCTTTCATCTTTCACCTTCCTTATTAACTGTTCCAATTCCTTTATGTCTTCTGCTAATATTATGATGTCATCTGCATATTTTAGGTTTTTACTGTTCCTTCCTCCTATCTTAACTCCTCCTTTTTCTGATTTTAATTCTTCTTTTTTTATGATGATTTCAGCATACAAGTCAAATAAGTAGGTTGATAGTGTCAAGTAATTGAGTGCGCAGACAAAATCTTCAGAAGCTTTCTTCACTTTGCAGAGAAAAACATCCGGAGACCTTGGAGCTGTCTGGCTGCTTTGGAATGCATCCTCCCTGCTTCTGATGAAGCAGTCTGAAGCCAGGTTTACTCCAAAGAGTCACTTTTTTCCTTTAATTGCAATATGTACAAAACTATATACACTCACCACCGACCAATGACAACCCACACATAACCAACAACCTGTGGTCTCATTTATTTTATAGACACTTGCCATGCAGCCTCTAAGTCCAGCCTCTTTCTGTGACTTCTTCCTGTGTCACTTGAATTGTCCCCAAACATGATGACATAATGTGTTTACATTTGGTCTACATGCTCTCTGGCACATCCTGACCTTGGACACTGCTAAGATGTTTTGAGTCCCAGCTGCAAACAACTTTCCCACATCTGGACATTTAAACTCAGGTTACAAATCTGAACAGATAGCATTCAGCCTTGCCTGACCCCTTTACCTATTGAAAACCACTCTGTTTCTACGAATTGTGTTCTGATGGTGGCCTCTTGTACTTGGTACTGATTCCTCATTAGGGCTATCAGGTGTAGTGGCACCTCTGTGTCTTTGAGTGTGTTCCATAGCTTTCTGTGATCTTTACAATCAAATGCTTTGCTGTAGTCTATGAAACACACACTGATTTTTTTTTTTTTTGCAATTCTATGATATGCTCCATTAGCTATCATATGGTTGCAATGTGGTTCCTAGTGCCTCTTCTTTTTCTGAATCCTTTTTTTCACCTCTAGAATTTCTCTTTTCATGTATGATTGGAGTCTATGTTGCAGAATTTTCAGCATTATTATGCAATTTTTATATCTCCTTTCTTATGGATTGGTATACATATTGAGTGTTTCCAGTCATTGGCTACCTCTTTGTTTTCCATATTTGTTGACATATTTTAGTTAGTACTAAGATGCATCTGTGTGTGTGTATTGTGGCAGTTCAATTTGGATATCATATGTTTCTGGTGATTTATTTTTTTTTCTCATTTCCTTTATTACAGATTCCACTAAACTTCTTAGAATTTTGGGTTCACTTTCATATGGCTCCTCATTCCAAATGTCATCCATTCCCTCATCTCTTTTATATAATTCTTTTGTGTATTACTTCCAGCATCTATTTATTTCTTCTTGTTCCTGTATTATGTTCTTTTTTTCTCCATAGAGCACCCATGCCCTTGGTGTGAACTTGGTTTTAATTTCTCAGATTTTTTTGATAGGGGTCTCTTGTTCTTCCCTTTTTATTGTTGTCTTCTATTTCTCTGCATTGGGTATTGTAATATTTCTCTTTAGCCCTGCATTTCAGACATTGCACAGTTGTGTTCATACTTATGGTTTTGTTCCCATCTCCCTTTGGTTTTGCTTTTCTTCTTTCTTTTATTTCACAAAGTATTTCATCTGTCATCTATTGTTTCTTAGCTTTCTTTTTGGCTACTGTTAGTGTTATATGTTTGTTTTTGCATTCATCCTTAATTATGTCTCTGACTTCTGTCCACAGTTCTTCATGTTCCTGGTAAATTATTCTCAATAGTTTGAATCTGTTTTTTACTATGGAGATTTGCATACAGTGATGGAATCATAGCTGGATGATCCTATCACTATCATGAAATTGTGTGAAGATTATCAGATTACATCATCTGACATCATCATAATTGTATCATTATCCAATGAATAAAGAGGAATTCTAGCACTGCTTTTTATTTATGAGACTTTCTGTGAATGAAAAGTGGTGCTAGAATTCCTCTTTATTCATGGGATAATGAGGCAATTATGGTGATGTCATGCAATGTCATCTGCTAATCTTCACACAATTGTGCAGTAGTAACAGGAGCATCCTGCTATGGTCTCATCACTTTTGCCCATGTGAAAATCTCCATTGTCATTGAATTCTTCTGAAATGTTATTCAGGCCATATTTTGGTATATGATGGTTTTTGCTTTATTCTTCAGCTTAACTCTGATTTTTATTATGATCAGTTCATGGTCTGTGCCACAATCAGCTCCTGGGTTGGTTTTGGCTGGAAGGATAGAGATTCTGCATCTTCTACTTCCAATTATGTAGTCTGACTTTGTGTGTGTGTGTGTGTGTTTACCATCTAGAGATGTCGATGTGTATAGTCTCCTATCTGGTTGAATGAAGAAGATATTTGCAATGAATAGATTATTGTCCTCACAGAATTCTATCAGACACTCTCCTGCTTTATTTCTTATTGCTAATATAAATCTTCCTACTGTTTTTGATTCTTTGTTGCCAATGTTAGCATTCCAGTCTCCAATCATTAGTTTGGAATCTTGTGATAGTATGTTGCCAATTTCTTTCTGGAATGCATTATATAATCTGTCAATTTCCTCTACATCTGCATTTGTGGTTGGTGAATATACCTGGATTATTGTGATGTTTATAGGTTTACCCTAAAGCCTTATTGATATTATACAGTCTAACTTTGAGATGTATCATTTGAGTGCTCTAGTTATAATCTTTCTAGTATGAAAGCCTCTCAATTTCTTCTTCTTTTTTTTCCAGGTACTCTGTCAGTTAACAGGTAAGGGGAAGTGGGCAGGGGGGCAAAGTGGCTCTGGTTCATAAAAACAATCTAACCTTGACCAGGATATCTGTCTGGAACATAGTTTGCTTTGAGTGCATGTACCTAAGCCTGAGGACTAAGGATAGCTTGGGGATTCTGCTAGTATACCGCCCACCCTATTGTCTAGCAGACTCCCTAACTGAGCTGACACAGCTAGTCTCAGAGTTGCTGTTGAAGTCACCCAGACTTTTAGTTTTGGGCAACTTCAACATTCCACTCGAGACCAGTTTGTCAGATCTAGTAGGTGTGTCTTGGGAGTTCATGGAATCCATGACAAACATGGTCCTGTCCCAATTGGTTGTTGGGCCCACTCATTGAGCAGGTCATACCCTCGATGCAGTCTTTAGTATGGAACAGGAACATCCATGGGTGGAGGTTATTAAAACCACTGCATTGTCATGGATGGACCATTTCCTAATTAAGGCTGAACTAAGAGCCACTGCCAGCCCCACTGGGGGTGGTAGACCCATTAAAATGGTCCACCCTCAAAGGCTAAGGGAACCAATTGGATTCCAGAAATCCTTAGAGTGCTTAATGGATGGTAACGCCAGTGATTCTTTTGAAGTTTTGGTTAATACTTGGAACACCAACCTTGCCAAGGCTATTGACACAATCACTCTCAAGCGTCCTTTCCAACCCACTTCAAACCAGAAACCATGGTACATGGAAGACCTTAGGAAGATGAAGCGGGTTGGACATTGACTAGAGCACATCTGGCAAAAAACTTGACTCTTATCTGACAAGATTTGCCATAGGAAATTTCTTTGTTTCTATCAAGAGGCAATATGTGCAGCACAGAAATCTTTCTCCTCTGCACGTATTGCAGCTTCAGAGTCCCATCCAGCAGAGCTGTTTAGGGTGGTAAGGGAACTGACACAGGTTCCACCTGTGCAGAACCTATTACGTAACCTGACAACTGTCTGCTGTGATGCATTTAACAACTTCTTTGCAGATAAAATCTTTCAGATAAGAGCCAAATTAGATGCCAGTGTTATAACAGAATCAATTAACGAGGTGACCAGTAACTCTGTTGATGAAATTATACTGGTTCAGTTTCAATCCATGAGTACCAATGACATGGACAAGCTACTTGGTAGAGTGAGAAAAATAACCTGCCCTCTTGACCCTTGCCCGTCATGGCTGGCTATCCAGGGGGGAGATGCCTTGAGCATGTTCTTTAGGGACATCATCAATGCATCCTTTAGGGAAGGTCATGTTCCATCTTGTTTGAAGGAAGCGGCGGTTAGGCCGCTTCTGAAAAAACCTTCCCTGGACCCCCTGGAGATTAACAGCCATAGGTCAGTCTCTTTACTACCTTTTCTGAGCAAAGTGATCGAAAGGGTGGTTGCTCTTCAACTCCAAGCTGTCTTGGAGGAAACCAATTATCTAGATCCATTTCAAACTGGCTTTATGGAGTTGAGACGGCCACGGTCGCCTTTGCTGATGACCTTTGTCTAAGCATCAACAAGGGTAGTGTGACCCTGTTGGTGCTATTGGACCTCTCATCAACTTTTGATACAATCGATCATAACATCCTCTTGGATCTCCTGAGAAGGTTAGGAATTGGAGGCACTGTATTGCAGTGGTTCCATTCCTTCCTCTCAGGCAGATTCCAGAGGGTGATGCTCGGGGACAGTAGTTCTTTAAGGAAAGAGCTTAATTGTGGCATCCTACAAGGCACCATCCTGTCTGTGATGCTATTCAATATATATATGAAGCTGCTGGGAGAGATCATCTAGAAACATGGGGTGGGGTATTATCAGTATGCTGATGACCCCCAGATACATTTTTCCATGTCTCAGTCCTCAGCTTTGACCTCAGATGGTGTCTCTCCTCTCAGTGATTGTCTTAAGGCAGTAATGGACTGGATGAGAAAAAACAGATTGAGACTGAATCCAGATAAAACAGAGGTACTCACAGTAGCGGCCCCGAAACCAGGTATTAGGATAAAACCTCCAGTCCTGGATGGGTTCACACTCTCCTTTAAGGACTGTGTTTGCAGTCTGGGGGTGCTCCTGTATCCATCACTTCAGATGATAAATCAGATAAATGTCATGGTCAGGAATGCCTGTTATCAGCTTTAGCTGATATGCCAGCTGCTCCCTATCCTGAAAGTTGGGGACCTTGAAACTGTGGTGCATGCACTGGTAACCTCCCGTCTTGATTTCCACAATGCACAATACATGGGGCTATTCTTGTGGTTAGTCTGGAAACTACAATTAGTACAGAATATGGCAGCCAGGTTAGTCTCAGGAACAAACGAGAAGAGATCATATGACACCAGATCTTTTCACTGGCTACCGATTAGTTTCTGGGCACAGTACAAGGTGTTGTTTATCACCTTTGAAGCCCTAAATGGCTTGGGTCCAACGTATCTTCAGGACCGCCTCTGTGGTGAATAGAATGTCCAGCTGGCCAATCAGGAGTCAGCTGAGAGCCAGCCAATGGGATTCCAGCTGGGACCATTTAAAAAGCCCAGGCTGACAGTTGGTGGGCAGTTAAAGTTAGTGTTGAGATGAGCAGAGTGTTGAAAAAGTTAAGCCAGAGAGAGGGGTATGTTTTAGGGTGTTCCTGAGGGAACTGTATTTTGAGGAGGTAGAGTCTAGAAAGGAGAGACTCTGAGCACTCACAGAGCTCTAAAGAAAAGAGTTGCTGTGGTGTTCTCTCCAGATAGATATTGTTAGCCAGTGTGACTGAGGTACTGTGAGTGAATAAGAAACAAACATTATAATTTTGTAACCAAGAAAGACTATAGTAGCAAGTTCTGAAACAAGTTACATTTATTACATGCTGTTTTAAAATAAACTTTTCTTCTTCTTCCAACATCACTTGGCCTATGTTTTAGTCACAAAAAATGCTACTAATATTTTGAGGATTTAGAGGGGGACATCATACAAAAGACAGTGTGGGTCCCTTCTACTTCATTAGGTGGCAAGGGTGGGGATAACAAGTTCCCACAGTACTGTGAGCTAGAATTAAAGTGAAAAAGGAGAACGGTGGCAGTAGTGTGTGCCACTACTCCTATATAACCCACCCCATGCACTTAGGTCCTCTGGGAGGAATCTGCTGCAGCCTATAAAAACTAGGCTGTCTGCAACTGCCCAGAGCACCTTTTTAGCAACCGCTCCCGGATTATGGATTGTCCTGCCGGATGAGATCCATCATATCACCACTTTAAACAGCTTTAAAAGGGCTGTTAAGATGGATCTCTTCTGGCAGGCCTTTCCTGAATAGATATCCTGGCCTTCAAGAGTCAGCCCTACTTCTCCCTCAAACTTTGCCACAGTTAGTTATCTTTTGTTGTTTGTTATTGGAATCTATTTTAAGTATGTTTTAAATTACTTCATTGGTTAATACTATTGTAAGGGGTGGGTGGATTTATGGGATTTGTATTGTATTTTTATTCTATTTTTAATGTTGTAAGCCGCCCCGGTTGCATATGCAGAGGGGCAGGATAAGAATTATTATTATTATTATTATTATTATTATTATTATTATTATTATTATTAATTTTCCACTTCCTGAATAAATTACTGTATAGTTATCTGTGTCAAAGTGACCCATTCCTGTCCTCACTCACTGCTAGTATTGCTATATACATGTGTTTCATTTCCTTCTTTACTATATGTCTAGTTTTCCCTGGCTCATACTTCTCACATTCCATGTTCTAATTACATGTGCAGTGTTGCTTCTAACTATGTTTGTTTTATTGGACATATTTTCTGTCTGTCCTTCCCTTTCTAGTTGTTGGTTTTTGAACTCATTTAAAGGGTTTTCTTGGCAAAATAGTCTTACAGGGAGGGACACCTTTTGCCTCCTTTTGTGCAGTGCCAAACAGTGTCAGTTATGGTGACACTACAGTTCTCTCTGTGAGAGTTGACTTCAGTGTTACATACCATTACTGCTGCAGCCCAGTAGGTGTTCCTATATTATTTTATTCCTGTTAACCTCTCTGTTATTCCCTTCTTCTCTCCCTCAATTCTCTTTTCCCTTTTACACTCCTAGGTGTTTCTCCCCCTCTACCTCCTCTATACCTCCTGATTTGACCCTGATGTTGACAATGATGGTCTCCTGGTCTTCTCATTGGGGAGGGGGCTCTGATGTACATGGGCTCCCCAGGCCTCTTGCTTTGTCCCTGTCAGTGGCGGCAGCCTCCTGGTCTCAGTGGGGAGGGCTCTGATGTACCTGGGCTCCACAGATCTCCTGTATTGTCTCCATTGGTGGTGGCAGCCTCCTGGTCTCAGTGGGGAGGACTCTGATGTACCTGGGCTTCCCAAGGCCCCTGCTTTATTCCCATTGATGGCAGCAGCCTCCTGGTCTCAGTGGGGAGGGTTCTGATGTACCTAGGCTCATGAAGCCTCCCATTTTGTCCCCCTCAATGGCAGCAGCCTCCTGGTCTCAGTGGGGAAGGCTCTGATGTACCTGGGCTCCCCAAGCCTCCCACTTTGACCCCATTGATGGCAGTGACTATGCAGCTTAAGTCCAGATTATTTGAAAAACTGTATCGCCCCATATGAAAGTGCCAGTTACCACATAGCTAAAACCTTAAGTGAAATGCTGACAACCAGAACTGTGAATCAATGTGGCACAGTAAACTTATGAAGTTATAATCTATTGTCTTCTTTTGCTCAGTCTGCAGTGTTTCAGGTGGAAGCCTTTCAGGTTATTGGTTGATTGATTGAGTGATTAAATTTATATCCTGCCTGTCTCCTGATTGAGACTCATGGTATGTTATTTCAGACCTGTTAAAACTAGCAATATCAAAAACTGAACAGCTTACCTATAAGCTATGACTCCTTCCCCAAATGCATGGCTGTTGACTATGTTAAGGAAAATGCAACATGGGACATACAGTGATAGAAATAAA
>JAIPUX010001232.1:110695183-110712707 GCA_020142125.1 Phrynosoma platyrhinos | reverse complement strand
AACTCGCAACCTTGTGGTCTATGAGTGAGTGGATGCAGTACAGGCATTCAACCACTGCACCACCAGGGCTCTTATCATGAGAAGGCATGATTCATTAGAACTCATTGGACATCTCTAAACCTCCCTATCCTCCACTGCTATGCTTAGTTCCTGTAGATTCATGCCTGTGGCCTCCCTAATTGAGGGCCTTTGCAGACTGCCAGAAATAGTGCACATTAAATTGAGGCACTGCCCTGGCTCAGTGCTGGGGAGTCATGGGAATTGTGTTTTTTACTGAGACATTGAGCCTTCTTTGTCAGAGAGCTCTGGTGCCACAATAAATTACAGATCCCATGATTCCCTAGCACTGAGCCAGTTCAGTGCCTCAATTTAATGTGCACTATTTCTGGCAATCTGCAAAGGCCTTGAGTCTATTCATCTGGTGTGTGATCTTTGTCTCTTTCTGCTACCCTCTACCTTTGCCAGCATAGTGAGTCATGCCTTCTCAGGCAGGGAAAGTTCAGGCTTGATCTGTTCAAGAACCCATTTGTTTGTTTTATGGCAGTTCACAGTATTCTTAGCACTCTTCTCCAGCACCACATCTCAAATGAGTTTTCCCCCTCCTATCCACCTTCTTCACTGTCCAGCTCCCACATCCAAACATGGTTATGGGAAATACAATGGATATGGTTATTCAGTTTAACCATTTCTTTTTCTATAGTTGATCTATTCATTTGGGGCATAAGGATATAAGAAATGAGAATTTGTTCAGATTCAGAAATGATCTGCAGGATCTTTTAGCTAGCTCACTTGGGGGGGTTGCAGACTGTCAAAAATAGTGTGAATTCAGTCCACTTTTAGGGTTAGGGTTAAGGTTAGGGAATCATGGGAACTGAATTTTATTGTGGCACTAGAGTTCTCTGACAAAGAAGGCTCAATGTCTGAGAAAAATAACAATTCCCATGATTCCCTAGCACTAACCCTAACCCTAAAAGTGGACTGAATTCACACTATTTATGACAGTCTGCAACCCCCCTTGGTGAATCTAAGAGCCATCCTTTGTTGTCACAGGGAAGAGACAAGTCTATGATGCAGTCTTTGGAGGCACTGACACTTCTTGGGGATCCAAACTAGAGATCTCTATTTGAGAGAAACCAGGGATTGATTCTACTTTTCCTCAGAACTCCAGCTCTCATTGCAAAACCTAATTTCCAAAATCAAGCAGTTTGATACCACTAAGTGTAGCTCTATCCTATGGAATCCTGGGATTTGTAGTTTTTCAAGACTTTTACCCTTCTCTGCAAAAGAATGCTGCTGCCTCACAAAACTACAAACACCAAGATTATGTAGCATGGAGCCATGACAGTTAAAATGGTGTAAGACTGCATTAATTGATGGTATAGATCAGTCCTGCACTATGGCCCTCTACAGACGGGTAGCCATGGGCCACCCCAAGAAGCGGAGGATTTGGACCGCTGCTAACACATGTAGTGGCCCCAATCCACCCTTCTGCCAGCCCTAGAAGGAGTGCTAAAATGCCGCTCCATCCAGAGCTGGCAAAAGGGGCACCCGAAAAGATGCTGCACATCTCTTCCATGTCTCTTCCAGTGCAGCGTGTCCAGACACTGCACTGGGAGGGCATCATCAGAGCACTTGCCGCGTGCAAGAGCACGCGCTCAGATGCTGTCCTCAGGAAGTGGTTGGGGTACCCAGCATGTGGCTGCCTCTCCCCTTCCCTGCCTCTAAGATGGCGCAAAGCACCATCTGTAGAAGCCCTATAATACATTGTATGTGTATGAGAGAGAAAATACTGCAGTCATGAAGATGAGCTGATTTCATGAGTTATTCTCATGAATAAGTGGTTTCCTCCAAGCAAGGTTGGACTTGTGCTTCATTTCACCTGTCCTTCCATAGGATGTATCAGTCATCTCCCAGTTACTTCTATGAATGTATGAAGGAGACTATTCATCTCAATGAAAATTATTTTAATATTATGAAATGCTGTGGTCTCTGAGGGGGGAAGCAGACGGGCGGCCATGGGCCGCCCCAGGAAGCTGCACCACAGGACCGAGGCATCCCCACACCTTGGTCCCGCGGCGCAGCTTTGCCACCCCTGAAAGGAACACTAAATTGGTGCTCCTTTCACAAGTCAATGAAGGTGCGGCACAAAAGGCTGCGGCGCACCTTCGCTGACTCTTCCGCCACAGCGCGTACAAATGCTTCGGCGGGAGGTCCTCCTCAGAGCGCCAGCCGTGCAGAGGGTTGGCCGCTTTGAGGATGACCTGGGGAAGGTGTTGGGGTGCCGATTGTGCGGCTGCCCCTCCCCTTCCCTGCCCCCAAGATGGCCCTTTAAGCCGTCTGCTTAGGGCCTGATTCTATTAAGAAGAACTGATGGACCAAGCAGAAAAAAGCTTAAAATGGTAGAGACTCAAATCCTCCAAGTGTTGAATAATAATTAGAATTCAGAAATGAATATGGAATTCAATTTTGCTTCATTAAAATATGTGGGGTAATTTGATTTGAGTTTCATGTTTGGTTGTTCACAATAATGCTACAGTGATGTTTCTCAGGTCAGCACAGTTTTAAATGCTTCTGAATCCTTTTCTTTATGTTATTATTGTGTCATCTATGAGCTTAATAACCAGGACAAATTTCTACTCTGGTATTAAATTTCACAGGCAGTCCTCATGCACTTCCCAGACCTGCTAGATAATGTCCCAGTGCAGAATTAACATTTTTTGAACAAAACTGATTTACATGTGCTCAACTTCCCAAACCTTTTTGTATATCTCTTTAAACAGATTCACAATAGTTAAAGGATAATAAAGTAAGTTCAATACAATTCTAGCTGTATGTGGCTCCTGTGTATAGTTATATCCAGTTTGAATAGGGATGCAGTGCATATTTGGATATGAATTCTAATATGCATCCAAGTGCAGATCTTCTTGTAAGAAATAAGAATGTTGATTAATAAGTGAAATCAGACATAGATGTGATTTATCTTCTTGGCTCCCAATCCAAAAATGGGGAAATGGATCTTTTCTGGATCAATATGACTATTTTTAAATATCTTCTTAACAAACACTCTTTCTAAAGAAGCATTTAAATTTATTCTTCAGATCTTGACAGCTGTAATGCCTCAACAACATAATAGATCAGCAGAGGCTTCGTTGAAGATTGGCATATGAGAAATGTATCCATTATCTTCAGGTTGGAATTTATGGCTGTGACAGAACCATATAATGGAAAGTGTATTAAATGGTTTGAGTGATGAGTAAATAGAAGTAGACAAGCCTACAAAAATAGTACATCATTTTTTTTCAAATTACAAAGATATATTGAGTTCTGTACTTTCATGCCAACACTCTGAGTACTTTCAGACAGGTCATATAGTAATGATCACAGTATAGGTCCCATTTTTTAAAGTTATTCCAAAAGCAAAAAGCAATGAAATGAAGTTGTGCCACATGTTATTCTCAGGTTATTTTCTTCTAATGTAAAAATAGTTCTACTGTATGAGAATAATCTCTCTTGCTGCTTAGTACTGACAACTGAGTATATCATAGTCACCATCCACATGGGTTGTGCATAAATAATCATGTGCAACATGTAGTGAGCCTGGACAGGGATATATGTGCCCCCATCCATATCATTTAGCTCTGAGGTCTCCAGGGACTCCAAGTTCTATAAATGTACCATATGTCTGTGAAGAAGCCTCCTTGTGCTTGTCATCCTGTCTTTCTGCATCTAAGGGGGGAAGCAGACCGGTGGCATGGGGTCGCCCTGGGAAGCTGCGGATCAGGGCCGAGACATCTGCATTCCTCGGCCCCGCAGCGCAGTGTCCCTGCTCTAGGAAGGAGCGCTAAAATAGCACTCCTTCCGCAAGATGCCAAAGGTGCACCACAAAAGGCATCCGGTGCACCTTTAGCACCTCTTCCGCTGCAGCATGTGTGGACACTGCAGCAGAAGTGCGTTGTCAGAGCGCCGGCCATGCAGAGGGCCGGCTGCTCCGATGACGTTTTGGGGAAAGGGTTGGGGCACCCAGCGTGAGGCTGCCCCTCCCCTTCCTGGCCTCGAAGATGGCGCTTTACACCGTCTGCTTAGGCCTAACCCATACAATAAGGCAATGCTGGCTGGTAACTTCCATGGCACTAAGATGTGAATCTACTCTGAGTTTTAGAGAGGTGGAGTTCAGTGTCTTATTGATTAGTTTTCATTTTTCACTACCATAAGGACTCTCATTTGCTCTTCATGTGTTGTAGAAAAGGACAAAATATATTTCCCCATAATTACACTGTTCTAGACTGGAGTAATAAACTATGTAGGTTGAAAAGAAATGAAATTAAAATATTTATTTTACTCTATTTAATTATATATATGAATAGATTTTAAATAATATGTTTAATAATATGTGATATTTAATAATATATTTTATTAAATACATACACATTTAGCTATAATTTTTAAAAAATCTTGTATAGATTTGCAGATGTACCCACTTCCACTAGGGTTAGAAAGTCACCTTACATCCACTTCCTCACCAAGTAGCTTTCCCTTCATCCAACCCACACATCAAACTAGATGGCCTTTCTCACCCCTCATCCAATAGAATGCTAACATTTTGTATCCCCTCCTAATACTATTTCTCTTTTTTTGCTCTCTTCTCTCTCATTCTTTTGTTCTTTTGTTGAACTTCACTCACTTGATCCAGTACTTATCCAGCCTTTCTTTCTGCTCACTCCTCTCTCTTATCTTATACCAAGCAGCAGATCCCTTCTTCCCTCTTTGTCTTTTTTTTTTAAATACTTTTTAAAGAGTTTGAAGGCTCTGTAGAGAGAATTGTCGTGCAGTGCTGTTTAAAGGCCTTCTAGAGAAATGGCTGACTGCTACCAGACTATGGTGTCCTTTTGGTCGGTTAGGGGTAGTTACACCTTGTGACTGAAAACAACACAGGAGACTGTATACTGCTTGTATTTAACCAGAAGGAATCCAAGATGCTTCTTCTTGTTGTTGCTGCTGTTGTTTTATGACCACCTTTCTCCTGATCAAGGTGACTAATAACAAATTCAATAACAATACAATTTTTAAAAAGAATCCTAGGATCTTCTTTAATATCCATGCCAACCAAGTTCAGGTATTTAAATTTCACAATCCTAAATTATGGCATCTCATACCTAGGTTCAAATATAAACTGGAGTGGTGACTGCAGTCAAGAAAGAAGAAGATAAAAAATGGAGAGGGCAGATATGAAAGAACTAGAGAGGCTCCTAAAGAGTAAAGATATTCAACTGAGTACAAAAGGTAAAATCATCAAAGCCATCGTATTTCCCATCACCATGTATACATGTGAGAATTGGACATTAAAGAAAGCAGACAGAAGAAAAATCAACTCATTTGAGATATGGTGCTGGAGAAAAGTGCTTAGGATATTGTTGGCAGCCAAAAAGGGAAACAGATGAGTCTCAAAACAGATCAAGTCAGAGATCTCCTTAGAAGGAAAGACAATTAAATTGAGGCTGACATACTTTGTCCGTATAATAAGAAGACATCAATTACTGGAAAAGACAATAATTCCAGGAAAGGTAAAAGTGAGAAGAGGAAGACCACATGCAAGGAGGGACACTGGCAAGGACATGCAGGAACTTAGTTGAGAAGTGGAAGATAGGGGTTCTTGGAGGTGTCTCGTCCACAGGGTTGCTATGAGTCAAAGTTGAATCAAGGGCAGATAGCAACAACAACCACCACCTATGGCATAGATATATAGACCATAGCCATTTATATTATCTTTCATTATTACACAAATGTAATTGAAGATGATATTGATACTGAATGTATTAATTTTCAGTATTTAGCTATTGGACTGATCTGAATTGAGTTTCATATATGGTCTTGTTTTTGATTATTTCTTTCTACTTCCCATTTCATCAATAACTACTGTACATATATTGTACAAGCAGAACAGAAAACTGAAAAATCTACTGAAGCCACAGTTAGTTCATGATAAATTGTTAACAAGAGATTGCCAAAAAATAGCATCTTCACCAATGCTAAATATTAAATCTAAATATGTTTTTTTAAAAAAAGGTTTCAGTATCAGATCTTCTGTGGAAATTCATTTCCACTCTGTTCTAGACTGGTTGGTGTCAATCTTCAAGTATAATAAAATATACTGTGCTCCTGCAGGAAATGTAGCATTTTAAAAGAGAGGTAAGAAACTGATTACTATATATAGCAAAGAAGAATTTGTCTTCTCTCTCACACACTGGGACTCTATGACTGTGGACTTTTAAAATTACAAGTACACATTCTAAAGTACTGTCGTATGAAAATTTCTATATGCATCAATAAAAGGGAATGTGAATTCCCATTCTGATGTTATTTTTGGGATGTGAGAGCTGTTGAAACCCAGCTCATCCACTTAATAGAATACCATGTTGGAGGAGTCCATGAAATTAGGAATGGCAAATCTCTATTTTTCCAATTTCTGATGGCTGTTGAGAACAACAAGGTATCTTTTCTTCTTCCCATAATGTCTGGACACTTCAGAATGTTCCCCCCATGTATGATGGGAAAATATGAAGCTTTTCTAGGAAAGCTGTGCAGCTTGCCAGAAAATATATCAGTTTTTTAGAAACTATGCAGTTTTCGGCATGGAAATGGGAAACTGTGCAATGTTCAAACTGCTAAAAATTGCATCTTCAGTCAGCCTATGTTTATTTTACTGCCACATAACATTTGACTTGCTCAACATTCAAACCAACAAAAGCTGCATCATCATTTGGCACATTTTTTCCTTCTGTGTAACATTTGGTTTGCAGGAACATTTCAAATAGCCAAAGTCTACAGCCACAGTGTTGAACCCTTCACCATATTGTTGGCATGTTTCCCAAGTGTGTAGTGAAAAATAATATAAGGGGGTAATATTTTTCCTTATAGAGCTGTGCTGTTTTCTAAAATGATTGTGAACATAGTTTTTTACAGCAAAGCTGTGCAGTTTCTCAAATGCCTGCAAACTTTTTAAATATAAAACTAGGGCAGTTAATGTTGCACTGCCAATAACATTTATTTCTCCAAGTTGTGGAAACTTTGACATGCCATTTTTACTTCCTATATACATTTTTCAGGAAGCCCATAATTCCAAATTTGACCTCATTTGGGAAACTGATTAATTCCTGTTCCATCTCTACATTATATAGCTTCTTCCATGCCAAAGTTGGTACATTTTCTGAGAGGCAACACTAACATAGGATAGAACAGCATTTATAGTGAAATCATACAGAGACCACTGCAATCTGGCATGAACAGTTTAATTGATCCTGATTTTGTATTGGGTAATTCGCCCTTGTTTAGCCCAGGGCCAAGGGCTGGCCCAATTGGGAGTTTCCCAACTGGCACTGATTAGCCCATTGGTATCACTTTTGACATTTGGGACATTTTTTGCTTGGACTAGGACCTGTAGTGATTGGAGCAGACCGACACTCCTTCTTAAAATGTCCCATTTTTCCACAATTAAAACATTTCACATCCTTTTTATTGCCTAATTTTATGACAGCTGCCGAAAGATTCATTTTATGTGATTGAGCACCTATGTCCTGACATACCCTACGCATGTCTGCCAATTCAACATTTCTAGATATCATCAGTGGTTGTAAAGCTTGCTGGCAGTCTTTGTTAGCTTTATCTTTTGCCAGTTTGATCAACAAATCTGCAGCTGCTTCTGGATTATCAACCTGCTGTGCTAAGGCTGTTTGCAACCAATTAACAAATTCACAATAGGGTTCAGCGGGCCCTTGCCTTATTGTAGCAAAACTTTTTTTTAGGCTGATGAAGGGGGTATCTTCCGAAAGGCCAGAAATGCACAATCGGAAGATATTACTAGAACCTCTCGAGGTAGCACTGCCTGTTGCTGAATTGTGGCAAAATTATTTACTCCTTCCAGTTGTTCTGCAGTGTATTGTCCTCCACTACTGCGTCTCTGCACTTCACAGGCCCTATAAAATTCACTTTCCCACAAAACATATTGTGCAGTGATTAACATCATGTGCATCATATCTTTCCAATCCTGGGCTATCATAAGATATCCATTTTTAATACCTTTTAACATGCCTCTAACATAATTACTTCCTACTCCTGTATTCCTTATGGCTTGCTGTAGTTCCTTCATTACTTCATATGGCAGTGAGCTCCATTCATAAACTGCTCCACTGTTTTGATCCTGTGTTTGAGAGACAGGGTATGCAGCTAAAAATTGTAGATTATCAAAGTCAGTTGGATGAAAGATTCTACATTGCTCAACCATTTTTTTAAAATGGAGACATAGCTGCGCCTGAAGGACTTTGTATGTTGTTAGGTAATGGAGTTGAGGGGTTTTTATCTATCTCTGGTTCCCTGGGAGGATGAACCACAGGAGCCACATATGAAGGAGGGGGCTCTATATCCAATACTGCTTTTGTCCTTACTGATCCTGCAGGAGCAGGCAGGCATTTTTCTATGGAATGTCTACACAAATGACATGTGTGCAAAGCCTCAATTGAGGCCCTGGGCTCAGCTTGCATGGTTCTTCCTATTTTTCCCAAGTATCTAATTTTAAAGAGCCCTCTTCAGGTTACTAGATGCACTGATGACTAATCTCCTGAACCAGTCTGCATACATCAGACTTATTAAACTTATTCCCTCCCTTCTATAACAATTAAAAAAGCTCATCAGCATGCTTTCATTGAGCCACGGATAACGAGCTGCCCATACTTACCGGGATCCTTTGGGGATGTCTGGTGCATCTTGGAGCTCCTGCTGAACGGATAAGTAGGGTGAAGATGGGAGGAAGACCCTGTTTGGGCACTACTTATAGTGAAACCAGACAGAGACTGCTGCAAACTGGTATGAACAGTTTAATTGATCCTGATCAACCGCACTGACACATGGCCAATTTGATTGACCCTCCAAATTATACAGACCTCTTACCTTTTAAGACAGAAAAGGAGGTGTGGGGAATACAAAGTAATTAATTATTGCATGGCTGGTTAATCACTTGTGCCTGACCTTTGGATCTGGGTTTCAGTAATAGTAATTAACCAGAAGAAGGGACAGATTATGTTTGTCTGGCAGGTAGGGGATTCCTCTGCCTAATCCATTATGCAAATGGCTCCAACATGTTTGCATGGGAGCATGAGAATGCCTTTGGTTAATTAGGAAGAATCTCTCCTACAAGCATTGTGGACAGTTTATTAACCAAGGTCTTGGGGCTTCTGAGTTCATCCAACCAACATAGGAAGACTCATGGTTCAATGATAGGATGCTGCACTTTGAAAGGAAAGGTATAATGATCCTGAAATAGCAAAGATATAGTGATTCTTACTGACACTATTTGTATGTAATGCACTACTACTCATGTATACAGTGTACAGTTACCAACTTTACCATCTTTAATGATAAAATTGCCATAACTTTTGTTTTTCTTATTACCAGGAATTGAAAGACAAGGCAAAGACAATGATGCAGTTTTTCGGTTTAATTCTTCAAATAATTTTTTCCTTTACTGAATCTGTCTACATTATTATTATTATTATTATTATTATTATTATTATTTAGGTTAAAAAAGGTGACATTGAGATTTATAGTTACTAGTCCAGTGCATTGGGATGCATGAATGCTCAGCTATTGCTTAGATTGTTGTTAATGTGAAAAATTAAGCACATTCTCAAATCTAAACTGATTTCTGCAAAGGTTCCATATCAAAATATTTTCTTAATCAGCTCTGGGATTTTTTTTTTTTTTTGTCTTCCATGCAATATTGTTTTCAAGTATGTGAGATTTCATAAGGCATAAGACTTGGATTTTTGTTAGTCAGTTTCATTCTAGGTATAACACTCACTCAAAATGGTATCAGTCTTAAATTTGTGCTCACTGTATTGCATAAAGTAGTTCTCATATCACCTTTTTAGATTATAAAATGAATCTTAAACAAAGAAAAATCAGTAAATTTATATATATAGTGCCTTAAGCTAAAACAATATATAATGCAAAAAGTTAAAAACCATTAAACAAACAATCCAATTAAAATGTTAATTCAAACAGTTAAATCCTCTGCACCAATCAATTATAAGATGACTCTTAGGGGATGCAGACAGTGAAAAATCCTAGGAAGGGGAGGGGCAGCTGGACGCTGGGTGCCCCATCCACTTCCTGAGGACGTCATCGGAGTGACGCCCATCCACACGATAGGCGCTCTGATGACGTCCTTCCAGCTCAGGGTCCAGACATGCTGAGCTGGAAGAGATGCCAAAGAGGCATGTCATGCCACTTGCAGCACCCTTTTCACGGCTTGCAGAAGGAGCACTATTTTAGCACTCCTTTTGCTTGTGGCAAAAGGGAGGATCAGGGCCGAGGTGTCCAGCGTCTCGGCTGCAATCCTCCACTTCTGGGGGTGACACAGGGCCACCTGTCTGCATCCCCCCAAGTTGCATTTTTTTTTAAAAAAAATACTAATCCTCATAGCATCTATAAATTTTATCTTTGATTACTAGAATTAAGAGCAGAAATTGTCAGACATTTACATTATTCAAAGAGAGTGCTCTTCAGAAAAATAATAATGAATTTTCTAATATTTAAGCAGGCAACTGCTTATCCACTTTCATTTTGACAAAAATATAAATTATATTGTCAAAAAAAATTCCTAGCAAGCATACTTTCATGCATAGACTTTTCATGAAAGCATACTTTCATACTTTCTTGCTAAGATTTTCTTGCTTAGATTATCCTTTCCTAGTTTCAGTTTAATAAGACATGTCTTATGCAAATTATATAGGTATGCATGCAACTGAATATTCTTATATTAATGCATGTAGTGTTGTGCAAATAGAGGCATTCAGTTCAATGAACCAATCTTTTGTGTTTCAAACATTAAACCTTTTTTTTTCCAGTAACCATGCTTCTGCATCTTCAGCAAATTTAGTGATTTTTCTTTAAGATTCATTTTATAACCTATCAGATAGGTTAGTAAGATAATAGCTCATCTTCAGCAACCCTACCTAATAGTTGAACACATCTCCATCCTGTTATAAGAAAACCCATCCTGTTATAAGAAAATCCACTGGATATTTTCCTGTTACAGTATTGATTTTGGGGTGAATTGGAAGGCACAGATGGGCTTTCAAGGATTATAAACAGTAAAACACACAATAAAATATGTGTGTGCTTGTGTATTTATGACTCAAACAGAGTACAGAATAGCAAATAGTGAAGACAGACATGTGATCATATCTGATCTTGGAAGCTAAGCAGGGTCAGCTCTGGTTAGTACTTGGATGGAGATTGCTAATGAATAACAGGTACTGTAGGTTATATTTCAGAAGAAGGAACTAGCAAAACCACTTCTGAGCATTCCTAGTCTATGAAAACCTTAGGAAATTTGTGAGGTTGCCTTAAGTCAACAGGCAACTTGAAGGCATACACACACACACACACACACACCATCTAGTAGCCATTAGTAAATATTTCTAAGGAAAGACGTTCAGCAGGCCCTACAAAAATAACTTCTGTTCAGCCCATTGTTAATCACCACAGTCCTATCTCATTTCTATTAGGCATTAGCAGTGGTATCACCTTGCCCTCCTCTATTATAAGGCCTTACACATTACACTGTAATACTATTTTGCCCTTTTTAGATTGCTAGTCTGCAGAACCTAATTGGCATTGTTCACTGAATACTTTCTCTCTCACTCACTCTCTCTGTGTAAAGCAAGGATTGTGGTGAAAGATAGAGAATAGTCTGTAAGTTAGCACCTCTTAGAATTCTTTATAACTAAATAGCTTTCTTCACATAGCCCCACACAAAGTCCTGACAATCTAAAAGCTTCTTATCAAAGCATCTTTACTCCTTAATGAAGCAACTCTTTGTCATACTTCTTGGTTGAAGAATAAAGTTATAGGCCTGGCAAAAGAAGGAGGGAGATGGAAATTGTCAAATTATGTTGCTGTAGATCCAAGATTCCTTTGATCTGTACCTACATGCCTGTTGCATCACTGGTGAAGAAATATAGAAATTCATGTACCTGAATATCAATTTAATATCTGAAAGTCAAAAAACATTTTGAGTAAAAATACATCCTGCTAAAAATGGCTCTTCTTTCTCACTCAGCCGATTCAATAGATGCTGTGGAAAAGCATATTTAGACCTCTGATTCTTGGTTTGATTTCCCAACTTTACTATGGATTCAATGGATGCAGTTATGCCTGTTAATTTCTGGTCACTGCAACAATGGAAAATGTACAGCTCCTTTTTGTCCTCATGTACTGGATTCCTAAGCATTTTTTAAAATGATCAGGACTATACTTGGGCAATTGGTTATGATGAACCGATTGATTAATCTGTTGTTTCTTAAACGAGAGTGTCAATGAATGGTGAAAGGAAATATAATTAACTTATTAGAATGAGTAAACAGAAACTTTGTTGATGAACCTGCAGAAATTTTATGTACTATCTTTGCAAAATTCTCATTTTTGAATCAAAGTTATATCAGCTTACCACAAAGTAGCTTTCAAATTATATTTTGGAAGTTACATTATTTATAGCTGATATGATTAAATGGAATATGGCCTATTACATTGCTAAATAAAAATGGCCCTTCTTTTTTTTATGTTATGACCAATACAAGGAAGTTTACCTGGCATTGGCTGATCTTGGTGGTTTTGCTAATTGTTTGAATGAAATAAATGTTTAAATGGTAGCACTCATAATTCCCAAGACTTGTTTCATGCCAGTGTGTAGGCAAAAGGTACCAAAACTAGTCATTTTCTGAAAATCCAAATTTTGCCAAAACAGTTCAAAACTGGCACAAAAATATGCATGATATAATTGTAAGTTTCATTACAATCATTTCATTAATGTGCATTTTAGTACAAAATACAGAAACATAGCCTAAGCAGGCTGCCAGAAATAGTGCACATTAAATTGAGGCACTGCCCTGGCTCAATGCTAGGGAATCATGGGAACTGTAATTTATTGTGGCACCAGAGCTCTCTGACAGAGAAGGCTCAATGTCTCAGAAAAAAATACAATTCCCATGATTCCCTAACACTGAGCCAGGGCAGTGCCTCAATTTAATGTGCACTATTTCTGGCAGTCTGCTTAGGCCTATAGTAAGGATATTGCTAAGTACACAGACAATCTAATATTTTTCAAATGCCTACTTAGAATAGTGAAAGAGATTCTCCAAGATAATGCTAACTGCAAGATTTTCTTCTATTAACAGCTTGGAAGTTGTCCTGTTCTAAGTCTACCTACTTGTGAATCTACCAAAGTAATTTCTATTTTCTCTAGCATCAACTTTCTACAATATTTAACTAATGACTTCAATAGAATCTGATGCCCAGCCTTTGAAACTGAGATTGCTAAGGGACTTTCTGCATGCAACAAATCTTGTCACTTGGTTGTATTCCCTTTCCATAAAAGTACAGTGGTTTCACTCTCCTCTTATGGATGGGCCTGTACAGGATTTAGCTAGTTGCACAAGGAAGAGATAACACTCACCTCATAAACAATTTTCAAACAAACAGCTATGTGTCTGTATATAAATATGAAGGGGGAGATTTAGGAATATATTTCAGACTCATTTATTTCAGAGTGACTTTTGTAGATCTCAATCCACTTCTTCAAATGCACTGATGGGACATAATATTTTGGATAATAATCCTGGCCTATTTGCCTTTACATGCTAACAGACATCTGCCCAATCTTAAACAACTACTCAGCTACAGCATAATTTGGACATAACATTACCACAAACCCAGATGCCAGCTCTGTCCTCACATTTATTTTGGCATCAACATTACAGTTCTAATAATGTTACTGCAACATTAGAGGCACATTTACTTGCACATCTTTCATTGTAATAAAAGCCATACTCTGTCAGCAATGCTCACCTGCACTGAACATAGAACAAACAGGAAAATATCTATGCAGGAGAATAAACATGCAAATCTGACATTAGAAATGGTAATACACAAAAATAAGTCACAGAATATTTAGTCTACTTGGAGGCATCATTATGAATGGAAAGAATATCTGTGTGTGTGTGTGTGTGTGTGCTCATTCAAAAATGGTCAAAAATTGAAAAATCATGATAATAAAGCTAGACTAGTGAGAATACTTTGCAGTTTGAAACCTATTCTACATAAAATTTAAGGAGTTATCTTCTTCACAAAAATATTATTTTCTGCAAAGAAAGTTCTGTAGTTAGAGATTTATTTCTAGTAAAATTTGCACAGGGGATTTTTGCAAAGCAAACAGCAGAAAATAAGCTGTTTCATGTAGAAAATGTTTTCTGTACAAAAATCAGAGGTGAACTTTCTACAGAATATGTTGTGCATTGTGAATAGTTTTGAAAACTGAGCATGTTTTTTTTTTTTGGAAGACATTCTCATTCAATTAAGAAATTGCAAAAAAAAATCTTCTTGCTTTCTTCAAGAATAAAATTAGTAAAGAATTGCATTCTTACATGCCATCATTGTCCTGGAAAGCAAAGGTAGATTGTATAGAATGAGCCACAATTCACAAATTCTGATCCACTAGCAGAGGTATGAACAGAGATCATATTATCTTTCCACAGTAAATTTGTTAATATACTGGCTCTCACCACAGTTGTAGCAGTAACAAAGAATTCTCTCCAGAAAAGTCTCTTATGTGAATGGAACTAACTTTTGGGAAAGCAGACTATATTGCTCTGAAATGTCAAAACTGATAAGCCAGCTGTTTAACAAACTCTCATTGTCTAACAAAATCCTGTGAAGATTTATGGCCACTGTCAAAATTTGAGTTTTTCTGTATTCTATTATACACTGATCCCACTCCATATCTATATAACTGTGCTTAAATATCTTTGCATTGAATATTGTACTTCTTCACTTCATCAACAAAATCTAATGCAAAAATAAATCAGTAATAAAGGTGCCACTAGATTCCTTCCCCTTTCTTTTCATACTTGTCTTCTCCAAAAGGGTTGAGGACCCCAACTTGCATCAGATGCATAGCCACTGGTCAGGGAAGATGTGGCTTGTATTCAAGAAAATCTGGAGGGCAATGAGTTCTCCACTCATATTTTAAGATATGCAATATTATTAAAAGGCTATATGTTATTTTATTTTTTTGTGAAAATGTTTTGTTACATGATGTGGGACTATAAATTGTAGTTAGGGTTAATAGTTACTGCACTAGTAGAAACTTTGGAAGTAGTAGTAAATAGACAGCAACTTGAAACATACTGGGTGGTTTCCATAGTAGTGGTATAAATCAATGGAATGTAATTTTCTGGGGAAAAATACTAATTTTAGTACAGAACTGAGCATGTGTTTAAGTTCATTTCAGTTTAATTCTAGAAACATTAGGGTAAATATGACTTTTGAGGCTCCATTTTGCAAAAAATGCTAGATAAAATGATAATTAATCAAATTCTTCAATGACCATACTATACAAAAATCCATAATGGCAATATGATTTAATTGTGCATGATCAGATGCTTGCAATGCTTACCACACATCACCCAATGTGATCTGGTACAAAGCATGGTAGATTCCAATATATTCCTACTATTCCAGAAACTGGAATCCTAAATTCCTATTTCAAAATATCAATAACAAGTCTAGGTTGGAATCCTATAGACACTGCCAAAGGGATAAACTCTAGTGGATTCTATGCATTCTCTTTTGAGTAGAAACATAGGCAATTTCATAATTAATTCCAAAGTGATTTGAGAAAATGTGAGAACTCTAACATAAATAGACAAATATGGAGTTCACAAAACTAGAGCCCAAAACAGATGGGCCAAAAGCTCCAGCTCCAGCCTGATCTGGGGGTGCGGTGTTCAGATGATGTACACTACCAGATTGGGCTGAAATTGTGCGGCAGCTTCAAAAGGAGCAGAAAAAAACACTCCTTTTTGACAGATTGTAGACTGTAGTGGCAGCCCAGATCAGGACTGGGCACGTGTAGTTGCCATGGTCCCACAGCTCTGTCTGCTTAAGGCTATAATTAATAATGTGTCAAATAATGAAGGTATGAATGCATTTTAGCTGTTTTATTTTTTTCCTTAAAAAAAAAATCATGTCCTCAACTCAGTGCATTTTTCTCTTTCTTACATGGCAACCTGTTTTTCCTATTTTTTGCAAGGGCAGTTTGAAAAGGACACTGAATCTTCTTGGTGCAAAATTACAAAGCATATAATCATCATTCATACTCATCTGCTGTTGTTCAACTTGTCTAATATATGTTGGCCTCGTTCCCACTAGGATTTAACCTGAATTGCTGATCAGGTTATATGATTGTTGTTCCCACTTAAAACTGGTTCCAATTCTACTGTGCTTGGTTTAAATCATGATGAACCGAGGCAAATGCAAAAGAACCACTCTTTCCTGACACTATTTTTTGGGGCTGTTATTTTGAAGGACTCGAATCAGAACCATGTTAAACAAGTAGAAACAACAGGTTAGATTCGTATCGGGGGGGAGGTGCGGGCTGTGTTTGCTCTTGCTGGCCAGCCCTGGTGCTCTGGTGCTCTCAGCCAGCCCTGGTGCTCTGGTGCCATTTTGGGTTCAGCCAAAGCTGACAGGTGGGGCAGTCTGTTCTCCCTTCCTCCCTCAGCAAGGAGGGGATTGAGAGGCTTTCTTAGAGCCAAGGAAAGCTGGGAGCCTCACCAGAGTCCTCAGAGCATGGCTTCACCATCTCTTCCTTCCTCTGCCTTTCCAGCTCAGCCATGGAAACTCAGTGGGTGACTCTGGGCAAGACCCAGAAGAGAAAGAGGAGGAGGGCTGCCAAGGGCTCCATGAGGGGAGAAAAGGAGGAAGAGGAAGGGAGGGGAAGGAGGAAAAAGAAGGGAAAGACTCCTCCATAAGCCCGTACTCTCCCTCATACAAGCCTTCCTGCTATGCCACCACCCCTCCTCTATTGTTGTTGTTGTTGTGTGCCTTCAAGTCTGTTGTGGGGTTTTCTTGACAAGGTTTGTTTGGAGTTTGCCTTTTCTCTCCTCCTCCATGGCAGCCATTCTTCCTCTCCCTGTGATGAACAGAAAGACAGCAGGGAGCTGTGAAGACCTGATGACAGCTGACCAGTCCTGAGACAGCTGGAACCAGTCAATGAGAGAGCAGCTGGAAGGAGATAAATAGCTCAGGCAGTGAGGGATATAGTTAGTTAGAGAGTTAGGAACTGTGGAACAGAAGGCTCAGCACCTTCAAAAGTGTCAGTTGGATCTGACTTAGGGGTACAGTGAGGCAGTACCTTAATCCAGAGGCTGTGAATTGTTCCTGAGGGAAATAAGAATCAAAAGAAGTAGAAAAAAACTAGTTGTGGTTCAACAGAGCTCTTGTGTTGAGAGTGTCTGTGTGGTTAGATTGTAATCATAGAAACAGCTGAAGGATTGTATTTGAAATAGCTATAATACACTTGAAACTGTAAGTAGGTAATATTATTAACAAGCTTGAAAACCAAGAAGCCATGCCTGTATGTTTAAAACACAATAAAACCATCTTTTATTTTATAAAAACCTATTTTGGCCTC
>JAIPUX010001232.1:110657419-110668549 GCA_020142125.1 Phrynosoma platyrhinos | reverse complement strand
GGAGTCCTAGTGGACCACAAGTTGAACATAAGTCAACAGTGTGATGCCTCAGCTAAAAAGGCCAATATGATTTTAGGCTGCATCAATAGAAGCATAGTATCTAGATCAGGGTAGATAACCTTTTCCCTTTAAGGGCTGAGGAAGTTCAGCTCCCAGAAGCCTCAGCCATGTTGGCCAATAGTCCCATGTTGGCCAATAGCTCCTGGGATTCTGGGAGTTGAAGTCCCTCGACCCTTAAAGGGGAAAGGTTGATTACCCCTCAAGATCAAGGGAAGTAATAGTGCCACTGTATTCTGCTTCGGTCAGGCCCCACCCAGAATAATGTGTCCAGTTCTGGGCACCACAGTTTACAATTATTCAGAAAAAGGAAAGAGTTCCAAGAGCTAATAAAATATTTAAAACATAAAAGTATAAAATATAGGTGGGACAAAATAGAAGGGGTAATATTCTCAATGGGAAGGAGATAAATTGTTATAGATTCTCTAAAGGAAGCTGAAGAATTTTTGGCAAAACATATGAAAGATTCTAAGCAATCTAAGCAATCCCCAAAGAAAAAAGAAGATACAGAAACAAAGCAGTCAGGACAAGAGGACAAACAAAATGATTTATTAAATCAACAGGATAATAAAAAAACAAAAAGGAATAGTGGAAAAAAGAAAAAAAATAATAACAAGAAAGAAGCAGAATCCACCCATTCAGACATAGACAATTCAGACACCGAAGAAGAAGAAGACAACCCTACAGAAGATTCAGATAATACAATCATTGATACTGTAACAGAAAGAATAGTAATATCGGGTGATCCACGGGAAAAAGAACAAGACAGAAAGGAAGATAGTGAAAGATCAGAGGAGGCAGTAACTACTGAGACAAAAAACAAAAAACAAAAAAAAAAGAAAAAAGAAAAAAGAAAGGGAAGGTAAAAGGGAATAATAAACAGGTTATTATCAACACCAGGTTGAGAAGAGGAAAAAAGACAACTCGCAGATAAGTGTAAAGTTTAGAGTTTTGAAATAAAGATAAATGACAGTAAAATTAATGTCATGGAATGTTAATGGATTAAATTCCAAATATGAAAGGGGGAAATATTTCAATATCTGCAAAAACAAAAGAATGATATGTTTCTTCAAGAAACACATATAAAAATAAAGAGAAACATCTGATTGTAAACAAAAAGTTAGGTAAAAGCTATATAGCCTCAAACATTCATCACAGGAAAAAAGGAGTGGTAACATATGTGAGTGACACTCTAAAAGCCAAATAAATATTTAAAGACAAAAATGGTATGTACATAGTGATAGAAATAGAATTAGAAAGTGAGATAATACTATTAATTAATGTGTATGTGCCACAAGAAAATAAATCTTGTTTCTTTAAAGAGCTAAAAAAAGAAGATTAGAGGATATTTTAATGATAAGTTAATAATAACTGGTGATTGGAACAGAGTTATAAATCCACTAGAAGATAGATCTCTCTGTAGGGGGAAACAAAAGGGCAAACTCCCAAGTTCAGCATTTAAATTAATTGAAGAATGTAAATGGAGAATTTCCCATAAAGGGATTAAAGATTACATGTTCTTCTCAGGGAAATATAACACCTGGTCCAGAATAGATTTAATATTCACTTCAAAAATAATAAACACTAATATAATAAATATTAAAATACTTCCAAGAATTTTCTCAGACCACTGCCCTGTAATAATCTCCCTTGCCTCAAGGAAAAAAGAATACTCATGGAGAGTTAAAGAATCACTACTGGCAGATGAGAAGATCATTAAAAAGATTAAGAAAGATCTCAAGCACTTCTTCCAAGATAATTTAAATAAGGGTACACCTAACCACATTGTGTGGGATACCTGTAAGGCGGTTGTAAGAGGGTTATTAATACAACAAGAAAAGAGGAGAACATTTCAGAAACAGAAAAAAGGAAAAAGAACTGATATCTCAATTAGATTTGCTAGAAAAACAACATAAATCAAGATCTAAAAATCCTAAAATAATTTCAGAAATACAGGAAATAAAGAACCAAATAAACCAATTAGCTATGATAGACATAAATAACAAAATCAAATTTGTGAAACACTATCATGTTCAAAATGCTAATAAGATATGGAAATGGCTTTCCCACAAATTGAAAAAGCAAAAGGAAAAAAAATGTAATGTTAAATCTTTGGAAAGAAGACAAGGATTATATGCAACAAAAAGCCATAAAACAAATTGCACATGATTTCTATGAGAACTTATTTGCAGCAAAAGAAGCATTGCCAGAGGTAAAAAAGAAGATAGATTATTTTAAAATGTGCAAATGCCTCAATTACCAGATCAATGCATAAAGGATCTAAATGCGAAAATAACAATGGCAGAAATTGACCAGGCCATACTAAGTCTCAAAGATAATAAGGCACTGGGCCCAGATGGGTTGACAGCAAAATTTTATAAAACATTTAGAGAGAAAGTAACAGAGATATTATATATTACAATGCAAGAGATAGATAAAGGAAATTACCTGGATACATGGAGACAATCAAATACTATACTTATCCACAAAGAAAACAGAGATCCTTCTGATATCAGTAATTACCACCCATTGCACTATTAAATATAGATTATAAAATATATGCTTTTATATTAGCTAATGGATTGAAAAAAGGTCTAGTGACCTGGATCCATGAACACCAAGCAGGTTTTTTATCCAAAAGATACATAAAGGATAATACAAGGACAGTAATAAATATCTTGCAATATTATAATCTTTATAAACTAAAAAAAAACTTGGAATGCTTTTTCTTGATTTGGAAAAAGCATTTGACAATGTGGATTGGGGCTTTATGGTGTTTGTATTACAAGAAATAAGCATTACAGGTAAATTTCTGTGTAGGATCTCCCAAATCTATAATAAACAGAGAACACAATTAATTATTAATGGAGAAAAAAACAGAAAACTGCCAAATAAGGAAAGGAACCCATCAGGGGTGTCCACTATCCCTATTATTATTTATTATAATAATGGAAGTCTTAAATACAAAAATAAGGAAGGATAATAAAATCATATCTCCTGAAATAAAAAAAATACAGATTTTTCATGCATATGCAGATGATGTGGTGATCTTTTTAGATAACCCACAAAGAAGCATAAAGCACCTGGAAGGGGTCTTGGAGGAGTTTAGTAGGATGGCAGGTCTTAAGATAAATAAGAATAAAAGTGGACTATTATTTTTAAAAAAACTGTACAAGGAAAGAAGAAGAGATTTAAAAAGAGACTACTTTTCAATTAACTCACAAAATGAAATATTTAGGAATTATAATAACAAAAACAATGCAGATTTATACAAAAATAACTATGAACCTACATGGAAAAAGATTTAAAAAGACCTTAAATCTTGGGATAAAACTCAACTCTCACTCCTTGGTAGGATATCGACAATTCAAATAACAGTACTCCCTAAAATGTTATATCTATTCCAAGCGCTACCCATTTTAAAAGTTAAAAAAAAAACATTTATTAGTTGGGAAAAAGACATCACAGAGTTTATATGGCACAGAAGGAAAGCTAGAATAAAATTGTAATAAATAAAATTGCCTCCCTAATCTTGAAATATATTACAATGAATGTGCACTTCTCTGATTAATAGATTGGATTTCACTTCAAAACTCAAAATTACTCGTATTGGAAGGAATTAACATGGAGAAAGGATGGCATTATTATTTTTGTTATGGTCACACCAGAACAGATAAAAAGTTTAACTCACATGAGATTAGGAAAGCTATTTTTCAAATTTGGAAAAAATATATTAAAAAAATGGTTTTCTAAATTACCTAGGTGGACATCTCCACAAAATGCACATCATAATAATGATGTATCTATCTCAGAAATGAAACTGACATATGGGAAATTCTTATTCAGATTTAAAAGAAGTCTCAGATTAAAAACAAGAGAAGAATTACTTCAAGAAAGTATTGAAATTAACTGGTTAAAATATTTACAAATCAAAGAAGACTACAAGAAAGACAAGAAAGTCTACGATTTCGAAATAGGAATCTCCAGCTTTGATGAAACTGTAGAAGAAAAAGACCAGCATAGGATAAGGAAGTTATATAATTTATTATTAGAATTGGAAACAGAAGGAGAGGTTGTTAAAACTAGCATGGTTAAGTGGATGCAAGGCATTGGCAACCCAGTTCCAATGCAATCATGGGAAAATGCTTGGAAAGATTGCAACAAATTCTCAAAGTGCAATATACTGAAAGAGAATTATTTCAAGATTTCTCATAGATGGTATTTTACCCCCTCCAGGTTAGCAAAAATGAATATTTAAAAAAAATAATAAATGCTGGAAATGTAAAAAAAAGAGGAGTGGAATTTATTTCATATGTCTTGCGAGAAAGCTTCAAAATTTTGGTTAAAAATTCAGAAGGCAATAGGAAAAATCATGCAGATTAACATTTTTTAAAAAAATCTGAATTATTTTTATTAAACATTTTAGATGTGATTGGTACCAAATTAAGTCAAGATTGTAAAAGTGTTATATTATATATGATTACAGCTGCTAGGCTGCTTTATGCTAAATTCTGGAAATTAGAGACAATACCTTCCTTAAATAATTGGAAAATTAAAGTAAATGAACTAGCTACAATGGACTGTTTGTTGATGTACATAGCAGGGAAATCTGATCAAAAGTATAAAAAGAAATGGACATTGTTATATAGAAGTCAGAAACAAAATTAAAATTAGACAAGATAAGGACTAAATCAAGTAAATTGTAATAATTGTATTGAAAATTAATGGATAAGATATACCGGTATATGTATTTATTTAATTTAACCCTTTTTTTCCTTTCTTTCCCTCTCTTATCATTCACAAGATCTATTATGTGACTAAAAGATTCATATTTAAATATATCTGTAACAAAGATATGAAATTTATATTTTCCGTTTGTATGTATATGTAATAATAATTTTAAAAAGGCCAATGTGATTTTAGGCTGCATCAATCTAAGCATAGTATCTAGATCAGGGGTAGGCAACCTTTCCCTTTTAAGGGCCAAGGGACTTCAGCTCCCAGAAGCCTCAGACATGTTGGCCAATAGCTCCTGGGATTCTGGGAGCTGAATTCCCTTGGCCCTTAAAGGGGAAAGGTTGCCTACCCCAAAGATCAAGGGAAGTAATAGTGCCACTGTATTCTGCTTTGGTCAAGCCCCACCTGGAATAACATGTCCAGTTCTGGGCACCACAGTTTAAAAAAGATGTTGAAAAACTCAAGCGTATCCAGAGGAGAGGGACTAAAATGGTGAAGGGTCTGGAAACCATGCCCTACGAGGAACGACTTAGGGAACTGGGTATGTTGGGGATATGATAGCCCTGTTTAAATATTTGAAGGGATGTCATATTGAGGAAGGTGCTAGCTTGTTTTCTGCTACCCAGAGAACAAGACCCAGAACAATTGATGCAAGCTGTAGGAAAAGAGATTCCACCTTAATATTAGGAGAATTTCCTGACAGTGAGAGCTGTTCGACAGTGGAACACACTCCCTTGGAGTGTGGTGGAGTCTCCTTCGTTGGAGGTCTTTAAACAGAGCTGGATGGCCATCTGTTGGGGATGCTTTGATTTTGAGTTCCTGCATGGCAGGGGTTTGGGCTGGATGTCCCTTGTGGTCTCTTCCAACTTTATGATTGTATGATTGTATGAAGTACCCCCCATTTCCCCCTCCCTTTTCCCATCTAAGTAGGCTGCTCTAGGTAAGACATGGACACAGAATCAGAGTCTGAGGAACCAAGAATGTCAGCAGAGGAGATACCAGGCTAGGTATCTAGAGATCCATATCCTTCTGAGCTTGAGTTCCTGAAGTCAATTTGTTCAATAAAACCAGAGTGCAAGAGCCTAATAGCAGACCTGTAGGGAGAGCCAATAGCAAGACCCATAGTCATGCAGTCAGTGTGCAGATACTAACAGAATGCCAGGAGCTTCTGACAAAACTTAAGAGGTGCAAGATTCTATGCTGAAGGCTTTGTACTTTTTAAGGAATGAATTTTTGATAAGATTTAAGAGGTGCTAGATTCTAAGCTGAAGGCTTTGTACTTTTTAAGAAGAAGGGAAGCCTGAAATGTATATCTGGCCTAGAAGGTCAAAAGACCAAGACAACTTCAAACTTTGTTGGAACAATGTGTTCACTTGCAGCTCTTTCAGACAGACATAGAAAGAATATTTATGTCCTCTCCTGCAACAGGTTTTAGGTCACCTTCTCCATGAAAATTTTCACATTTCAGGATTATTTTGTAAAAATTTACTTAGCTAAAACAAATCATACTTTTTTTCCCTGAAGAAACTAGGGTATTGGGGAAGAAACTGTGATTTCTGGAGAGGGGGGCTCACATTTTTGTATAATTCATTATTATAGAATCATTTTAAAAAAATCTTTGTGCTGCATTTTGAGAAAATGCATTTTTTCCCCTAATCCTTCCAACCAGGGAGAAGACTTTTGTTTTTGTTTGTAGCACACAAAAAAGAATGTACATACTCAGATGTTGCAACAAATATTCTTGTCTGGCTTCATCATCTTGTGACTCATGACTATCTGCCACTGAATAATATATGATGTCATAGAAAAGACAGTCTTCATCATATTCCTGTGCATTCCAGTCTGGATAGGGCCAGTCTGTATCCTGTAACACACACACACACACACACACACACACACACACACACACACACACACACACACATTCTGAATACAAACAATGATGCTTACTGGGCTTTACACAGATAAAGGGTTTTATATTATCTAACAATGACATAAAGGCCTAGAGCTAAATTACTATTTTTTTTTAATTTGTAAAAGTCCCAGTTTTCTCATTCTGCCATATTACTATATAATTTAGTAGGGTATCACTTGCCTTTGGGAAAGTGTTTTTCAGTCAGGACTTAATATATATGAAATGGCAGAAATGATATAGGAAAAATATCTGCTGTCCTAGAGTGGATTGGTCCTCTAGAAGTGATGGGGGGAAATCCATTAGATTTGCAAGTACAGAAATATTCTTTTCACATCTCCCAAGACTGACAATGTAATGAAACACACACAGTCTCAGAAATCTGTACGTTCATGAGTCTTGTGGTATATTTCTGAGGTGGGGGAAGTATACACATGCCAATGTTTATGCTTAGAAAATGATTAAAATATGCATACCTTTGAAAAATGCATGGAGACATATGTTAATCCATGCAAAAATGCATACTAAAATCCATATATTAGGGGAAAAACACACACTTTCAAATGATACATTGTGAAATAATGTGCAGCAAAATATGAGAATACTTTCATTTTAAAAAATGCAGTCTGATACACAATTGGTACAGAATGAGTGGGAATTTGGGAAATTCTGTGATAACAAAACTGATGGGTGTCCACATCCCTTATCTGCACAATTTTAGAAGTACCAAATGACTCTATATTAATTGGTTAAAAGGACTATAGTATGAGAGAAAAGAATTAACACTCTGTTAAAAAAAAAAACAAGTCAGATTGACCAAACAACTCGGGTGAGTTAATTTCTTTCCTCAGGAATTTAGGGAAACAGAAGAAACCTTTATTGAAAATCTAGGATAAACAGATAAACTGAACATCTGTAGTTACCCCATACTCCAGATGAAAGAAAACTCTTCTCCTTCTTCAGGGACAATGCCTATCTAATGCATCTCCCTGTGTATGGAGATCCAACAGGCATTGATCTGCTCAACTGTTGATTTAAACTGCACAACTTTTCAATCCTAGTGTGTAGGCTGCTTTGTCAATAAAATGATTAAAATAATATACATGTGTACACCAATACAATTAGAACATCAAAGTTTGCATTACTTCACAGCAGCATTAAATATCAGATAGGGCATTAATGTAAAGCTGAGGTGTAATTTTTCAGACAGAGTTTTTGGATAAAAGTTCTGGTTTCTAGTCCTCCATTCCTATTCTTTCAAGAAAAAGAAAGTAATTCTTTTTCTTGTGACATTTTCTCCAAATTATTTTCATTAGGTAGAGAGGTGTGTGTGTATGTGCGTTTGGTGTCCCACCTCCAACTCTGGAATGACTAGGATCTGCATGGCCTTGTGGAAGACGAAATGGTGATCAAACTCCCACTTCTTTTGCAGTGATAGAAAAGAAAAAGCTTAGAGGAAAGGAAAGACACTATGCTATTTGCCATTACTAATATATTGCTGGATGATTTCTCTTCCTCTTGAGTTATGCAGTGGAATGGTCCTCAAATGACAGTGAGAATGTTTCTGAGGGGGGAAGCAGGCGGGTAGCTGTGGGCTGCCCCGGGAAGCTGCACCGCGGGGCCGAGGTATCCCCACACCTCAGCCCCACAGCGGAGCTTCGGTGCTCCTTTCACAAGTCGCTGAAGGTGCACCACAAAAGGCTGGCGGCGCATCTTCGGCAACTCTTCTGCTGCAGCATGTATGGATTCTGCAGTGGGAGGTCCTCCTCAGAATGCCGGCTGTGCGGAGGGCTGGCTGCTCTGAAGATGACCTGGGGAAGGGGTTGGGGCACCCACCGAGCAGCTGCCCCTCCCCTTCCCTGCCTCCCAAACCGCTCTTTAAGCCGTCTGCTTCCCCAGTGAGTCTAATCTATGTAGCTCTAGTTTTAAAGGACTTTTTATGATGTCTGACAACATTAAGGCATTTTTCTTCATGTTCAATAATGGTGAAGCTTCCTGTGGAGAGAGTTATAGTGTTATAAAAGTAAACACTAAATTATCATCTACTTCACCTGGGGTGGAAGGGAAGGGCAAAGGTCAACAGATGAGCCTAGTATTCTGTGGTGCATACAAACCAGTTTTCTGCTGAGCTTTCTTTTTCAGCCCATGCTCTGTTATTGATACAATTTTTGTATTATACATAGATGTCCCAGTAAGCAGAAGAGTAAATAATTCATGAATCCTATTGTATCAGGTACACTGGCAGGCACTCACTCTGTCCAATATAGTCAGATTACAGGCCTTTACAGACTGCCAGAAATAGTGCAAATTGAGGCCACTTTAACTGTCCTGGTTCAGTGCTAAGGAATCATGGCAACTGTAGCTTATTGTGGCACGAGAGCTCTCTGGCAGAGAAGGCTCAATGTCCCAGAAAAAAATACAATTCCCATGATTCCCTAGCACTGAGCCAGGACAGTTAAAGGACAGTTAAAGTGGCCTCAATTTGCACTATTTCTGGCAGTCTGTAAAGGCCCGAAATTTTGAGTATATATGCACTTTCATCTTTGTACAATAGTAGATTTACAATATATTTTAAGCTGTGTAGAAATTATCATCATTATCAAAGAATGTGTATTGAGTCTACTTTAAGGGTTAGGGTTAGTGCTAGGGAATCATGGGAATGTTTGTTTTTTTCTGAGACATTGAGCCTTCTCTGTCAGAGAGCTCTGGTGCCACAATAAAATACAGCTCGCATGATTCCCTAACCCTAACCCTTAAAGGGGACTCAATTTGCACTATTTCTAGCAGTCTGCAAAGGCCCATCATAAAGGTAAGGTAGAGTTCATCAGCTAGTGTCTGTGGTGGCTTAAAGGGGGGGAAATAACTTCATTGGGGTCAACAATATGCAGTTTTGACCCTACACAATGTGAGGAAAAAACTAGGGGGGTGAATCTACTGACTGGGGTGATGGTCTCTCCTTCTTTGGAGATTATTGAACAGAAGTTGGATGGACATCTTCAGGACTACTTTAGTTGTGCATTCCTGTATGGCATGGGCTGGATAAGGTGGCCTTTATGGTCCCTTCCAATTTTAAGATGATATGTTTATAACATTTAAACTTGCCCATTTACACAGGATGTTCCCAATTCAGAATATATACTGGGAACTTATTAACACTTTATGCCACTGTTTAATGCACTGTCTTATTTAAGCACTGGACATTATCATCTTTGAAATGAGGTATGTGCTAGAGCACACTATCATCACATAATCCCCCTTTGTCACTAGAAAACTCCTTTAATGTACAAACAGATAAAGCTTGCAAGGATTAAACTGTATTTCAGATTATTTTGACCTCAGGCTCTGAAATTTAGTGGCACACACTAGTCCTTGGTAGAAAAACCTGAGTTTGTGTTCATTAGTAGTTGTAGCAGCAAGTTCTTGTAATGTTAATTAACACAAACTACTTCCTCCCCTTCACTTACATTCACAGATCATTAAGTGTTATAGCCAAATCAAACAGACATTCTGAGTAATCAGAGCAGGTTTCTGAAAGCCTTAAAGATCCTGATGGAAAGCCCGTTGGGGACTTCAATAGATTGTCACCAGGGTAAAGGAAATTAAATGGTGCTCCATGTGTATCCTGTAGCAAAAAACAAGTGAACACATTTTCTGTATGCCTGCCTTGTGTTTTTCATTAAGGAAAACAAGCAAAAGGAGAAGAATAAAGCACAGAGAAAGGTATAAATTGTGAAAATGTCTATCTGTTCTCTACTACATTGGAGGTGAGGGGCTACTTGGCATATGCCATTTCAAGTAAGGAAAGGCTACTGTTTTGAATTTGGATTCAACAGATAAGTCACAAGACAATGAAACACAAAGCTGATGGTGCAAAAATGCCATTTATGCAACATTGGTCCAGTTTATGAATCTGCTGAATAGAATATTGTTCCACTTTCAAATCTTCAGGTACCTTCATGAGAAAGAAATGCATTAGCAAGGAGAGAATGCCTATTATATTGTCTGAATATTCAAACAGTAATATTAAATTCTAAAAAGTCAGACATTAACCAGTCAATAGTAGAATTCAAAGACACATCCATGTTAGTCTGGAAAATAACTATGCAAAGGGATCTTGCAGCACTTTTTTTTCTTTTTTTTTAATTTTATTTTTCAAAACACTTAAAACACAACAACAACATAAATACCACTTTAAACAAACACATAACCCACCAGACAAACAATCAAGCAACAAAACAAACATATACACATAATCACAAAAATATGATTACTAATTTACTAATCAATCTTCAATTTCTGTTCCCGAGTAACTTCTTCTTATCCTTATCCAAACTAAATGATTTCTTTCTCAAAATATATAAATTGTAACAGGACTATGGGCCTTGGCAGACGGCTTATTGAGCTGTCTTGGAGGCAAGGAAGAG
>JAIPUX010001232.1:110635992-110652934 GCA_020142125.1 Phrynosoma platyrhinos | reverse complement strand
AAACAATCATTAGGCTTGGGAAAATAGTCACGTTGGGGATAATGGACAGCAAGAGGCTGGGTTAGCATACATCATACAAACATCCAATCAACATAAGGTTAACACTTAGAAGGTGGAGTATGGGAACGGCCTAGAGAAGCTATTGTCTAGAATGTTTATATTTCAAGATGTGAGTGTAACTCCAACAAGTTGGGATTGTTTAAGATGTAATCTTTCATGGCTGAACTGGACAAGTTCATCACAATGGATTTTACTTAGCTATCTTATTTTCTTTTATATTCATTAATAAACTATGCTTTTGGACTTTAAAGCAAAGCAAAGCAGCTTCATTTATATACCGCTTCATATTGCACATGGGATGTCTAAGCAGTTTACAACTGTGAGCTGATTGCCCCCCAACAATCTGGGTACTCATTTTAGCTACCTCGGAAGGATGCAGGCCTGAGTCGAGCCTCAGCCCTGGCTGGTATTGAACTCGCAACCTTGTGGTCTATGAGTGAGTGGCTGCAGTACAGGCATTTAACCATGTGTCTTCCTGACTGAGGAAGACTGGATCCTGAAGAAAGGAAGCTGAGCCAGTTGATGGTAAGAGTTGCAAAGTGGCTGTGGATCACAACAGCCAGCTTGTCCTGCAGATTCTGCTGGGTGCCAAAGAGCATCACTGCAACACCCATCATCCACACATTGACATAATTTACATGATGATCTTTGTGTAGCAGCAAAAAGTGGTGTTGAAGTCAAGGAATTACAGGAGGGGTTAGCCAGAAAATTCAAGCCAAAGGATTTGGGAAATCTGAAGAGCTACTTGGGAACTGAAGTAGATAAAAACCCAAGATGAGAAGTTCTTATTGTGTTAAAGAAAGAAAATTGATAAACTGGTGCAGAATTGTGGTCTGTGTGAAGCAAAGGTGGTCAAGAGTCCAATGACACATGATTATGCAAGCAATGAGTCAGAGATGGTTTTTGAGCAAGCAGATCTGTTTCATTCAGTGATTGGATGTTTGTTGTTTATTGCTAACATGAGACCAAATACTAGCTTTGTTATACGTTTATTGAGCAGGAAAGAATCAAAACCTAGGCTAGTAGACTGGATGTCTGTGAAGCGAATGGTGAGGTATCTGATAAGAATGAGTGACAAATGTCTGATGATACATGAAGAATTGTCAGAGCTGGAAGGCTATGTTTACACCTCATTTGCATTAGAAATGAAAGACAGGAAATCAGTGATTGATCTAACCATCAGGTTTGCTGATAGTCTGATTGTCTCGAAGTCCAGAAAGCAAAAGTGGATTGTTTTGAGCACCACAGAGGCAGAGTTTGCCATGTTATCAGAAATAGCCAGTGAGGTCCAGTGGGTCAGACAATTGCTGATAGATCTTGGAGAAACATGCAACACATCTATAGTGATACATGAAGACTCACAGTCATGCCTTCCTATGGTGGAAGCTGAGAACTTGAAGTGTAGAACTAAGTATATAGAGGTGAAGTACCAGAATGTGCAAGAGTTAGTCCAAAATGGAGTTTTGCAGCTGTAATATGTTGCCTCAGAAGACAACATTGCAGACATACTAACTAAAGCACTACCTATAGAGAGACATGAAAAATTGGCTAACAGGTTGAGTATTAGCTCATAGGTCTACACACATACACAATGCACATGTGAACATGTGGGAATCACAATGCAGTACATCTAAGACATTTTGGAGGGAGATGTCAGAGTAAAGCGCACCATGAGGTGAAAATGTCATAAATGTAGAAATGGCATGAAACTGGGACAAAGGTGAAAAGGTAACCTGAGTTTAGCTGAGAGCCATGAAGACTAAACACTTAAAGGGTCCTGAGTCATAGGAAGCTAATGACAGAAAGGCAGGACATGAAGTCACAATGCTGCAATTCTTCAGAATCATAGCTTACGTGACAGGAAGCTGGATGACATACCAGTGGGGCGGTTCGACCCAAATCTCAGACTGAGATACTATATATAAGAGAGAGAGTTCAATGCTCTGTGTAGTGGTGGTTGTAAATAGCTTGTTGGAGGAACACTTTGTCAGTTGTAGCCAAGAATAAAAGCCTCATCATGAGATCTCAGCAGTCCAGTAGTTTGTCTTGCCAGCAATCTGCGTGGGAGGAATTTTCCTTTAGTTTGCACTGAACTTTACAACAGAGTATTCTGCGGTGTTCCTGCTACAAGCTTCCTGCACTTGGCTTTTGGGCTCACATGCAACAACAAGAAGTTGGTAGCATGAGCTTTTGCAGACTTGAGTCTACTTCCTTAGATGCACCTGAGCAAGTAAGCATGAAAGCTTTTGCACACACTTACTATTAGGAACATTTAATGTGACAGAGTGAAGAATATTGAACTATAGGTAGCCAATAGTATAATAGCATCTGTAACATATAAGATCCAAACTAAGGCTGTGTCTGCAAGGGTTAGAATACTCTGAATTCTCTGGCCCTGGAGCTCTCCAGTGTCCCCCAATTACCTGGGCACTTCAGAGTGATGCCAGGCAGCTGTTCACATGTACATCCTACTCTGCTGCCCAGTGAGGAACCCAGTATTGATCACATGGCTGGGCATCTTACCTCAATAGAGTGACTAATACTAATGGCAGCAGCAATGGATGGTATAGTGGGATGGATTGTAAACAGCTGTCTGGCTTTGCTCTGGATTTTCTGGGAAGATCCAGAGTAAAAGAAGACTTTTAAAAATCTATGTTAAGGGTGGTATATCACAGGTGCTGAACTGGTCGTATGTCATCCAGACATCTTGCACCAGGAACGGGGATTGGGCCCAGCATCATCTGGATTGATTGTCATGAGGATGGGGGAAGGGTGTGTTATTGGCCCATAAAGACATAGCCTAAGTCTTTTCAGATACATGTATGATGAGATACAGAATGGGTAAAACCAGCCCCAGGCTAGTAAATCATGTCCAGCTATAGAATCAAAGCTAAGTGTAAGATCAGATGGACAAAAAATTCTTGAATACTGCACAGTGGCTAAAATCCATGATATTTTGTTATGCTATAATTTAAGGTGTGTGTGTGGGAGACTATCCTTTCATGTCCTGATGACAAAAGCTCTTGAATCTAAAAGATTAGAAATATTAGTAAGAAAGAATTCTCATTTGCATCAAACAGTAGCTTTATTTTAGTAGTTTATTACTTTGAAAGCCAGTATTTAAATTTTGGAGTGAGCAAAAAGAGTGTGAATCTTTTCTTTTTTAATGAGATGTTTTTCGTGTTACATTTTGTTAACTTTCTAAATGGTTCTGAAAAGTCCAGCTGGAACTATTTTGAAATAATTCCAAGATAGTTTTCTTTTAAACCTTAGGCATTAATAGCATGAATTTTCATTCAGAATCTATTTTAATTCCTAATCCAGAAAGTTTTCTTTAAGAATTTTTCTAAGCCTTTCATTTAAGCTTACAGTCTAATGATTCCAGCCTTAAATATTATAGCAATGTCCTTTGTAAATCTATATCTTATTGAGTGCTGTATCTTGTTTATAACACCAAGTCACACTCTTGGGTGAAGTTCAGAATAAACAAAAGTGGATGCTAGGGATGATATTTGCATTCTGGCTGTGGGGATACATTTGCTAATGTATTCTTAAAGTCCACAGAGTATTTTTGAGTGACACGTACTGCTCAGAGGAAGAAATATGACCAGTATCATGTGAGTGCTGAGGGTCTTTTTAGCTGCTTATGGAATGAGATAATCATCTTATAAGTATCTATGTGATTAATTATTGAGGCTTAAGCACACAGCTTTTGAAATAAGATTTATAAATGAGCAGTACCGTAGTTTAAAGATTTGTTTCCAAAGTTGACAGTCAGAATTCAATGGGAATTGATTAGGTTACAAATTCAAAGGGCTCTGACATGATAAACATGGATCATGGGGGGGGGGAGGCAGAAAAAATATCTTAAACTATAAAATCTTATCAAACAATAATGATATTATAAAATGAAGAAATCAAACCAAAATTTCAAAGTAGACAGGCAAAACCCAGTCACTATCCATACCATAAAATTAAAGGGTAAACACAATGGTATACATATTAATGCATCTGCCAGTTTTGTAAGGATAATGAATCCCAGTATGAGGTTTTAAAATAGCAAGACCTTTTTTTTTCTTCACTTCCTTCTTCAATGGTCAGATTCGAGGACATAGAATTGCCTAAAATATTACATGAACTACAAAACTGGATTATTTCTATAATCCTTCAAAATGTTTGTTTGAACTGGAAGTGCTGTTGTGTATAAACTCATAAGATTTGTTCATATTGGCTTCATAGTGCCAATAATCTGAAATGATGTACTAATATAAAAAAGATACATAGAACCAGTAATCATAAAATGGACTATCTTTCTCTTGCTTTGAGTTCCTTTTGCTCAAGATCTACAATTTCCTAGCTGAAAACTGCCTAGAAAATATCAGTGAGCTTTTGATGTACCTCAGGAGATACTATTTGTGAATGGGCCTTCTAAAGTAAGAGCCCCAGTGGTGCAGTGGTTAAATGCATGTACTGCAGCCAGTCACTCACAAACCACCAGGTGTTCAATACCAACCAAAGGCTCAAGCTTAACTCAGGCTTGTATTCTTCAAAGGTTGTTAAAATGAGTGCCCAGCTTGTTGGGTGGAATTAACTTACACATTGTAAACCACTTAGGGAGTGCTTAAGTGCACTGATAAGCAGTAAAGAAATGTACTTGCTATTGCTGTAAAGCAGGGAAGGGCAAAGTGTTGCCCAGAGGACACATGAAACCATCCTTCCTGGGTTTTATGAGCTTTGACCCCTCCAGAGTTTCCACGAAACCTTTTTCATCCTGAAAGAAAATACAGGTAAGCTGCCAGTTCTGAAAACTGCTTAATTAGGAAAAAGGAAACAGTTTTCAAAACCAAAGGATGACTTCCAGCATTCTTCCCATTTTAGGGATATTTTTGGCAGTCCATGATGCCCCTGAAGAATCAATGAAACAGAAAATTGGCCTCTCTGAATGTGCCAGTTTTCCACCCTGTTATAAAAACATTAATGTTTGAATTACAGCACCATCACATTAAGCCTTCTGTGATATGTGTCCTATAGAGTTAGGGATAGCATTAGAACCTTATTGGGAGTTTTTCAGGGAAGGATATGCCAAAGGAAGTGTCAAAGCAAATGAATGGAATCTCATGGGTAAGGCTTGTCATATAAATATTTTCCATGGCTGTTTAACTTGACCAGGATATAAAAGAGAGAGAGAGAGAGAGATTTTTATGATGACACCCACTGGACTAATATAAATAAAGCAGAAAAGTCATTTAATGGAGGGAAGGTGCTTCATTTAGGTGTGATGTATGAAAGGGAATGTCTCTTCAGTGCTACACTTGAAAGAAAAATCAATATTCTTGATTAAATGGAGAACTTTAATGGAAATATCATAGAATCATGGAGCTGGAAGGAGCCCTGTGGGTCATCAGGTCCAACCCCTTCTCAATGCATGATTTCCAGCTAGACCATACCCAGCCTCTTTGTTCTCTTGTTCACAAAGGCATTATCCATATAATGAAATAAGTAAATGTGATGTTTAGAGGGATGCTTAGAGTTAGCAACATGCCCCTCTGAGCATGTTCCTGTCATTGGCTTTTCCTAATGTATGAATAAGTCTAGAGTGTATGCAGATGTGTGCATTTGCTATAGACTACTGGTACATTTAAAATGGGCAGTGGAAGCAACAATGTCTGAGAAGATAAAACAGGATGAGTGAACGATCCTACTTTTCAACAGTCAATTGTATATGAAAAATGCCCCTCTGATTGTTTGGCTGTATAAGTCACTTTCTTGCATTTTTCCCACTTTATTCTTGAAAAGGACACCTTGAAATTAGTCTTCAAATGTTTCAGAGCTTTATGATGAAGGATATCTCTTTTGCTTTGAACTCTAGAATTTCCATTGCAGGAACATGAAAACATCCCATGGCATTTGCAGCAATTTCTATCTAAACAGATGTGAAGTTCCTGCCTGTCTGTATTTTTAATTGGCTTTAATTGCCCTACAGAAATTAGACAGACAATGAAAGTATAAATATTACATTTGTCTGGAGTTTTACAACTAATTGTACCTCAGATGGCTTTCATATATATTGCACCTAGGGCACTTTGCAATTAAAAATGAACTGTAAATTAGCATACCCTATTACTTTCCTAAGCAGGCTCCTTTAAGTATCATCATGACATTTTCTTTTTCTATGTGCTTCCAAGTGGGAAACCTTGAGGCATGGGATTTTTAATCTGACATGTTTTCTAATCATGTATTGTGCTCAGCCCATTATTGCCACACATTATGAACTTAAGCTGTATTTGCAGCTCTTTAGAGGATACCTACCTCAGGGAAATCAAAGTACTGCTGCACATACATTTCATGATGGTAATATTTTGAACTACCATGTGTGAAGTATAAGAGTACCATCTTGACATTACAGATAAGCAAAAGGTTGTCCCTTGCCTATAGCTTACTCATTTGTAAAGTTGAGATTTGAACTTCCACTTGAAGGATATGCTCTGGATTCTTCTACTGTCACCAGTAGAACTGGACTTTTTTCTATCTCCTGCTCCACTCTCCAGTCCTCAGTGGTGCCTCCAACTATCTCTGGACAGCTTCACAGCCATGTGGAACAATTTTTTTTAGGGAACACAAGTGGCTTCAGGAGCAAGGGTGAATCACATTTCCTGATTTCAGTGTTGGAAATAGCAGAATCCAGAATAAGTACACAGTTGGATTCTGACTCTTTACAGAGTCTACTCTTAGTCATTATCTTTTACAAAGTCATAGTACACAAACATATGTTTGTTTTCCATTTTCTTGAATATACAGTTACTTTTTTCATTTCTTTTGTCATTAGTACTTTCATAAAATTTTGTTTGTGAACTTTTATTCACATATGTTTTGTTTACTTATGCAAAGTCTGAAGTATGATGACTAGTTTTGAGTGGGTGCACATTTAACTACCTTTCTTGATAAGTCAAAAACAAAACTTTGGAACACAGTCTGAATTCAATTTCATGACAATTTCACTATGTTATGCATTTTAACACTGTAACTTATTTAATAATAGAAGATTACACCACAATGTCTTTAAAGTTTATACTATGATTATATGTGATAGGCTCACAGAACCTGGTGTGAAAATCACATTGGACTAAATCTAACATCAAGCTTACCTACAGGAGACCCAGTGAAAGCAATAGAGTATTGGGTAGCAGTGACACTGGATTTAACCCATTTGCTTAATTGAAACAAAAAATAACAAAATGCCCTAGTTATTATCCCGCAATGAGCTTGTGTTAGATGAGTACAAAATCTGTTTAGTTGTAATTGTTTTGTGGAGAGGTATTATCAAGGATAAATTTGGGAATAATAGCTCAAATACCAGGGGCTTGCATTTGCACTTCTCTTCCAAACCTTTTGGACAATATTGTAGCCTAAGAAGCACTGTTGTCTGACTACCTGAAAAAACAACATGTGGATTTTAAAAACACATCTTATTATAACTATAAATAGACTATGAAAGAGCAGTGCAACAGATCAATGAAATATATGTAAATAAACTTAAATAATGAAATCAATATCTAGTCAGAATGCAGTCTTTATTAAAGATATACAAAAGTCATTCTACTTCCTACCAAATTTGTGATAGTGTAGACATGATGCATGAGACCCATTTGAATAGAATACAAATTTGGAATAATAAAGTAGAAATGGGAAACAAAATAATATCTTAACCAGGAATGGGGTGCTGTGCAAGCTTTTAAAGGACCTGACTCTATTGGCATGGACTAAATGATTTTGGATCTGCCTAGGATGCAGACCCAGAGGGCTAAGAAAAAGTGGAGGAAACAAGTATGTGGTGGATTTAGTTCTGGGTGAAGGTGAAACAGAAAACTTGTGGGAAGAGAAAGAATGAGTGAGTAAGACTAATCAGAGAATAGTGAAATGAAAGACAAATGCATTTTAATGAAAGATCGAGGAAAAAGAAAAAATGATAGAAAAAGAGGTATACCCTTAAGATTCAGCAGAGAGCTCTGGACCCAAAGTGGTTCACAGAGAATGGGATAGCCACCTCTGAGAGCAAGTGAAGCTTTGGAAGTAGCTATACAGTAGTTATTAATAAAGTAGCTATTAATTAAGTACAGAAAAGAAACACAGGGAGAGAAAGAGAAATGCACATAAAGAGATGTAAAAGGAAAGAAGAAAATGGAAGGCACTTTTGCCAGACTTGAAGTGTGTGCGTATGTGTGTGGATACATTCATGTGTTCTCAACAGGCAAACTGGATTACAGGATGCCAAATTTAGAGCTAGACTAGAACATGAACTGTTTTCTGTAAAGGGGGATGCAGACCAGGGCGTTTGGAGCGCCCTGGTCCGGAGCGCCGCGGGGCTATGGCAGCCTCACCGCGGCGCCTCCCCGGCGACCCTGAAAGGAGTGCCAAAAAGGCACTCCTTTCATAAGTCGCAAAAAGAGCGCCCTAAAAGCGGCGGGTGCCCTTTTTGCGACTTATCCTCCACAGCGCGTCCGGATGCTGTGGAGGGAGGTCGCCCTGAACGCGTCCGGCGTGCGGTGACCCGGAAGCGTTCAGGGCGACCTCAGGAAGAGGAAGGGCCGCCGCGCGTGCGGTGGCCCCTCCTCTTCCTGGCCTCGGAGACGGCTCAATTGAGTCGTCTGCCGAGGCCCATAGAAACATATTTTATGCTATTTTTCCCAGTAATGCCACAAGATGCATTTCTGAATTTCTTCATCATTTAACTTCTTGTCTATATTTAACTATCTGGTAAGCTGGTTTTCCCATTATTTATTCTTGTATTTAACACCTATAAAATCACTAATCAGGAGAAACAAGCCCATCTAATAAACTTCATTAGCAGGTCTTTGGTTTCCTCCAAAGTCATGAGTCATTAAGTATATGCTATTTTATGCCTGGTTGTTGAGGAAGGGATAATGTAAGTTGATTCTCTCTCCACTTCCATGCCACTACTATTAGAAGATTCTAGAAGTAACCAAGATGACAATGGCTTAAGAAAGATGCTTTACAAAGTGGTTTTGTCTCCATTGCATGGAAATTATAGTCCAAAAAGTAATGTTTGTTGTGCATTCTCTCTCTCCCTCTGTGGCAAACTCTATTCCAGTCATCATTGTCTGGCTTTCTTTCAGGATTATACAGTAATGATACTGAAATCAGAGAGCAGATCTACATTCTCTTGCCTTAGTGCATCTACTTAATATATGATGACTGGAATGGAGTTTGCCATCAATGTCATGGCAATTTCTGAAGTAAGAGAGACTTTGGGCCTTTGCAGACTGCCAGAAATAGTGTAAACTGAGTCCATTTTAACTGCCCTAACTCAGTACTAAGGAATCATGGGAACTGTAGTTTATTGTGGCACCAAAGCTCTCTGACAGAGAAGGCTCAATGTCTCAGAAAAAAATGCAATTCCCATGATTCCCTAGCACTGAGCCAGGGCATTTAAAGTGGACTCAATTTGCACTATTTCTAGCAGTCTGCAAAGGCCCTTTAGGGCTCATGTTTAGCTCAGAGTCTGTAATTAATATGAAATAATATCAAATAGATATTTAGCTAGTATAGATTTTTTCATGTTTTTATTTTTTATTACTGACATAAAAATGTTCAAAATGAGATTTACCACACCTTTGTTCACCAGGTGTAATTCTTCTACAGCTGCCTTCCCATGACTTTGAATTATTTTTTTAGTGAGAAAGAATCTGGAAATATGTTTGATGATGAATAAATTGCAAATATGGCTTGACAATAGCAAATGAGCTCCCAGGAATGTTCTCTCACTATCTTTATTACTGCCTTGAGAAAGCTAGTATGGTAGGTTTGGCAATAATATTAGAGATTCTTTCTCAAATATAAATATATGTAAGATAAATAGGTTCCATTCAAATATAAATTAGTTCCATTCAGGTCAAACAGTTTGAATAGGTCAGGGGGCCTTAGAAAATTATTACATCTTTGTGTGGACCTGTATTTTATTTTTTTATTTTTATTTATTTTATTAATTAAAAAAGAGAAACAACAACATTACATTACAACATTACATAACAATATAACATACTTACATGCATAACTACAACACAACATCTACCTTTCATTACATACTATAAAATCAACAAGTTCATACATTAAATACTACACACTACACACAATCACAATCACGTAAAACACAATGTGAACATTCTCATTATTATAATTCAACCTGATAATATATTATATTTATCTAGAGAATTATTGTTATCTGTTTCTTCTTCCCGATCATTCTTCTGAATGCTTCCTCCTTGTACAACTACCGTGGTTATTTCTTTCTTTTTCCATTTTAAACTTACTTCTTTCCTCTTACTACTGGTCTCTGTATTAAGAATTTATCTCAAATAAATTTCCATCCTCTCTTTTGTCCTATATCTCAGAAGCAGGTCCAGTCGTCGTCTTTACCTCTTAGCATGCCTGTGAGTTTGTCCATATCTATTGCTTCTTGTAATTTTGTTCACCATTCTTCTTCTTCCGGTATGGTGTCTGTTTTCCAGTAATGGGCGTAAAGTATTCTCACCGTAGTAATCATACAGAGAGCTATTTTTCTTTGTTTCTTCTGAATTTTAGTTTCTAATTTATTTATCATATTCAGTATAAAAATTCTGGGGTCTCGTTCTAATTTGATTTCCAGCATTTCACCTATTGCTTTAGCTATTGTTTTCCAATATTTTTATGCCGCCTGACATTCCCACCAAATGTGTATGAAGTTTGTTTCTGGTTTCTGACACTTCCAGCACTTTGAGTTGCCAATTTTATACATCTTATCTAGTTTGGCTGGTGTTAGGTACCATTGGTGGAACATCTTGAGATAGTTTTCCTTATAGTTTTGGTATAAGGTGAATTCGTTCGTATTTTTCCAGGGTTTTTCCCACTCCTCTAAGTGTATAGGTTGTCCTATGTCTCGCACCCATTTGATCATTACGGCTTTAATTGTCTCATTTTCCAGATCCCTTTTTTAATATCTCATAATATTTTGATATGTGTTTGTTCTACTCTTGAAATATAACTTTGTCTATTTCATTATCCTCTATCGCAAATCCATTTAGCTTTTTATCTTGTTTAAATTTGACCTTTAATTGATTGTTCAGGAACCAATTTATATTTACATTTTCCTGTTATAGGATTTCTATAGTTTTGAAATGGTGGTTTTTCCCGGCGTCTATTTCTAATGTGTCTTTATAATTTGTCCATTTTTCTCCAATATTCTTTGTCCTCTTATAAAAGGTGTCCTGTACTGAGATTCATAAAGGTGTTTTTGTGTAGTATTGTTTTTTTAATCTTTTTCCATGTATTTAGCAATGTTCTTCTAATTATATGATTATTAAAATCTTTATTTACAGCTATTTTTTTCATACCAAAGGTATGCATGTATGCCAAACCTTAAATCCCAGCATTCAATATCTAATATTTCTTCATTTTCTAGCTTAATCCAATCTTCCAACCATGTGAGACACGAAGCCTGATAATACAGTTTTAAGTTTGGTGCCACCATTCCTCCTTTAGTTTTCTCTTCAGTTAGGATCTTCCATGTTGTCCTCGGTTTCTTTCTCCCCCACAAGAACTTAGAAAGCTCCTTTTGCCACATATTGAAACATTTTTCTTTAACCAGAATTGGAAGATTCTGAAATAAAAACATTAGCCTGGGTAAGACATTCATCTTTATGACAGCCATCTTTCCTGAAAGTGATAACTGTAGCTTTGTCCATTTTACTAAGTCAGTCTTAATTTCTTCCCAAGTTTTCCCATAGTTGTTTTGGTATAAATCCACATTCTTTTTTGTTAACACAATTCCTAAGTATTTTACTTTGGATTGCATTTTAAATCCTGTTTTTAAACTTAGGACATTTTCTTCTTTCTTTGACATATTCTTTGTTAAATAGATTCCAAATTCCTTTAAAGTATTAGTCAAGTGCTCTATACTTTGTTCCGGGTCTTCCAGGAAGCATATCAAATTGTCTGCATAAGCTTTCAGTTTGACTTGCTTTATTATTATTATTTTCAGTCCTTTAATATTTTTATCTTCCCTTAGTTTTATGTTTAGTATTTCTAAAATTATAATTAATAACAGTGATGACATCGGACATCCCTGATGGGTGCCTTTTTCTATTTTTATACAATCTGTTTTTTCTTCATTAATTATTAATTGTGCTTTTTGATCTTTATGTATAGCTCTCATCCAGGATTCAAATTTGTTTCCAATGTTCATTCTTTTAAGTACCTCCATCAGGAATGTCCAATTTACCCTGTCGAAAGCTTTCTCTGTGTTGATCATTAACATTGCTAGCTTTTTATCATTATTGTATTCAATATATTCAATAATCTCAATCACCGTCTGTATGTTATTTTTTAATGTAACGTTTCAGTTTAAATACATTCTGATCTTTATGTATTAGTTGTGCAAGAATATTTTTGAATCTTTCAGCTCTTATACTGGTAAATATTTTGTAGTCCACATTGATTAAAGAAATAGGTGTGTAACTTTTGATCTCTTTCTTGTCTCTTCCTTCTTTAGGTAACATAACTATCAACACTTCTTTCCAAGAGTTTGGAATGCCTTGCCTTTGAATGTCATTTAATAGTTTAAATAATGGTAGTAATATTATGTCCTTCATCTTCTGGTAATACATGGCTGTAAACCCATCTGGGCCTGGGGCCTTCCCGGGTTTTAGTCTTTTGATAGCGCCTGCTATTTCTTGAGTAGTTATTGTTTGATTTAGCTTTTCTTTCTATGATGTGTTTGGGCAGGGTATTCTTTGTTTTTCTAAGTATTTTCCAATGTTTTTCTACTTGATTTTCTATTTGGTGATCTTTTTTATATAATTCTTGAACATATTTTTTTAAATGCTTGCTTGATTTCATTTTGGCTGGTGATGTTTCTTCCATTAACTGTCAGTTCTGTTATTAATTTCTTCTCTTTCTCTTTTTTAAGCTTATGTGCCAGTAATTTCTCAGCTTTATTCCCGAATTCAAATTGTCGTTGTTTAATTTTCTGTATTTTCCTGTATAGTTCTGTAATAGTCAATGATTTCAATTGTTTTTGTAACAGCGAGATTTTGGCTTTCAATTTCTTGCCTCCTTTTTGTTTCCATTCTTCTTCTTTCTTTCTAAGTTCTTCTGTTAGTTCCTTTGTTTTCCTCTGTTCTTCTTTCGTCTTCTCCCATTGCATTTTTATCAGTACACCTCTGATAACAGCTTTACTAGCTTCCCATATAGTGATATTGGATATTTCTTCTGTATTATTTTTTTTAAAGTATCATCTTAGTTCTTTTTTAATTCTATCTAGTACTTTTTCTTCATAAAATAATGTTTCAGGTAATCTCCACATGTATTCTTTGTTCTTTTCTCTTATCTTTAATACTATCGGGTTGTGATCGAATAGATATCTTGATTCAGTTTCCATTGAGTAGATTAAAGGGAGTAGTGCCTTAGATGTTAAAAATAAATCAATCCTCAAGTAGGAATTGTGTGATTCTGAGAAGAATGTATATTCCTTGGTATCTTTATACTTGTGTCTCCATACATCAGTAAAGTTGTGTTCCTCTTGAAGTTTAAAGAATGTTTGTAGAAGTTTGCCTGGTTCTTTCTTACCATTTTCTGTGTTGAAAATCTATCTATTTTTGGTTGAATCATTGCGTTGAAATTTCCTAGAAGAATTGTTTCTTTGTATTCTGTTGTACTAATTTCTTTGTTGACTTTATCAAAGAATTGTTCCTTATTTTCCGTTGGGGCATAAATTCCCACAATCAAACAAGTAAGATTTTTCAACTTTGTTTCTATTGCTATCAAATGGCCTTCATTGTCTTTAAATATTTCCTTTGCATTATATTTTTTTCTTAATATAGATAGCTATTCCTTTCTTTTTCTTCTCTGAGGAAGAGTTGAAGCATTCTCCTAGTTTTGTATTTTTTAGATATTTAGTCTCACTGCTTCTTATTTTGGTCTCTTGTAGGTACGTAATATCACCATTTAATTTTTCCATACGATGAAATATAAAATTTCACTTATGTTTGTTGTTTATTCCCTTGACGTTCCAGGATATTATGCTGATTGTCATCTTTTTATTTTGTTTCTTCCCTCTTCTCTCTCCTTCTCCTTTTTCCTTCTTTTCCTTCCTCCTCTTCCTCAACCTTTCCACTTTTCAATTCAATTATGATATTTTCTTTTGTTGTTGTGCCACCCCAACCACCCCTATAATATTTATTTATTTATTATTTTTCTGTTACTTTTCCTCCTTTTGTTTATTTTTATTATTATTATTTTGTTTATTTCAATAGTGTTAAGTTCTATGTTATTTGTGTGTATTATATATAAGTAATTGTTTCTGTTCCTTTTATATTGTTTTATGTCTTCTTTCTTCCTTAAATTTATAGTTTTTAAATGTCTTTTTCTAGTCCACTTAGCTGTTCTTGCTCTGTAGTAGATTATTCTTTTTCGCTATTCATCTTTTAATCTGTTTGGTGCAAATCTGTATCTTGTATTTTTTTTCCTTTTTCCAAGTTGTTTTTGTTCTCCATATCTTTTTTATCTGCCATATTGTTGTGTGCTTCTCCATGTTCTCCATGTTCTTTTTCTTTCTTTTTCTTGGCTCTACATTCTATACTATGATATCAGAGGTTCCTTCTTCTCCATCTCCTTACTTCTCTTTCATATCTCTTATTAATCTTTGTTCTATATCTTTTGCTTTTTCTAAATTGTCAATTCTGTATATCTTTTGTTTATAAATCATCAATATTCCCTCTATTCTTTCCCATATGATCTCCAGGTTCAAATCCTGTAACAGCTGGGTCAAGAATTTGTATTTCTGCTGCTCTAACATTAGTTGTGGTGGGATGTCTTTAAAGATTTTTACTTCACAGTCATTGATTAGTAATTTATTTCTATAGCTCCTCTGTATAATTCTATCTCTAGCTGTAGATCTTACAAAACAGATAACAATATCTCTTGGGAATATTATGTTCTTTGGACTGTGGCGAGCTGATTGTAAAAATCTTGTCCAGATCCATTTGCATTTGTTCCATGCGGAAGTCAATGAATTGTGCCTGTGATAGTAGAATCTGTGTCATCAAATCTTCTTTTTTCATCTTCAGTAGTCCTCTAATGTTTATACATTTTTACCTATATCTAAGCTCATTAGACCATTCTCTTAAGTTATGTAAGCTCTGTTGTTGTTGGATCTCTTTTGAAGTTTTTTCTAGCTGCTGTGTTCTGTCTTTGATCTTTTCTACCTTTTTTGTGTTTTTGTCAGATCTGATGTTATTTTTCCATCATTCTCCCCCAACCATCTATTTCTTTCTTTAACTCTTTTTAGTGTCCATAATAGCAACCTTAATCTCTCTTCTCAGTTCTTGACATGCTTCCTTTAAGTCCTCTTTCATCTCGCTCCTCATTTCCTTCATTTCTTGCCTTATTCTCCTTACTTCCTCCAACAAGAGAATGTTTGGATCTGTTATTTTAATAGTGTCTTCCATTGACACTCTTCTTTGGATTGGGGCTTGTGTACCTCCTTTTTTAAATGTTGCCATTTTATCAAGTTTTTCTTTGTCAGTTTTCTCCTTTTCAAAATATTTTTTTTAATCTGTCTCTGATATTCAACCAGACAGTATTAGAATATTAGAATATTGGAGTATTAGAATATTAAGAACAATTTAAAAGAATCAAACATCAAACAATTTTGTTTGGCTATTTGCTAAATTTTCCCTATGTTAAAGAATTTTATACAATTCAAATTCAAATTAACATAACCATATAAATGTTCTCTCAAAAAAATAAGCAGAAAGGAGGAAAGAAAGGGGAAAAAAGATTATATATATATATATATACATATATATCTACAAAATATTCTATATATACGTGAAGTTCTTGAAGTTTTAAATGCACACTATTATATCTAATTGTTCCATCTTAGAAAAAAAAAGAAAAAGTATGTATATATATGGCTTATCTTCTTATCTTATCTTATTTTTCAAAATAGTTTTCTTCTTATCCTACCATAACCTATATTTCTTCAATTCTTTTCACTACTCTCTTTCACTAAGTTCACAATATAAATTTGCAGTGACACTTATTTCTTTAAATTCACAATATAACCCTAAAGTAATCTCAATTGTATTTTAATCTCTACTACTAGCTCTTTACTTAATTTTATTATATTATATATTTAAATGCTTGATACTTTTATTAATTCTCTTTTCACAATTCTACTACATCATATAATTGTCTAAATTGTTCTTACTTTTTCTTTTCTTCTCACTGATTCTCTTGTGTCCATAAATGTACTGTGGAAGCTGAATAGTTTGGCTGTCTTTCCCCTATTCAAACAGCCTCACTTTTTAATTAGCTCTACAGCTGTTTTAATTCAGTGTTCTGTTCTTTCCTCTTCTTTGTTTCTTTTCTTTATCTCTGAGGAATGGTTCCCTTTTGCAAAATGTCTTTGTAACAGCTGTGCCTAATATGTATGTCAGCTCTTATCTGACAAAACTTGCCATAGGAACTTTCTTTGTTCCTATTGGGGGGCAATGCGTGCAGCAAAGAGCGTTTTCTCCTCTGCACATATTGCGTCTGCAGAGTCCAGTCCAGCAGAGCTGTTTAGGGTGGTGAGGGAGATGAGGCAGGTGCTTCCTGCACCAAATCCCTTATTTAACCCGACAATGGCCTGCTGCTACATGTTTAACAACTTCTTTGCAGATAAAATCTCTCAGATAAGAGCCTACTTAGATGCCACTGTTGTAACAGAGTCTATAGGTGAGGTGTCCAGCGACTCTGTCGATGAAGTTATTCTGGATCAGCTCGAATCTGTGAGTACAGAAGACATGGACAAGCTGCTTGGGAAGGTGAGGAAAACAACCTGCCC
>JAIPUX010001232.1:110569351-110580817 GCA_020142125.1 Phrynosoma platyrhinos | reverse complement strand
AAAAAATATAATTCCCATGATTCCCTAGGACTGACCCAGGGCAGAGGAAATTGGACTAGTAATCCAGATTCAGAAAACATGCTTCAGAGTTTAGATTTGGATTATTTTTTTTCTGGATTTATATAGTCTGAACTGGGCTCAAATGACCACCACCAAATTGAGTTCTATATCAGATCTGAATATCAGTGTTCAAGTGTTCTTATTTTTAGCACTCTTACATATTCTCTCTTATTTGCTTGGTTTTATCTTATTGCTATGAGGATTATATTTATAGGGGTCAGAATTCTCTATGGCAGTTCATGAATGAATAACCTAGAGTTATGAATTTGTAATTGTTACATATTTACAATCCCTAAATAGCCCTTTGTTTAGAAACTACATAGGAACTCCAATCTTCTCTTACCAGGAAACAACCACTGGGATCAACAGGAGTGTGTCTGCCTGTTGATCAGGAAGCAGCTGGCTGAAAGTCCTACTCCATGCAAATGTTCTCAAGCATGAGGGTGAATTGCAAAAGAGGTCCTGTTTATGCCTGATCTACTAGCTATCACTAATAGAGAGAGGAGTGAAAACAGCAGCCAGCTGTTTCCTGAGGTACAGAGGAACCAATCCCCATCAATTGCTGCTTCCCTGTAAGGAGGTTGGGGTGTGTGAGCTGGAATTCACCACATAGTACTATTCATGAATGCTTACATGTCAATAAATCCCATACCAGATGCAGACTGACATCTTCACTTTCATGTAAACATAGTCAAGTACAGAAAACAAGTTTATCAGAACTAGCAATTTGTATTATTTAATTCTAGCATTTAACAGTAACATATCCTTAATCTGCAAACATCCTTAATCTGCCATGCATCTGCTTCCCTGTTCTTTTGAGAAAACAGAAGCCAAGACTGATCCAAAGTCTGCTTCAAAAGAGTATTCTCATCATTCAACCTGCTTGTACACATTAAATATATTTTATACCTTTCTCATTAAGTTCAAAGGTTGCTACAATTGCTGTTTTGTTCTAGTACAGGTTCAGCAGTTACTTCAAAATAACAATAGCCAATCATAAGTAGGGATGGAAAGACTATTTTCAAAATGGCTGCAAAACAGGTTTCTAAAGTGTTAGGAAACCCTAACTAGACAAATCATAGATGGGCACATTTTGGGACTCAGAACTTTATCACATAGGATATAAAAGCAGAATTTTAATTGAATAAAAATGTCTTTGGCTACTGCTTATCACAGTTGTGTCCATCCCACTGTTGCCTTGAACTCCATTCATTAGTCATGCACCTTTTCATTGACAGGCAAAACAGGTGAACAGGCTCTTCTCACTACTATTCTATTACTGTCCTTGCATGGCACATCCCTTTTATTGCAGTTCCAATTCTCAGGCAGTCACTTGATATGAGTGGCCATGATTCTGCTCCTTTTCCCCTTCATGCTTTCCCTCACAGCACTAACTATGGCCAACATCTTTGTAAAGCTAGATGCTGTTTGTACATTCACACAGCAGATGGCTTTGGGTGGTGGTTGGCAACCATGATCACTTGCACAGGGCTGCTTTGTGAATCTGCACATAGCACCCCATGCTTCAGAAGGGGAAGGAGCAATGACCATGATTGCCAGCACCTTCCCATTCACACATCAACCAGTTTTGGGAGATGGTTGATAGCCACAATCACTCCTTCTCACCCTTTGAGAAGGTGGTGTTTGCAGTGTGCAAAACAGATAACAACCATGGATTGCCAAAGCACTATAATGGGGAAAAAGTGATAAGAAATGATGCCAAACCACTATACTTCCATTCTTTAACTAGTACATTTGTGGTGGGACAGCAGACTTATTTTGTGTGGTGGGCAGGATGTACGTGTGTGGTTTCTTTGCAGTTGCAAAAATAATATTTCTGCAAAGGAAGTCCTGTCTTCTGTGCATAAATGCTTTTTTTCTGGACAGAAAAATGTGATCTTCTGTGTAAGAATATCAACACTCAAACACATTTTTGTTATAGTAGATCTTGAATGTCAGTAGCCTTTGAAAACTGTGCATTATGCATGCCTTGATATCTTTCTAAATTGCAAGTAGAAAAATAGTAAAATTATTTGTTCTTGCTTACAAGCTTTATATCCTTAGCATAAGGAAAAATGAAGCAGCTGCCTCATGCAGTCAATTTTGAGTATCATGATTGCCTTTATTTGGGTATAGTGGATTTTGATTTGGATGGACATGAGCTCCATTTGCTATTTCACTTCAGACCATTCAGATTATTTTCCCTTCCATTTCAGAACATTATGGGCCAGCCCTTCTTGCAAATAAATAGCTGGAGCTGAGTTTCAAATAAGCAAGCAAATCTATAGATTGAGGGCCTTTGCAGACTGCCAGAAATAGTGCAAATTGAGTCCACTTTAAGGGTTAGGATTAGTACTAGGGAATCATGGGAATTGTTTTTTTTTCCTGAGACATTGAGCCTTCTCTGTCAGAGAGCTCTGGTGCCACAATAAAATACAGTTCCCATGATTCCATAACCCTAACCCTTAAAGTGGACTCAATTTGCACTATTTCTAGCAGTCTGCAAATGCCCTCAGTTCAGTGTCTGGCTTAGGTTTGGTTTAACTTTTTCTAGCAGCCTGTTTTCTGTACAGTTTCTCAGGTTTCTGTCAAGTGCCATATCTTGAATGGCTTCAATTCAGAGATCTTTGCCAGGGTACATTAACATTTTCCCAAATAAGAATTTCATTTCATGGCCACATTATTAATGCCTTAAAACCTATTATGCCACTAGTTTATCTTCAATTATGTTTGAAACAGTTTCTAATTAGTATCTTCTATAAATTTAATTACCAATCTATTTACCTTCTTTTCCAAATCATTAATGAAGATGCTAAATAACACCAGGGATCTGAACAGTCTTTGTAGTATCCAACAAATATCCTATCTCATTTTGAAATGTTGCCATAAACTTTGTTTGCAATTCATTATCCAGTTTTTTGTTTTTTTGTTTTTTGCTGAAGTGTCAATGTTCTTATTTGTGCTGTTATCAAAAGAAAGTTTTAATGAAGCACAAAAAAAAATTGCTACAAGTAATTAAACCTTGATAAACAGCACTATTAACACCTTGTATCATGGACATTTGGAAGGCCTAGCTGTTCTACTCCAAGATTTTAATTCCATCAGAAAAGATGTTGAAAATAAAATTTCACAGATAAAATATAGGATCTTTCAGTTGAATACAATGTCTGTGAATATAGAGGCCTTTTTTTTTTTTAGCTTTGGGGAATGTCTTTTAAAATCATCTTCTATTAAAAAGGGATATTTTGAAGGTTATTTCTTCTGTAGTATTTGTTATCAATTGCTATTAACAGACACTTACTAATTTCTAGGACTGTAGCTAGTTCCTAAAGTATGGCCCAAAGTAAGGATAAGAATTGTCCCTCTAGATATTGTTGAATGGCCACTCCTAGCAGCCCTAGTCTAGTCAATAGTGAGAAACAACAAAGTCCAACAAAGTTCAACAAAATATGAAGAAGGGGGATGCACAAGTCTCTCACCTGGTCTACATCCAATAGTTAGTCCCAACTAAACTAGATACACTGCATCAATGAGAACTTGCAAGTCAACACTTCAATGGGTCTACTTTAGTTGAGATTTACTATAGCAATGATGGAAAACCTTTTATTTATCTTATTTATCACAAAGTGCCATATCCCTCTAGCTTTCTAGCAACTCTGGCAAATTCTGTGCTGGGGAGATGACACACAGGCCCACAGAGAGGGCTCTTAGCGCCTCTGGCTTGTGTGCCATAGATTCACCACCACTGTACTATAGGATTAAGGTCTTTGAAGTAAACATTTCCCCTTATTTTTGCTACCATTACCCTGTGTAGTAGTAGTAGTAGTAGCCAACCACTGGAAAACTCAGTAATGTTATACTTCCATAAAACAGTGATACCTTTATTGGCCAAGCAAAATGCACAAGATACATGTTGTAAACTGAAGAACTCCATTGACTTCTTTAGCTTGCAACATGTATTTTGTGCATTTTGTTTGGCCAATAAAGGTATCACAGTTTTGTGGATTTATTGTACTTTGCTGCATCACCAACATGGCTGGTCGTGTTATATAATCAACAACTTTCATGTCAGAGTTTGGCCAATTGCATTGTCAGAGAGATTATTATTGAAAGTATTAGCCTATGTAGTAGTATATAATCATTGGAAAGCAGGGAGGGAATTGTTCACTAGGGGATGATGCAGACCAGCAAAAAGGGTCGGCCTAGGGGTGGAGTTGGGACAGGCAGCCCCACAGTGGCTGCCCCAACTCCATCCTGATGCCATCCTGATGCCACATGCCCCTCCTCATGGCATGTGGCATCAGGATGCCCTCCTGGTGCAGCAGGTGCACACACTATGCCAAAAGGATGCAAAAGAGCACTGCCACTGGCTCTAAGGGTGGTTTGCCACCCCAAAAGGAGCAGCATTTTGCTGTTCTTTTGGGGGCAGCAAAAAGGAGGATCAGGGTCACAGCATGTGGTTGCCGCAGCCCTGATCTGCTGCTCCCAGGGCATCTCTGTGGCTCCCCTTTCTGCTTTAACTGTCTTGGCTCAATGTTAGGGGATTCTGGGAGCTGTAGTTTTGTGAGACATTTAGCCTTCTCTGTAAGACAGCAATGGTGCCACAATAAACTACAATTCCCAGGATTCCCTAGCACTGAGCCAGGGCAGTTAAAGTGGTCTCAAACTGGATTATTTCTGCAGTGTGTTTTGGACCTATGACAGCTTGACAAAATGTAGACCTATGACTCTACCATCACCATTTTTTCCTTCTTCCTGTTTGATTTTTTACATTTTTATATGATGAAGAAGCCAGTAGAGCTTCAAAAGCTTGCATTATGTATTTTATGCATTTTTGTTGGCCAACAGAGGTATCATTGTTTTGTGGGTTTTAGATATTATTTTACTTTGTTGTATGGCCAACACAGCTACCCGTGGATATGTTTTCTCCTTGAAAGAAGCAATGAGTAATCTTAATAATTTTCTTTCCCTACATGAAAGTCTCCAAAAATCATGCAATTTTCAAAGCCTATTTGCAATTCAGGAGTCATTCTGTGCAAAAATGTGCACATTTTACATAAGAAACAGCATTTTTAGTTTTAAAAAATCCAATGTATTTTATATCCGCTACTTAGGACCAAAACAGGAAGGTGAAAAAAGGCCAATACTGGGAAGCTTGGGGGCATGGCGATTACATGATGCATGCCCCAATCACCCAGAAGCCACCCCAACCCAGAAAAGCTGTCCTGAAAAGGAGCAGAAAAAAAAAACATTCCTTTTCAGAGGGCTATTCGGAATTGCAGCAACAGGGTGGATTGGGGCCACATGTATGTGGTTGCTATGGCTCTGGGATGAGTGGCTCTACGGCAGCCCTGATCCACACTTTTTGGGCAGTCTGTTTCACATCTTAGTTTAGTAAAGTTCTCCATTTGAACAAGCCAGAGCCCTAAGATCTTCAGGAGAAGGCTTTCCTTCAGTCCTGCCATGATCACATGCTTGCTTGCTGAGGACACAAGAGAGAGCTTTCTCAGTAGTTGCTCCCAGCCTCTGGAATGCTCTTCCACATGAAGCTAGGCTGGTCACCTCCCTGCTTGTTTTTTGTCAGTAAGCCAGAACATTTTTATTTAAGCAGGCATTTGATATATAATTCATATCAGGGTGTTTTTTTATGGAGTGGGTTGGTTTTCATTATGCTTTTAACTTTTGTATATTTTAATGTGATTTGATATTGTTTGTAGATGATTATAATTGTTTTGAATTTTATTGAAATGTTAATATGTTTATCCCTGAGCACCTTGGGTTTCTCTTGGGAGAAAGGTGGCATACAGATGAAATAAATAAAAATAAAGTATGGGTAAATCGGCCAAGAGAATTTAAGAATATTTAACTAATTAACCTCTCCTGGCCTGACCTTTCTCCATGCTCTGATTGACAGCAGAATGGATCTCTTTCTCCCTATGCAGCTGATGCCCAGTAGGTGTTGGAAAGAGTTATGATCATGGTGATAGTGCCACAGCTATGACTAAGTCACAATCATGAATAACAAAACACGTATGGATGAGTAAATGTATGTAATTGTTTTACTTTAACACTTACTTAGTAATGATTGTGATACTATTGTCACAATCATAACTCTCCCTCTCTACTTACTTTACTGGGCATCAACTGCATGGCAAAGGTCCATTCTGCTGATCTCAGAATGTGAGTGAATGCTATATCAAAATTTTGGGAGGCAGGGTGGTCAGGCTAAGTAGCTGAGATACTGGCCAATATTTCTGCACAGGCAATGTTGTTTCCTTTGCAGAAGATGCTTTTTTGTGAACAGAACAACCAAATGTGGAATTTTGTGCAGTATAAATCCATAATTACAAAGATTCTCATAAGTCCAGGATTCTTCTCATTAGGATTTTTCAGTACTTAAAAAAATTAAAAGATTTTTCCCAACCATTTTGTAAATACTTCCAAATATTCTTTCCAGTGCTACTCAATATCTTAAGTAAATTATATAATCCAAAGCTTTTATGATCTGGTAAATGGCAGTCAGAGAAACCTCATTAAGAAAGATTAATTAGAGGTGTAAGAAAGTTTGATCAATTTCTTCTTGTATCATATGTGGCTTTCTTTTATATAATATGAGGATAAAGAGTCTCACATTACATCCTTATGGTATTACAGAGGTCATTCTGGATAGATTTATTGAAGTGGTTTACAAAATGGGCAGACTTTTAGGAAGTCTGCATTATTAGAAATGTGTACAGTGGGACATTAGTATCTGCTGGAGTTTGATTCCAGGTCTGCTGTGGATACCAAAATCTTTTTATGCTCAAGTCCCATTATATAATGGTGTCCCTTATATAAAATTGCAAAACTCAAGGTTTGTTGTTTTGTCCAAACCATCACCACCCAGATATGTTAATGATGATCTTACAGCTGTAGATCTGGGCAAATTATGGACACTTTACTATTATATCATTATTGTCTTTCAGTTCCATTTTGCATTTGCTCTATGATGTGTTTCTTTTTCCTTCTTAATACAAGGGACTTTAGTGCAATATGTGGCACAGTGGATTTGATCCTGCTCAATGTCTGCCCCCCCCCCAGCATCTTTGTTCCAATACTGTGTGCATACTAGGCACAATATTTCCACATTATTCTTTGTCATTGAAATATTGGTGTGAGAATCTCACCTGATGTTCCAAATAAGGCCTTAGCTAGCTCTGCATAAACACCATGGACTTTTGCTGTTTCACTGCTGTAGTCTAATCCCTCATGAATAATTCATCTTCTTGATGGACAAGGTAACAAAGGTTTCAGACTTTTAAATATGCAATTCAAAGATCCTTGTGTGAGACAGTATGATTTTCATATTGTCTATTCTTCCTATGTGTTTCAAAGACATTTACTATGGTGGGAAACCTTTGATAGAACAATGTTATGCAGAATTAATTGCAATATTTAATAGCATTACCTGCAAGGACAAACTTATATCGCTAAGGAAATATGGATGACCAAAAAAAAATAAACCTGACATACTATGGTACTAAGAACTTATACAGACATTTTAAGGACACTGTTCAAGACCAACTACCTTTGTAAAGGTTTCTCATGACAACCTTGGGCTTAGGATGGAACAAAAATAAATGCAAAATTATTAAGTAAATCTCACTGTGTCTCACTGTCCAAAAAAACATACATAGGATTACAATCTTGCTGAATTCCATTCTACATGACTTTATTAAAGGTTTAGGTCTAAAGAATTTGTCTTGCTGTAGATATTGTTGGACAGTTCTATCAGTCCCTGATAGCCTCACCAGTGGAAGATGGTAGATAGTCAACATTTGGAGGTTCAACTTTATTCTAACTTATTCACATTAGTATTAGAATTTAAAGGTATAGCCATGTTAGTCTGTAGAATTAATATGTACAGAGATTTTGTAGCACCTTTGAGACTAATTGGGATAAAAAGAGGTTTGTAGCATGAATTTTCGTAGACTTTAGTCTACTTCTTCAGATGCTTATGGTGGATTGGAAGCCAGGGACAGGTAGGAGTGCAGGAGTTTAACTGAAGATAACTGAAAAGGAATGTTGGTTACTGTAGACCCAGTCAGCAGGAGTAGAACCCGTGACCTCTACATGATACATAGTTTGCAAAGGGTGCCACATACATAGGTCCTTAGGAACAACATCCCATTGTTTGTACTTGTTGAGAAAGAAGATATCTGTCTGTATTTGGGCAAGTTTCTTGGAGAGGTTGATGGATTTCCACTTCATTTGGCTAAATTTGGTGCTTTCCATAGTGGTAGAATTTAAAGATATAGTTGTGTTAATATGTAGAATTAATATGTATACAGACTGTGTAGCACCTTTGAGACTAACTGGAAAAAAGAAGAGGTTTGTAGCATGAGCTTTCATAGATAAGTCTACTTCTTCAGATGCTTATGGTGGATTGAAAGCAAGGGGCAGACAGGAGTACAAGAGTTTAACTGAAGATAACTGAAAAGGAATATTGGTTACTGTAGACCCAGTCAGCAAGAGTTTGTACTTAATTATTCAAATTAGTTTGTATTTAATGGCTGCTTCAAAAACCAGCCACATTGAAGATGATCTGCACTTGTGAATAGGTTAAAAATTCTTTGCTAAATTAATCCTTGAAGAAAGTAACTATTATTTTTTGGAAATTTTCTACCATTTATAACAAAAGCAGCATTATTTATATTTGTATTTGAGGACATATTCTGTACCAAATTTGAGCATATTTTTCCTCTGGCACAGACAATAGCATTTTCTGTGAATTTTATGTAGAATGAGTCCCCAACTACAGCATTTTCTGTAAAAGAAAAATAAGTTTAGACAATGATGTTTTCTAGACCAGTATCTACACACACACAAACACACCCCAACACATGGACATATTTCACAGAATACCTACTTAAATGAAAAGAAGCTCAATAGCTCAATATTCCTCTTATCAAAGTTTCCCAACACTTGAGAAATACATTTTTACCATTTTTTTCAATTATTTTCAAATTTTATTTCCATCTCTACTTGCAAAATTGTTCAATATGCAGCTGATTTTTTTTCCGCCATCTCATCATAAATTCTGGGTTCATATATGTGTTTATTTATCAGGTCTGCACTGCATTTTCAACATAAATATTCTAAAGATTCATAAATATAAAAGGAAAGGAATGAAAAAAAGGAAACTAGAACAATTCAACCAAAATAATCTAATACTTTTGGGGTGGATGAGCTGAAATCTAATCCAGAAAAAACAAAAATGTTTCAGTTTAGGAAATTAGCTGATATAGATTGTGATTCTGGGCTGGAATGTACTTCCCTTAAACAGTCAGGTTCAGAACTTGTGGATTGTTGCTGGACTCAGGATATGAAAGTGAAGATAACAACAACAGCCGGGGTGCTTTTCACCAGCATTGACTGGATCACCAATTACAAATGTATCAAGACAAGCAAACCTACCGTAGTTTCTGTAACACACCGCTACTGCATTCTGTCCTTTTGGATAGTCCAGAAATTTCAACTGGTGCAGAATGCAACAGCAAGCATGTTGCATCAGCTTTATTTACTGACTATTTATTTTGAGGCCCCTGTTTAGGGTGCTGTTTTTAGCTGTTAGAGCCCTAAATGATTTGGATCATCTTTCTTGAGGCCTCACTCCAATATTTTCAATCTGCCTATGTTTTATATTTCCTTTGTTCTGGAAGGAATACATGGGCAAACACAAAATAGTTTTTTTTTAAAGAAAGAAAGAAAGAAAGAAAGAAAGAAAGAAAGAAAGAAAGAAAGAAAGAAAGAAAGAAAGAACTTTCAAGTATTGTGGTAGCTGGTGATGAGGTTCCAGAGCCAGGATTTTTATTAATTAATGCATTCAAGTATTCATAGTCTGCCCTGTATTCAATCATCTTGAAATAGCTTACAATAAAATGTATGTGAACAGGTTTAACAACTTAAAATAGTAAGAATAATTTAGGAGAGTGTGTGGAGTAGTGGTATAAATGCTGGACTATGACTCTGGAGGACCAGGCATGGAAACCACTAGGTGACTTTGGAAAAGTCACACTATCTCAGTCTAAGAAGAAGATAATATCAACGTCACTCTGAACAAATGATAGAGTTCCCTTAGGGTTACTGCGTGTTGGAAGTGACCGGCGGGCACACAACTATCACAAAGAATAATTTAAAGGCTAAATGCATATTAAAACATTTTAACAATGAAAACAGGGCAGTCTAAATCAGTTACTTAGAAAAAGCTCATGAACAAATTTGAACAAAATCAGTAATGCCCCAAATAGCAATATGTTGGCTTGGAGTGGCAACCGCATTCATACCACTTAGTCCTCTGAGGGGAGAGTATTCCATTACTGAAATGCCACAGTAGAAGTCTTCCATTTTTGAACTCTGATCTCCAGAATCCCCCATCAAGTAGGATTGCTAAAATGTATGGTCCAAAGCATGTAATTTTTCCAAACTTTGCAATTTGATGAAATTATTTGTGATTGGTGGCATTTATGAAGGGAGGAAAATCTTGTGGCAGTGGAACTACAGCAGAGGTAAGAACTGAGAGAACTTCACATATCAAGGTCCCTAGTCAGCTTATCCAAATGTGAAGAATGGTCAGTTGCAGCTACAACAACATCTGAAGGGCTGCACAATGCCCACTCTAGAATTAGAGATTGCAACTACCAACCAACTAGATGCTTCCTCTTACTGTTGTCAACAGCTTGGAATGAATGTGTGCTATTAACTGAGGAAATTCCTTGGCTCCCTAAGGCAGGATATAAATTAAACAAGCAAATGAAAATATAATAAATAAATTCCTGATTCCACTGCTGTCAACTAGTGCTTAAAGGCATGAGCAGATTACCCCCATTTAAAGCTATAAACACAACTTGGAAGTCATGTGCCACATACAGCTACATTTCCTGGGCTTAAACAGTACTTTTGGAGGTAAAGAGGAGACAATGGGTTTCTTTTTATAAAAGCTATGAATGGCAACATTACTTTTTCATGCCTGTAGTACCACTGCTAATTATTTTACTAATTTATTGTGGGAATTAAGATACTTGGGGAGGGGAATCTGTTTTTGATATTGTAGGTCATTTTCTGCCTTTTTAGAATGATTTTTTAAAAGAGAAGAGGAAAGTAACTGAAAAAAGTAATGTACCGTAGAGGTAATGTAATATAATCTAATTTAATTTAATAAAATAATGTAATGTAATAGTAACATTTGTTGTTGTTAACTGCCTTCACATCGGTCTCAACCCATGGTGACCCTGTGGATCAGACATCTCCAGACCCCCATCCCCTACTGCTCTGCCCAACTCCTGCAAACTCTTATTTGTGGTGTCTTCAATGAAATCTATCCATCTAGCATGTGACCTTCCTCTCTTTCTACTTCCCTCCACCTTT
>JAIPUX010001232.1:110547485-110567090 GCA_020142125.1 Phrynosoma platyrhinos | reverse complement strand
GCCAACTGGTGTGAGATGCATTCCATCTCTTGCTAGAAGTCCACCCTCTTGGAACCACCCCCCGTGATCTAAGAATCCAAATTGTTTTTGGCAGCACCATCTACGGATGTCTGCTATTCATGTCTGCTATCTTCCTCTCCCTTCTTGGACCATGCCCTTCATCTGGGAGAAGAGATGAGATCTGTTCTAGGACCCATTTGTTTGTCCTTTTGGATGTCCATGGAATCCTCAGCACTCTTCTCCAGCACCATATCTCAAATGTGTTGATTTTCCTCCTATCTTGATTCTTGACTGTCCAACTCTCACATTCATACATGGTAATAGGGAATATTATGGATTGTATGATTCTGACTTTTGTGCTGAGTTGTATGTCTTTGTATGCTAGGATCTTTTCTAGTTCTTTCATAGCCACCCTCCCCATTCTTAACCTTTTCTTGATTTCCTGAGTCATTTTTCAGTGTTGATTATAAGTTGTTTTGGTTTAGTTTTACATTGTGTGAATTACCAAATCACTTTCAAAAGTAATTTTGTGAATTCTGAATATAAGCAGAAATTACCTTTATGCTGCAATTACTAGAGGCCATACACAGTTTTATCTGGCCAGTTGCTTCACCAGCCACAACTATTATTCAAAACTATGTAATAAAAAACAAGATATTAATTTTAACCTAATTTACCAATTTATTTCTATACTCATTTTAATGAAAATTTAGATGTATATCACATAGTATTTCATATAGCTCTCTGGGGAAAAAAACCCACCACGAACAAGATGATTTTATATCAAATCCAGTTGCTAGTTGAATTAGAGTAGAATAATTGAATTAATGGGATTAACAAAAGCATTCAGTTATTGATTCTATGGGTCAGGGTAGATTTAGGCCACTAAATCTGGATTGTTCCCTAGGTAAATCTATTACTGGACGCATAATGCTTCCTTATTCACAACTATGGGTTGATGCAAATACTATACAAGTTAACATTTTGACTGGCCCATATGAAAGAAGTCAAAAGGAACTATAAAAGACCTTCTTCACCTGCACTCTGTTAGACACAGAATTGCATAATCAAACAAAAAGAATGTGTTTACATAAATGATTTTTTTTAAAGTGATGCTGCCAAATGCTCCATGTACTACTGAAAAGGTCTCTTAACTTCAGGGCATTGGGGTGAACGCAAATTAGTGTAATTCATGACTACATTTGAAAGTGTCATGATATTGTATTAAGAAGTGTGAGTCATGAGCCATAAATGCTTTAACTGAGGAGTGAAGGTTAAAACACACAGCTCATGAATTACTTACAGCCTAGTTCAACTGTTCTTTCCAGCACTCATATACAGAACTATTTCCACTGACAATAATAGTTATACCTTTGGGGATAAACGTTATTCACTGTAAGAGCTGAACTCTTTGCCTTCTGGGGAGAAAAGATCAATAGTTCCAACATAATTTACTCATTTTATTCAAAGTATGTGCATAGTCTTCAAGAATAAAAGAGGAAGGGGAAAAGTGTTATTTGAGCATTATTGTGAATACAGCAACCACAACTGAGGCTTAAGGTCAAGACCGGGAACTACCACTAGGTACAGTCAAGTGGTTTCCTCAGGCAGCAGGTTTTGGGTGTCATAAGAGAGCAATAAATTGTTGGTTTTTAAATGTATTAACTTAATGTCAGGGGTTCTTACTTGTGGATTTCATGTTTAGGAATTGATTTTTTTTTAAAATGAAAATGGTCAGAGTATAGGTGTTGGGAAATTCAGTCCAGGAAACAAACTTTACATTCCATTTGCAAGATTTCATTTCATTATATCCCACCTTTTAAAGTTTGTTTCCTGACTGAATCTGCCAGCACCCATGTTACCAAAAGGATGAAAGGTCCACCTACATGAAAACCATCTGAACCAGGGGTAGGCAACCTTTCCCCTTTAAGGGCCGAGGGACTTCAGCTCCCAGAATCCCAGGAGCTATTGGCCAACATAGGACTATTGGCCAACGTGGCTGAGGCTTCTGGGAGCTGAAGTCCCTCAGCCCTTAAAGGGGAAAGGTTGCCTACCCCTGATCTGAACTAAGGACTACAACTACAACATACTGACTACATGCAGAGCGATGACTGACATCATAAAAAAAATTATCTTGTATCATTTTAACACCTTTGCCTGATGAAGAAGCCAGTGTAGCTTCAATAGTTTGCAACATGTATCACGTGCATTTTGGTTAGCCCAAAAAAGGTATCACTGTCTTATGGATTTTGGATGATAGTTTACTTTATCTGCATAGTAACACCCAGCAAACCATTCTGATGTGTTTCATTGGCACATTGCTATGCAAGAAAAACAAAACAAAACAAAACGTCCCTACCAATCAGGTGCCAAACCAAAAAATAAAAATAAAAATAAAAATCCTGCCCTTCCCATCAGAGACCAACTACCACCTGCCCTGTTCCACAGGTTGGGAGGGTGGGCCAATCAGGAAACCAAAGAGGCTGGTACCAGAGTGTGTCAGAATGCTGTACTCTGCCATAGTACCAGGTGCACCATGGCATTGCATCATGTCACCCAATGCCTTCTTCTTCCTCTGGAGGACACAGACATGGCCCACCTCCTTCAGCATCCCATAGATCTATGGAGAGGAAAATATAACAGAAAAAATAAACAGAATAAACACCAAGTATATAGAGTATCATATTTTTAAAAAAAGCACTACATTACAAGCAATGAAAAATCATTTAGAATAATAGATGAGAGAAAGAAAGTACAGCCTACCCCTTTAAAAAATCCTCTGCAATAACATATGTGCGTGGTAGACGTATCTACATTATTCTGTTGCAGCAAAGCATAAAAGAATCCTGTGGCAGCTTAGAGGCTAACAAGTTTTATTTGCCACAAGCTTTTGTGGATTCCAGCACACATTTTCAAATACATACAACATGGCCTCTGTTGGCAGACACATGCTAACATGAAATGGGAATGTGGGGGAGAGAAAGACAAAAGATTCAAAAGATGTTATGACTTGCATAATTGTTGTTCTTTAAAAAAAAATTAATTTGTAGGTGTGTAATAGCTGCTTAACATAATTTTAAGAGATGACATGAAAATTTCTGACATATAATTGTGATGTTATGTTTTAATAAAATCTCTCTGGATTTGAACCTGTTATTCTCTGGAAATTTGTGCTCCCTCAAGAGTTGCTTGTGTTAAAATATTGTGTCTTTCAATATAAGGACATGTTTGTAATTTCTAACCTTCCCCCCCCCCAAGACAAATTAGTAAGCAAAAGAAAAGATGCCATTTAGATCTTCTAATGATTTTCAGCATTGCAATACAGTTCCTGTCTAGACATTTTTTTAAATAAATAAATATACTTTCAAAACACCACTGACAAGATGTGTGTCATTGATCTTCACATATTATTCAAACTTTTCATATACAAAATCTTGTCAGTGACAATCTGATTATTGTTTATTACCTCATGTTTGTTTGTTTATTTCCTGTGCAAATGAACTAAACATTGGCTATTGCTAAGAATGTCATTAGCATATTCTGTTATATTTGGAGAAGTATTATATTGCATACGGTGTGGCTTATTAACATATGTTTGTAACAATGCTATCACTCTCTGTTACAGTGTGCCATATAAGCATGTTACACTGGAGCACAGTTAAACTTGTGGTGTGAGATGACACAGAAGTTGAATTATAATACTGAGGAAAAAAATTAGAAATTCATAATTACAGTTGCCATTTTTCCTGCTTCAACGCATCTTAGAGTGGTATAGTGGTTTGAGCTTTGGACTGGGACTCTGGGAGAACAAAGCTTGAATTTCTGTTCAGCCATGGAATCCCACTGGGTGGCCTTGGGCATGTCACACTCTCTCAGACTCAGAGGAAGTTAGTGGCAAACTTCCTTTGAAGAAATTTTGCCAAGAATAGGATTGCCATAAGTCAGAGTTGACTTGAAGACATGCCGCAACAATAACCATCCTTTCACACTTGCTGTGGAACAAAGCAGAATTTCCATAAATATATAGTATATGCAGCTAAATACTACATCCATTTTTGCTTCAATTAATTATGGATTATTTACAAGATGGGATTCATATTAGAATTGGTGAAGAGAAGCTTATCTTTGCAACCTGGTATGATGGAACCCAAATTATGACCCTGGCCACTCATTTAGAGATTTACATAATCATCATACACATTATACACACAGTTCTAATTTTCACCAGGGATCCCTTAACATTACTCAGTTACAGTGCTATGATTTCACTTTAACTGACATGACTACATCACACAGAATCCTGGGATGTGTAGTTTGGTGGGGCACTAGAGCTCACTACATGAAATTCTAATTATGCCTACATAAACTGGAAATCCCAAAAACCCATAGGATGTTAAAATGGCAACTGTGTACAGCAAAGGGGCCAATGTTTGTAAGCATGGAAGCAGGGGTGAGTCTGACCACACATATATTCTACTATAAGTCTAAGATATGCATTTGTTTGTTTAATGCACCTACCACACTATACTATCTGAATATGCCAGTGATTTTGGAACATTATGTTGAAAATAAATCTTTCAAGTGAGTCATCTTATTAAATGAGCTAACTTGTAAGGGAAAGTTTTTGTCAAAATATGTTGAACATTATTATTTCCATAAATGTTATATCAGTTTGCAATTTCTTGTTTGTATGCATATCTGTGATGTATTTTTTCATCTTGGATAAAAATATTTAGCAATTTTAAATACATTACATTCAAGATCAGAATTATGTGGTACTTACTGTAATGTTTTTCTCTTAAATTTACCCCCAGAAAGTCTTGGCTTCCTGTGCAGAAATAGTGATTTCCAAAAAATAAATAAAACAACAACACTGTATTTCTATTGCAAAATGCCTTCACTTGCAGTTTCTTGACCACTACTTTTTCTGGTTTTCTCTAAGTGGTTCAGAATTTATAGACAATATATGAAAGCCTCAGTTATCAGAAAGGCTACTATATAATGGGAGATATTTCCAGCTGTTGTAAATCTGCATAGCTCCATTAAACTGTTTCAAACAGTATAAATTTACAGCAGCTACAAATTGAATCTAGTGTTTGTAAAGACAGTTCATGTTCATTGACATAAATCCAAGCTATGAATTCAAATCAATTTGTAGCAGGAAAAGGTCACAGTTGGAGAACAATGTTTCAAGAAACTCACAAAATGCAAGTGTATAATGGGAGATATTTGTGGTATTGCTTCTCTTGTGAATAGGGGGCCATTTCACACAACATAATTATAGCAGTATGATGTCATTGTAACTGCCATGGCTACATCTTATGGAATCCTGGAGTCTTCCATTTGGCACTAGAGATTTCTGGCTATAAATTCTAAATGTCCCTCCCTAAACTGCTAATCCCAGGAATCAATAGGATGCTATCATGGCAGTTAAAGTGGAATATAAATGTGTAATGTGAAAGAGCTCCTAGAAACAGATGGCACATGCAAAATTACTAATGTGTATGATGTTTTTGCCATATCACCACCACTGAACAGTGCACATAGTTTAGAATCAGATTATATATAACCTTAGGGCTGCATTAAAATCTAAGGCTGCATTGCATAACTCGAAGGTTACATTACTTTGTCCAAATTATAGGGAAAATTTCCACATACACAGTAGGACTTGCTTCTAATATATTTCCATTCATCCATAAACTGTCCTTTCCTATGTCTGTATTTAAGAAAATGAACTCTGCATAAATATGAATATATCTTTTCATTTTTAAAAATGTATTTTGAAATTTATTTTATGTAAACAACAAATTTGTAACTTTAGTTTGATGGCTTTTTTATGCATGGAAAAATGCAGAGAAGATTTCAAAAGATATCTACATTCCTCCTTGCACATTAGTCAGGATTAGTACAGTTCACATTAGGATTCACAAAGATCCATTTCAACAGTCATCTCTAATTCACAACATTCGTATGGATTAGACGGAACCAAAATTAGGTATAAGAAACATGTTAGGGGAAAAATGCACAATCTTATTCTTCCCTTCTGTAAGAAACTAATCATATATATAAATGGTGAGTGCTCACATCATTCAGTACTTTACATATGCAAAAATTTCCCTGTTTACCAATGAGCAATCCCTAGAATATCTTCTTCATAACTGGTCTGTTTATTGCAGATCAAGATAGACGTGTGAAGGGACCAATTTTATAAAATGGAACTCTCCAGATTCTTAAACTAGGGGAATAAGAAGTTGCTTGTTCCCTCTTTGTGTCTTCCTTTGTTTTTCAACCTTGGCCTTTGCTACTTTTAGATCAGTAGTTGGGGAAGGGTATTTCACTGGTAATCTTTAATATAAGAACAGGCACTGGCAACCTGTTGTTCAACTGGTGTGCGTCTGTGTGCCATCTTACCACTGCATAATGATGTCCCACATGCACACACAAGCACCAGTGACAAGTTATGTTTGTCAACACAAATAATATTCTGTGGAGTAGAACCTGGGGAAAAATTAGATTGAGTTGTCCACAATTTGAAATGACAGTGGGAACTATTAGAGTGAACACAACTACATACTGACTGATAACTGAGAATAAAAATCCTCTGTAAAATTGCAAAGATCTGGGATGTAAATCACAGAATTTGCAACATTTGCCTTGAGTAAATGTTGGACTGAACATTATCTGATGTGTTTAAAACATATTTGGAGCTATAACTAATCTGTTAATAACCACCAAATGCATATCCATCTGTTTATAGAAGGTAGTTTTTATGGTACAGCAGGATTTCTTTGAATAAATATTTGTCTGGATTAAAATTGGTTGAGCTTTAGTAGAGCATGGAGAAATCTATTTTGGAGCTTGACTTTTAGTACACGCATTTGCTAGCTGCATGCCAGTGTGGATAATTGTAAATAAACAATGAAACAGATACCACCACTGTTGACTACTTTACAAATGTTTCCATGGGGAACAATTCATCAGTGCTCTTTTCTAAAGACATTCTACAAAAATTAATGGTTGTTGCATAGGGACAATACTGGTGAAATTGGTCTGTAAATCACTTTCTTATCCATACAATATGACTTCAATGACAGTAGTGCATATCAGTGAAGAATAAGACATCTGAGACTTCCACACCTTATAGTGCTGCTATTCCACTTTAACTGTTCTGGTTGCCTCCTGTTGCATTCTGGGGGATGTAGTTCAGTGAAGCCTAAGAGCTCTCTGGCTGAGAATTCTAAATGTCTTTCCCTAAACTGCAAATCCCAGAATTGGTGGTGTTGGGGAACTCCTGTTCAACCCTCTGGCCATTGGCCTGTAGGGCCCTCAGGGTTCTGTTCTGTCCCCATGCTATTTAACATTTACATGAAACTACTGGGGGAGAAAATCCAGAGTTTTTGGGGTCATGTGTCACCAATATGCTGATGACACCTAACTCCGTCTCTCCTTTCCATTCGACTCCAAGGAAGCTGTCTCTGTACTGAAACAGTGTCTGCTGTCAGTAATGGACTGGATGAGGGTGAACAAATTGAAACCTAATCTAGGTAAGTCAGAGGTGCTCCTGGTCAGTCATAAGATCAAGGAATGGGGATTCAGCCTGTGATGGATGGGGTTACACTCCCCCTGAAATCTCAGCTTCACAGCTTGGGTGTGCTCCTGGATTCAGATCTGAGCCTGGATGCCCAGGTTTTAGCTGGGGCCAGGAGTGCATTTGCACAATTGAAACTAGTGTGCCCACTGCGCCCATTCCTTGAGAAGTTGGATCTGGCTATTGTGACACATGCCTTGGCTACATCCCGTTTGAACTATTGTAATGGGCTTTATATGGGGCTGCCCTTGGAAACAGTTTGGAAACTTCAGTGAGTGCAAAATGCTGTGGCCAAGCTGTTGATTGGGGCTGGCTACAGGGATCATCATGTCACTCCTCTGCTGAAACAGCTACACTGGCTACTAGCCAATTTCAAGACAGAATTCAAGGTGCTAGTTTTGACCTTTAAACTCCTTAACAGCTTATTTTCAGACTATCTGAATGACCATATTCCTATTCAAGCCATCCCAAGCACTAAGACTGGTAGGAGAAGGCTTTCTGTCAGTTCCACCACATTTGCAGGTAAATTTGGTGAGGACTCGGGAGACAGCCTTCTCCATGGCTGCTCCCAGACTGTGGAACTCCCTGCCAAGAGGTCAGGTCAGCCCCCTTCCTGCACTTTTTCCACTGGCAGCTGAAGACATTTTCATTTGGGCAGGCATTTGGTGGGTAGATTTTATTTGAGAATTATGGTATGCTGTTTATTTTTTTATATATATAAATAAATGTTATTGATTAAAAACAAAAGAAAAACATATAGACATAAACATAAAACATACAAAAAATGGAGAAAGAAAGTGCAGTAAATCACTACAAGACTATTACATACAACAAACAACAAACAAACATTATCATTAAAAACACCTCCTAAACTTGACATGCCTTGCAATTTAGCCCGATATACTACTACTTCTATTTTATCCACCTTTTAATATCCCGTGTCATACATATACTTGTTAAATCACTATTGTAATCCATCATTTCGTAGCTTACCATAATCCATCCATTTTTAGCATATTAACACAGTGCTCGTTTTCACTTTTATTATATATATTTTACTCCAAACCTATTGTATTTACTAAATCTCCTGTTTGTTTCCAATAATCGACCAATCCCTTCCAATCACTCTTAAACATTTCTTCACTATCACCCTTAACTAAACCCATTAATTTGTCCATTCCATTATATCAAGGATTTTCATCATCCAGTCTTGAATTGATGGTATTTCCTTCGATTTCCACTTTGCTGCATATGTTTTCTAGCGCCCGATATAAGATTAAAAATGAGTTTTCCATATTTTCTTTCCAAGTCCTGGTCCTCTATAATACCCAATAAGAACATCTGTGGATAATTTTTCAAATTAATTTTCAAAATTTCACCCATCCTTTGTTTTATAGTATCTCAAAATTCTTTTGCTTTCTCACAGCCCCACCATAAAGAGACCCACTTTTCCTCTCGCACTTCCAACAATGATAGTCCTGATTTTTTTTTATTATTTTAGCCAATTTATATGGAGACAAATATCACCGGCATTGAAGTTTGTAGAAGTTTTCCTTAATGCTGCAACTCAGGGTATATTTTAGCATTTTTCACCAACATTTCTCCCGTTGTTCCAGCTCGATGTTAGGACCAAAATCCTGGGCACATTTTATCATTTGGGGTTTGATCACATCCTTTTCCAATTCAATAGCTAATAGCATTTTATAGAATTTCAATATTTTATGACTACAGTCAGAACCAATTAAATCATCAAAATCTTTATTTAATGTTCCTATTTTTTTTTACTTTTTTGGTCTAATAGAAATCATTCCTTTATTTGCCTATACAAAAACCAGTTATAAGAGTAACCCTCTTGGTTAAGGTCCTCCTGTAATTTTATGGAACTATTCTGACCTTCTTTTTCTTTTATCAAGTCAACATTTTGGTATGGTCTCTGGCCAATTCTTTTTAACCTTAATCCAAATTCTTTGTAAAGCACACCTTAAATAATGGTCACATAAATTTTTATGAAATTTAACTTTGTCATATATCAGGTACCTGTGCCACCCATACACATTGTCAAAGCCTTCTAATTTCAAGTTTCTTTCATTTGTCAAGTTTATCCAATCAAGCAGACAAAACAAAGAGCAAGCATAGTAGTAGATCCTCAAGTTGGGTAAACCCATACCCCACATTCCACTGCATCTTGAAGGAATATAATTTTAACTCTTGGCTTTCTGCCATCCCAGATAAATTTGGATATATCCCTGTCTCATTTATCATTTATCATGATAGGAATATTCTGGAACAGAAATATCATCTTAAGCAAAATATTCATTTTGATTGTAGCATTTTTACCCATCCAAGATAGTTTTAACTTCTGCCATCTATTCAAATCATTTTTAATTTCAGCCCATATTTTCTCATAATTGCTTTTAAATAATTCTGAATTTTTGGAAGTGAAATGTATGCCTAAATATCTTACCATTTTGGCTTCCTGAAAGTTAATTTTATCTGTTAAAGACCTTCTTTCCTCATTTGTTAAATTCAAAGGTAACATTACAGTTTTATCTTTATTAATTTTTAAACCAGTTGCACTGCTAAATTTCCCAATCGTGTCTAAGAGAGCATCAATGCCTTCACAGGGATTTGCTAGAGTTACCATTAAATCATCTGTGAAAGCTTTAACTTTGAACTTTGCTCTTTTTAATTTAGTTCCTTGTATCTTCTTTTCCTTTCTAATCCTATTCAGGAGTATTTCGAAACTCATGATAAATAATAGAGGGGATAGCGGGCATCCTTGTCTAATTCCTTTCTGAATTTTGAACACCTTAGATGTCTCTCCATTAATCAACAATTTTGCTTCCTGATTATGATAAATTGCTTCAATCCATTTTGCAAAGTTTGGTCCCATGTCTAATTTATTTATCAATTGATGTATAAAAGTCCAATTTAAATTGTCAAATGCTTTCTCTATATCAAAAAACAGTAATACCGCTTTTTATCAATGTTTTTATTATAATACTCTATCACATTTATTAAGTGCCTGGTGTTGTTCTTTCTCATTCTACCCAGAAGAAAACCTGCTTGATCCTCATTGATCCACATGGACACAATTTTTTTCAATCTATTCGCAATTATATTAGCAAATATTTTGTAATCTATATTGAGCATCAAAATTGGTCTAAAGTTTTTTGGATCAGACCTGTCCTTGTTTTCTTTAGGGATTAATGTGATATTAGCCTGAAGCCAAGTCAGTGGGATATTGCCTGTTAAAATTTCATTCATTGTTTTTAATTAAGGACCAGCTAATTGGTCTTTAAATTTTTTATAATATTCTGCAATGAACCTTTTGGGTCCAGGTGATTTTCCTAATTTTAAACCCACTATTGCATCATAGAGTTCTTGGAGGTCTATCCTTCTATTAAGATCTTTTTGGTATTTCTCAGTTTATGGTTGTATTAAATTGCTGTAAATATGAATTAATTGTTCCCGATTTATCTTGTCCTTCCTTGTAAAATCTAGAAAAATAATCCACTAATACTCATTTGATTTGATCTTGGGATGTGAATCTGTTTTGACCTTCTTTCAATTCAGTAATTATCCTTTTCTCCCGTTCTTTTTTCAATTTATATGCCAACATTTTCCCTGGCTTATCAGAAGACTCAAAGTATTTCTAACAAATAAATTTCAATTTCTTTTGCATTTCACTAGTTAATATTATTGATATTTGTTTTCTTAGTTTCTGTAAATCTAATTTTATTTTTTTAAAGTTTGGGGTTAAGTTTTAATTGATCCTCCTTTCTTTTTATTTCCTCCTCTAAATTTTTTATCTGTTTTTCCATTCTTTTCCTTAATTCAACACCTTTCTTTAAAAAACAACCCCTCATGTAATCCTTGACTGCATCCCAGACCATGTTTATAGAGGTTTCATTATTCATATTTTGTTGAAAGAAAAGTTGAAGTGTCTTTTGGGCTTCTTTAATGACCTGATCATTTTTCAGTAAATTGACATCCAGTTTCCATTTAAATTCTCTCTGCCCATTTTTCATGGTCATTACCACCAGATTATGGTCTGACCAGATCACTGGAAGAATATCAATTTTAGAAATTCTATTAAAAAGCTGGGCAGATGCTAGGAACATATCAATCCTAGACCAGGAATTATGTGAGTGCAAGAAGAAAGTGTAATCTTTAGCATTGCCATACATTGTTCTCCAAGCATCCTTTAAAGTAAGTCTCTCTTGAAATTTGAAAAAGTTTTATTCTGGGTAGATTTTTTTGGGAGTTTTCCTTGTTGTGACATAATTTTTTTATATGAGCCTCTGTCTAGTTGGGGGTCTATGACTCCGTTCCAGTCACCAAGGGGAATTATCGAGTGATAGTTAAAGTCTTCAAGTTGATTCAGCAACAAATCATAAAATTCATTTTTATTTGTTAAAGGAGCATATAAACCAACAACAACTACTTTTCCCCCTCTAAGGTTGATTTCCACAATTATAAAATGACCATTCAGGTCAGTTGATAATAGCTTTGATTCTGTTTTTTTCTGTGATGTATAATACCACTCCCTTTTTCTTCTTTTTTGGCAGCCACCACATATTCCTTCCCTAATTTTCTATTCTTTAAATAAGAAGCGTCTTTTTCCCTTATGTGAGTTTCTTCTAAGCACAAAATGTCAGCCCTTAATTTCTGAACATAGTGAAAAATCTTTTTTTTTTCTTTTGTGGAATATTGAACCCTTTTACATTCCAAGAAATTAATTTTACTTAATCCATCAATTTGCTGATGAATACTGTGGTACCTCGATGATTAAAGCAGAAATGGGATTACCAACATAATATTCATAGGTAACTATTCACTATTCAGATTTCCATCTCCTAAAAACTCTCCCTCCTCACCTTGCCTTCCCAAAGCCAAATTTTCCTCTAAATCTTCATCAGATATTCTCCTTCCCTTTCATACCTCCAATTGGTTGCACCAACTTGTTCCTGACTATCACTTTCTTGGGTATCCCCTTCTCTTACAACTATTTTTTCACTTTTTCTCTAGTAGGACTATCAGATCCTTTTTTCATCTCATCCCGCTCTCTATCTCTCACGTCCCTCTTTGTTTCTTCTCTTTCCAAAAATCTCTTTGCTTCCTCTAGCAATCTTAACACCACCCTCCTTTTTTTCCACCAGAATATCAAACCATCTGGGGTACCGTATCTATAAGAGATTCCTTGTTGTCTCAGGAATACTGTGAGGAAAGCATATTCTTTTCTTTTTTTCAGGAGCCTCTCTGGAATATCCTTCAATATCTGAACCACCTTGCCTTCAATCTCAAGTGGGATTTCCTTATGTGTTTTTAGGAGTAAATCCCGGATTTGCCTGTGCACGAAATATACCATGATGTCCTGTGGTAGGTTCTTTTGTTTTGCCACACTTGAGTTGAGGCAAAAAGCTCTGTCAATTTCAAACTGAAACTGCTGTTGGTCTTTATTCAAAAATTTAGCCAAATTGGAAATCAAAAAATCTATTAAATTTTCTTTTTTGTCTTTAGGCACACCTCTAATCTTAATACATTTCTCTCAGAGTTTTTGATCCCATAATGCTCTATCATCGAAATCACCTTCTCTTGTTTTCCTTATATCTTCCAATTCTTCAGCAAATCTATCTCCCCTATTTTCTAGATTGTCAATTCTTTGATTTCCCACTGATAATTCTCCTGTTATTTTTTCAAATGTAGTTCAGTTCTAATCTCCTGTCTAATTTCAATTTTAAAATCGTGCATTTCCTGTTTAATTTCTTGTTTAATTTCCACACAAAGTTTCCTAATTTCATCAAGAATGTTAAGGTTAGGATCAGTGATTTTAGGTTGTTCCAGCGAGTGTTGTCTAGGTAGTTGATTCTGATTTTGTCTTTTAGCTAACTGAGGGGGGAAGCAGATGACTGCTTCCCAGTCGCCGCGGGTCGGGGTGCCAGCGGAGCGGAGGCTCCGCACCGCAGCGCCCCTGCGGCACATCTAAAAGGAGCACCAAATTGGCACTCCTTTTAGATTTCAGGGAAAGTGCACCCTAAAAGCGGCGGGCGCACTTTCCCTGACTCAAACGGCGCAGCGCATGTGGGCGCTGCGCCGTGAGGTCATCCCCGGTGCGCCGGCCGTGCAGACGGTCGGCGCTTCTGGGGGCGACCTCGGGGAGAGGAAGGGGCAGCCACATGAGCTGCCCGGAAGATGACTTTTTTAGTCATCTGCTTAGGGCCTGAGTCTTTGACATCAAGTCTATGTTAAGTCTTAACATCTGAGTCTATGTTAATGTGGGTGATGTAATACTGCAAAATTTCCCAACCTAGAATTCCAAATTCCAAATTAAAAAAATTAGAAAAAAAGAAAAAAAAGAAAAAAAGTAACTAATAGTAAGTTGGACATAAGATCTCTCTATGAATAAAATAATAAAGAATAATTTTGTTTAATTTGTCTTAATTATTTAAATTTAATCCAATTAAATTTCCCAACCTAGAATTCCAAATTCTAAATTAAAAAAGATTAATATTAAAAAAGAAGAAGAAGAAAGAGAAAAAAAGAAATAACTAATAATAAGTTGGAGGTAAGATCTCTCTATGAATGAAATAATAAAGAGTAGTTTTGTTTAATTTGTCTTAATTATTTAAATTTAATCTAATTAAATTTATATTCAGGTCAATAGTAAATCTCTAATTAGGATTTGAATTTTATACTTGTAATATTTACACAATTTTACCTCCAAGTCTTTCAAAAATAATTAAAGTTATTTCCTATATTAATGATCTAAGTGGGTTAAGTTCACAACATAAAGATATTATCACCACTGTGACTATCACTGATCTTATCTGAGTCTTATTTTTAGTCAGAGGGTTCTTCAGGAACTATAGATTGCCAGGTCTGAAGGGTTTCTGTCTTTAAGAATACTTTCCAATGTCACTATTGCAATCTTGAGACATTCAATCAAATATCTCCATGGTATGAATCTCAATTCCGGGGGACTGACAGGGCACTCTGGGCATTCTCTCTATGGTCAGGAGCTCTCAGCCCTTCTATCTCTCTCTCTATCATTTCAAAATAGCTCCTTCTTAAGATGTCACTGCTGCGCCTGTCCTCTGTCATCCATCAACTGCCAATCATTCTAGGAGTCCCGCCTCAGGTATCATCTGACTTCCTTGTTTTATGTTCCTGGTGAGGAAAGACCTTCAAGGTCGCACCATGCCACCTCCCCACTCGACTCTCCCACACCTCCTCCTTGGCGACGCAATTTGGTAAGTTAACTCTTTATTGACCTCAAAAACCAAGGAGTGCAAAGTTTATAATCCGAGGCATTTCCAATACTATTTTTGCCACCAATAATAACTATCCAACTGCCTTTATATTCCACAGGTAAATAAGAAAAGGGGAAGAGAGGTGCTCTTCTCCAAAATAGTAAAGTCAATCAGATTGGTCAAAAAAGAAAATAACCTCAAACTAAAAATTATATCTTCTCTTTTTCAATTCAAATTACAAACCATGATTAATGATGCATTGAGAAGATATAGCTCAATTACAAGGCTCTAGCATCTCCTATTTTTCAGTCAAAGTGCTGTCGAGGGTTTCCAATTTCACAAAATATTTATACATCTCCAAATAATCCATGCATGACAGTTTTTAAAGAAGTTATTTGACCGAGTCAGTCAAGTTTCCAATTTTCACTATGAGTACCAGAATACTCACAGTTACTCTGATAAAAAGGAAAAAGAGAAAAGAAAAAGAAATTGGTGGTGTCCCAGTCTTCTTTATGGAAGATCTTTGCAGTGCGGTCGCGGTCCGAGACCCTAGTGCTTTCAGCCTCCTCTCCCCTATGAATCCATGTCCATCTGAGTTATGAGGCTTCCAAGCACAAATCTGGATTGCTTATCGGATTGTCCGAGGTCCCAGTAACATTGGAGCACTTTTAGATTGATTGTGATTGTCTTCCCTTCAATCTAAGACTGCATTGCCGGAGAAATCTTTCAGAGGCAATATGGAAGGCTTCTCATTGGGATGCCATACCATCCGGAAGTCCGTGGTATGCTGTTTTAATGTTTAATTATTTTTACTGTTTTTAATTATGCTGTTTTAAATCTGTGTTTTAATGTTGGTAGTGTTTATTTTTTTTTTTAACTTTTGTAGACAATGTTTTGGTCTGCCTTGAATCTATTGTGGGAGAAAGGTGTGGGAGAAAGGTGGAATATAAATTCTGGAAATAAAATAAATAAATAAATAAAGACAGTGGTTAAATGCTTGTATTGCAGCCACTCACTCATAGACCACAAGGTTGCGAGTTCAGTACTAACCAGGGCTCAGGCTAGACTCAGGCCTGCATCCTTCCGAGGTCACTAAAATGAGTACCCAACTGTTGTGGGGTAATGAGCTTACAGTTGTAAACCGCTTAGACATCCCATAGCATGAGATGAAATAGTATATAAATGAAGCTGCTTTGCTTTGCTTTTGCCAGCAGCCACCAATCACCACTCTTGTCCTGCCCACCTGCCATCCCATTCAATGCCCCCACACAGCTGGCCATGTGACCACAGAACCAATTAACTGTCTATGTGGCACATTTGACACCTAGTGACATATTGCCCCAGCACAGTCTTGAAGGCCCCCCTGTACGGGGCCCCTTTCTCCCCTTCCCCCATGGCCCCTATTGGACTGGCCAATTTGTTAGTGTTATGATTAGTTCCATTGTATTGTTGGAGGCACCACGTGTTGGTCATCATTTCACTTCACAAAGTGTGTGATGGGTTGATGGTGCAGTTTACCTCTCATGTGCATGTGTGATCAATCATGGGTTGGTAACAAAAATAAATATGGGCAGCAATGGTGCCAGCCCCTTTCCCTGTCTTTGCACTGACATACAGTTTGCATGCCGGTGCAACTGATCACACTTTCTAGTTTGAACGAGAGCAAACTGGGGGTTATTTTGCTCTGGTGCTTAGCCCTGGATCACAACTTCCTCCTCGGGTCATCACATTTTGGCTATGTGAATCATTTAAACAGGTAGGTTTCAACATGAGGCACTTTATTTCAGACAGACCCTCAGTGTTTGAAGACTATAATGGGTCTTAGAAAGAGGAGCAGTGATAGGGTTAGTGAGTGTTTCAATGACCTAAAATTTCCTCATGTCTTATCCACATATCCTAACCTCTCTTAGACTGATATTCTTATGGATCACTCCACCGTTTCTGTTCACCTGCTTTTTGCTTTTTCACTGTTCCATAAGTAAATCTAACTTGGGGGCTGAACAGACCAGCAGTAAGAGCTGGCGTCCTGGCAGCTTGGGGGCATGGCATTCAGACAACAGCATGCCCCAGGCCACCGGGAAGCCACACAGCTGTCAGCACATGCAGTGGCTTCACAGCATTTCTGCAGCTCAGCATTTACATACGCTGCACCATAGAAAAGCTGAAAAGCCACCATTACCATGGCAAAGGTGCCTTTTCCCCAGTGTAAATGCCAGGTTGGGGCATTAGGAAAATGCCAGGTTGGGGATATGGCATGCAATTACTGTGGTTCCAACCCAGAAAGCAAAGGGGCAGTGAAGACCTGACTGTTCTGGGTGATCTGTTTTGCCCCCTATGTCCTCTTCCTGTTCTAGCTTAGGCAAGCCTAGCACCCTTAAAGAGTTTTTCTATCTTTAATGGAGTTCTTATAATAAAAGTTTTGTTTATTTCCTATAGCCATTGATGCTACTGCTCCTTTATTATAGCAGCTAGTTGCTGCATGCATGCACTTTCTATCTGTATATCACAATTACCATGGCCAGTTTCAAAGCTACAGCCTGCCCCCAACCCCCGTTCCATTCATAATCTTTATATGTTTTGAAAAACTAGAGAACAGACTGGTATTCATCAGTTTCCTTTGTAGCTATTTTCATTTTAGCTTATTTGTATTTTTAGCCAGAGGTGGCACATGGCATATGAATATATTAAAAATATACAAGTGAAAAATGCCTTTAGGATTGCAATCTTAAATGCATTTACCTCGGGATATGTCTTACGGAACACATAGGACAAACTGTTAAATGGACCTGTTTGATCGCCATCTGTTAAAAAATGTTTGATGCCTTGAATTTGATTTTTAGGGGAGGGTGTAGAGGAGAAAAAATGATAAATCAATAAATATCATAAAGAATTATTTTTCACCAAGGTTCAAGAAAGCAGTGTTTTGCACCACCTAGAACTCATTGTGAAAGGATAACACAACTCGACTTTAGGATATAAACATTCTGAAGATTGTGGGGCACTTTGAGGAAATAAAATGTACATTAAAATGCATACATTTTAAAATGCAAATATTTTTTCATAGAATCATAGAATCATAGAGTTGGAAGAGACCACAAGAGCCATTCCACATCAGTCCAACCCCCTGCCATGCAAGAAATGACAATCAAAGCATCCCCGACAAATGGCCATCCACCATCTATTTAAAGATCTCCAAGGAAGGAGACTCCACCACACTCTGAGGGAGTGTGTTCAACTGTCAAACAGCCCTTATTGTCAAGAGGTTCCTCCTAATTTTGAAGTGGAATCTCTTTTCCTGTAGCTTGCATCCATTATTCTCTTTTCTACTCTCTGGAGCAGCAGAAAATAAGCTTGCTCCATCCTCAATGTGAAACCCCTTCAAATACTTGAACAAGGCTATCATATCACCCTTTGCCCATCTCTTTAGGCTACACATTCCCAGCTCCCTAAGTCATTCCTTATAAGGCATGGTTTTCAGACCCTTCACCATTTTGGTTGCCCTCCTCTGGACATGCTCCAGTTTGTCAATAACCTTTTTGAATTGTGGTGCCCAGAACTGGACACAGTATTCCAGGTGAGGCCTGACCAAAGCAGAATAGAGTGGCACTATTAGTTCCCTTGATCTAGACACTATACTTCTATTGATCCAGCCTAAAGTTGCATTGGCCTTATTAGCTGTCACATCACACTCTTGACTCACTTTCAACTTGTGGTCTACTAGAACTCCTAGATCTCTTTCGCACATAGTCTCATTAATCCAGGTGTTCCCCTTCCCATATATATCCATTTAATTTTTCCACCCTAAGTGCAGTACCTTACATTTCTCTGTGTTGAAATTCATTTTGTTAGCTTTGGCCCAGCTTTCTAATCTATTCTGGTCATTTTCAATTTTCATCCTGTCTTCTGGGGTATTAGCTACTCCTCCTAATTTGGTGTTATCTGCAAATTTGATAAGCATGGCTTCTTTTCCTTCATTCAAGTAATTGATAAAGATGTTGAATAGCACTGGGCCCAGGACAGAACCCTGTGGCAGCCCACTAGTCACTTCTCACCATTACTAAAGCAAAGCAAAGCAGCTTATTTATATACCGCTTCATATCACGCTATTGGATGTCTAAGCGGTTTACAACTGTGAGCTGATTGCCCCCCAACAAGCTGGGTACTCATTTTAGTGACCTCGGAAGGATGCAGGCCTGAGTCGAGCCTCAGGCCTGGCTGGTATTGAACTCGCAACCTTGTGGTCTATGAGTGAGTGGCTGCAGTACAGGCATTTAACCACTGCGCCACCAGGGCTGATTAAGCACCCTTTGGGTTTGGCCAATCAACTAATTACAAATCCACCTAACAGTCACATTGTCTCACCCACATTTTACTAGCTTATCTACAACAATATCATGGGAGACCTTGTCAAAGGCCTTACTGAAATTGAGACATGATTCCTTTTGTCTACGAAGCTGGTAATTTTATCAAAAAAGGAGATCAGACTGTTTGCTTATTTATTTAATTACTTTTTATCCCACCTTTCTCCCAAAGTGAGACCCAAGGTGACTAACAACATACCAGTCCTTTTGGTTGTCCATGGAATCTCCAGCAGGAATAGTCTGGCATGACTTCGTTGTCAAAAGCCCATGTTAACTTTTTATGATAATGGTAGTGCTTTCTAAATGTTCACAGACTCTCTGTTTAATGATCTGCTCTAGAATCTTTCATGGTATCGATGAAGGACACATGGAGCAAAGAACCATATGAAGATGAACCCCAAAT
>JAIPUX010001232.1:110525799-110545768 GCA_020142125.1 Phrynosoma platyrhinos | reverse complement strand
TGAGAAACTCCCATCCGTCTTGAACTCCCTTCTCTTTTAGTATTCCTTGTTACCCATAGTGCCCTTGATATAAAAAATATGAAACTCCATGATAGCCTCCAGATGAACTCTGGCAGTGGACTTGGAGGCAAAGATCCTCCGCGCCCATGGCATGAGCCAACCATCCTTAATCCGCAATGCAAATACATAGCCCCCAGACAGTCTAGGAGAGTTGCTGATGGGATTATCCGATGAGATCATCCAAACCACCGGAAAGGTGCATTGTGCCCACCAATCTCACACACACACACAGCCATCGAAGGTGTAATGTTTGTATTGTGCCACCCAGTCTCACATGCCCCCACCCATTGAAAGGTGCATTGTGCCACTTAGTCACACATTCCCCCAGGATATGTGGCCCTTGGATTAATACCAGTAGATACAATGTAACCCTATACAGCCGGGTGTCATCATCACAGTCATCGCCTTTCGCCTCAGGCCCTGTTTGGCCCTATATAAACTCCAGATTTTGGCCAGTCAGTGTTCTATCTTCTTAGTCTAAATGACTCCATGTCACTCTGACCTTTGAAGCTAGTTACCGGCAAGTCCATTCAAACCCAGGCTGCAGAGCAAGACTTGCCTCCACCATTCCGCATCCCATTCGCTTCCCGGAGGAAGTCTACATCTCGATAAGCATCACCATTATTAACACCTGAAATCTGTTCCCAGTCTCCAACCCTGATCTTCCTGAGCCTTGAGTGTGTGTGTGAGTGTATGCTCCACGAGTGTGTCCCCTATTTCAATAAATTAGACATCTAGTTATCAACATCCTTCTCAGCTTCACTCATTGGAACCCCCTGGTCTCTTGGTATAAACATCGGGAGGGCGATCTCATTGGGCTCTTGTAGCCAGCCCACTCTTGCAATATTTGACAACAATAATAAAATTCCCCTAAACGGACCCTTGGCTACATCCTGTCCATGGGATCACCCCCAGTATTTCTCTAAGTTTAGTAAAATCAGCTTTCCTAAAGTCTAGAATGCATGTCTGACTTTGCCTGGCTTCTCCTTTCCACTGTATAATAAACTCCAGTGGAAAGGAGAAGCCTTTCTCCTTTATCTGATCCTAACCAACACGGATGACCTGGTTTTTAAACTGTTGGCAAAAACGTTTCTGCCAACTGGCATGAGATGCAACCCATCCCTTATCAGATGTTCCTCCTGATGGAACTGCAGACCATGATCCAAGAATTCAAATCATTCTCAATGGCACCATCTGCAGACCCAGTTGTTAATATCTACTATTTTCCTCTTCCTTCCTGGACCATGTCCTTTAACTGGGTGAAGAGATGAGATGACAGTCTTTGCATCCAGCTCTTTCAGCTTCCTACCCCAAGCCTCATAATACCTTATGATATTCTGAAGGCTGTGCCTTGCTTTATCATTGGTTTCCACATGGACCAAAATGAAGGGGTAATGGTAAATAGTCTTGACAAGTTACATCACAGATCTTTTCCCCTGGAGACAACACACCTCTCAAATATCTTATCAGTTCCACAAACCACTGATTCTATACCCCTCAGCAAGGAGTCCTCCACCATCACCACACAGCTCCTCCAAGGCTTAGCAGCAACTAGTCCCTGTGGATCTGCAGTGTAAAAATTATGCAAAAACACACCTGAACCAATGAAGAAAAAACATTGCATCATTATTGTATGCCTTCAAGTCATTTATAACATATGACAACCCTAAGAAAAAACTATCACAGGGTTTTGTAGAGTTGAGAGTATGTGTCTCAGTGGGTTTCATGACCAAGTGAAGAATTGAACTCTGGTCTCCAGAGTCATAATACAATGTAAAAACTGCTATACCACACTGGATCTCTTGTATTGTAGTATCTAGAGCAAATAAGTTTTAAATACAAATTAATTTCAGTTTAGGTAAAATAAGGTCTTTCAACTGATGCAAAACAGGGCAGAAAGACCATGCACATGAAATATGGAGAAAAACAATGGAATTGGTGACAAGATTCTCATGTCCAAAGAATAAAGCCTTTCTCTTAGAATCTACCCTTAGAATTAATCATTATTGCAAATTGGCTTCAAGCTGGCTCTTGTCTTGACATGAAAAGTTACACGGGGATGCTGGATGCTCTACATGATGGATTCCATGGGCCTGAGCAGACTGACAGGGAAAAGTTGTTATCTGAAAGTGAGTGAGAACCCTGCTGCATGCATGGCCAGCACCAAAGGTGTGACACCCATGAGTAGTCCGCACCATGCGGTGTCAAGCCACACTACTCAGTTATTTTTTCCCCTGCCTCCTCACCATGCATGTGCACCATCACATGAACACACCACCTGTGATAGGCAATTACCTCCCTCCTCCCACCCAGCTGTCATCCCATTGGACCTCCCATGTAAGCAGCTACACTGTTGCATGTGTGATACACTGTATGTACAGCATTGGTGTGCCCAGTGACACAGTGGCAAAGTGCAATCATGGAGACCCTGCCATGCATGCTCCTTCACCCCCTTCACCACATGCCCCCCATTGGACTGTTTGGTTTGTATATGTTATAATTGAATCCATTGCATTATTGGCAACCTTCCTTGTTTATTGTACTTTTTTATTTTTGCTTTCCTGTAGTCCTGTACAGGTGTCACACTATTTATATGAATGTGTGATGATGCACTTCTTTCAGCTTAAGTTGGAGTATAGGAGCTTCTTTTTGCTCTGTTTTTTTAGCCCTAGAGCATGGCTTCATGACAATTTCTACCCATTTTCACCTCGTACATCATTTAAACAGCTTGGATTCAAGTCAGTTTGAAGCTGTTTTATTTTGCCAGTGTGGACATCTCCAGAGTCACTCTAAATGGAGTGCAAACTTGTACTGAAAGAGTAGGGGCCTAGTCTTAGTGACAGACAACCCTGGAGGGGACTGTACAGATGAAACTACCCCTAGATGTGTCGATAAAGAAAAATAGCCTCAAAATACAGCATTGCCTATAATTTATGGTAATGGTTATAAAACCTGGATTGGACTTACTGAACAGTGATGAAGTGTCTGAAAACTCTTCTGGTTTTAGAGTTCCCAGACAATAGGAAAAGCCACCAAACTGGGATGTTTATTCATTCTCTGTGGGACTGCCATACCTGGCTGTTAAGGATGTGTTCAACTTTCTAGCTTGGGAATTGTGCAGTTTCCTTAAATATACATAAAAAAATTGTTTTTCCTCCCTCTATCCACCAACATCAAGAGGGAGGTAAGGGCAGGACATCTCCATTCAGCCTAACCACAGTAAGAAGAATGGCCAGCCCTCCAGTCCATCTGTCTTTGTCCAGGCTTGAGGGAGAGATGATCTGCTGGACTTATTACCCTTCCCCACCACCATTCCCTTCTCCCTTTGTGTCTTGTCTTTTTTTATTGTAAGCCTGAGGACAGGGAATTGTCTAATTAATCATTTGTAATCCACTCTGAGACCTTTTTGGCTGAAGAGCAAGGTATAAATACTCCAAATAATGTAATGGCATTTACACCCAGTTCACATTACAGTTAACAGGATTCAGGACAAGCACTCTATAAGCAATCCTAATTTTGGCAAGGTAAACAAACAACTACTACAACAATAATAAACTGTCTGGCAACTTCAGCTATCATAATTGAAGTTCAGCTACTGAAGTATATAATTGAAATTCAGCTACTGAAGTATCAAAAAACTTTAAGTACTACTACATACAGGCAGAACTTAAGACAAGTAAAAGAAGGATATAGAAAATTCATTTTCAGGATTCTCATTTGAAGTTTTAAGACTAACTTATTTAATGTTTATATGAAGCTGCTTGATGAGATCATTCGGAGGCATGGAGCAAGGTGTCTTCAGTATGCTGACGACACCCAGATATATCTCTCCATGACCAGATCATCATCTCAGACTTCTGATGGCATCTCTCCTCTCAATGACTGTCTTAGAGCGGTAATGGATCGGATGAGGAAAAACAGATTGAAGTTGAATCCAGACATAATGGAGGTACTCGCAGTGACAGGCACGAAAGCAGATTTGGGAATACAGTCTCCAGTCCTGGATGGAGTCACACTCTCCTCCAAGGACTGTGTTCGCAGTTTGGGGGTACTCCTGGACTCATTGCTTCACATGACTAGTCAGGTGAGTGCGGTGGTCAGGAGTGCCTGTTATCATCTTTGGTAGATACACCAACTGAGCCCGTATCTGGATAGGACGGACCTGGAAACTGTGGTACATGCTCTGGTAACCTCACGTCTGGATTACTGCAATGCACTCTACATGGGGCTACCCTTGTGCCTAACCCGGAAACTTCAATTAGTCAAAAACATGGCAGCCAGAATAATTACTGGAACTTCTAGGAGGGAGCACATAACACCTGTGCTTAAATCCTTCCACTGGCTGCCAATTAGTTTCTGGGCACAGTACAAGGTGTTGGTTTTGACCTTTAAAGCCCTACATGGCTTGGGTCCATCTTACCTTAGGGACCACCTCCTTCCATATGATTCCCCCCTGTGCCCTTCGGTCATCTGGGAAGGATCTGCTTCAGCCGATAAAGACTAGGCTTTCTCAGACTTCCCAGAGGGCCTTTTCTGCTACTGCCCCTAGACTCTGGAATGGCCTGCTGGACGAGATCCATCTTATCTCGACACTTGCTACTTTCAAGAAAGCAGTAAAGACGGATCTCTTCCTACAGGCCTTCCCAGAATAACATCTTCAGAGGGACGATTGTTAATTGATCCATTTTATTTTGTTCCCTAATCTTCTCGCTGACTTCATATTATTATTGTTGTTGTCAATTTTATCGTAGTATTTTAAGTCTTCAAGTTTAATCCTGTTTTAAGGGAGGGGAGGGTTGTTAAGTGAGGGATTGTTTTTAAACTTTGTTGTTTTTTACTATGTTGTAACCCGCCCCAATTGCTGAGCAGAGTGGCAGGCTATAAATAAAAAATTATTATTATTATTATTATTATTATTATTATTATTATTATTATTATTAAAAGGTTGCTTCCATTGCAAATTAATGCACCTTTCTTCTACATAGAAGTTCTGACTAAAATAAACATACTTTAACAGTGTGGGACAGGTTGATTTTATATAATCATTTTAAAGTATCACCAAATGGATTATTAATATTTTAAAACTGGAGACAGCAACATCCATATAGATGTGTGTGTTCAGCCTCTAACATTTAGTTTTGTTCATTTAATAACTGCTTGGCTATCTCATATATATCTTAAACTTATATCTAATACCCATCTGTTTCATAAGTTTACATTTAAGAGATTAGTTTCATCATGTGGGATGGGGCTAAAATCCACAAATATAGACCCAAACATGATCTAGGTATAGTTGAACTACTAGCCACTGGCTTCAGTCCAGTTCTAGTAATGCTGAGCAACTTGTAACATAAAACAGAGCTATGTCAGATAAAATGGGCTCCAGAGACAAAATATAGAAAGAAACAAAAATAACTTCATACTCAAAACCTTAAATTATTTAGTGTCAATGCTGTGTCTTTCCTGAGTTTCAAGTTGTCTTTTGGACAGGTTTTTTGTGTGTGTGTGTGTGTGGGTTTTTTCGGGCTGTGTGGCAATGTTCTGAAAGAGTTTCTTTCTGACGTTTCATCAGCATCTGTGGCTAGCATCTTCAGAGAAAAAAGGTCTTTTGGGCCTTTTAAATGACATCTTTATATTACCTGTCAAGCTGTGACTGGCAACTGGAGATAAGGTACCAGTTGGTTCTATCTAGGAGCTAACTTTATTAACAAATAATTTGCAGTTGTCATAGCTAAGCCTTTGTGAATCTGAAGCAATTGGAAAATGGAATGTGGTGTCACTTGAAACCTGCTGCTAGGAGCTAATGGACTGCAAAAGCAGAGGAGATCTAGTAGTTAATGAATCCTGGAAAGATGCAGGGAAGGTACAGCTACAATATCAATAAACTATGATAGGTTGTGCATTAGTTGTCTATCAGTGCATGGCTAAAATGAAATGTGGGGCTGAAGTGTAATAATCTTCAGTCACTCAACAAAACAGCAATATCATACTGGTGTATTAACCTCCAATCCTTATTAGTTTCAGATTCCTTAATGAAATGAGACTCCAGAAAGCAAGTTTATAGTGGATATCTGTTTAACAGATCCAGCTACAAAGATCATATTTTAATGCTATGAAAGCTATTATATCCATTTACATTGCAGATCAATAAATCAGAGAGGGTTCAGTTTAAGGGGTGGTAGGAATAGGTGAGTCTAAAAGATTTCTGGTTTGGTTAAAATTGCTTGTCAAATAAACAAAAAGACAAGATAAATACAAATAAAATATAACTCTAGGTCAAAGGCAAATCTCATCCCTCCAAACCCAGAGTGGAACACCCTACCCTTGAGTATGATAGTAGTATCATACATTATAACAAACTTAGTGTACCACTTTTTTTAAAAAAAATGTTTAGATGTAATTTTCTTGCAATTTCCTTCAAGAAATTGGGAAGCCATCGATTGAAAGCAGAGCAATGAATACCATAATCTGTAAAGGTATGAAATACAAAACATGACTGTACTGTATATCTGTTGATTTAGTAAGAGAAAAATAATGAGAACATTGAGAACTCAGCATCCTGTCTTCTGAGAGAAATGGAATTTCAATATATTTATACCTTTGATATAAAAAGCAGGACCTTAAAATGAGCCACCAGCCCTTCCAAATCATTACATAATGTTCTCATGCTGGCACAATATTTATGACCTCTACTGTATTTATTATCCTTACAAGACCTTATTGAAACACTTCCATTTTATTTCATCTGAAATCATCACAAAAATTCCATGAAAATATGATATATAACAACTTCTGCTTTGTAGATACCACATTAGGGGTCTCAACATGGAGGACATTTAGGAATACATCCACATGTTTAAACTCTGTAAGTTAGCATCTTTCTTCTTTGAGTTCCGGAGCAGATAATTCTCACCTTCAGTCTATCAGAACTCAACATCACTTTCAAATATATTAAGGCTATTTCATTAAATGTCAATCAATTATCATTCTATGACCACTTTTCAAATACCCCATTGTTAAAAGGATTAGTTTCAACAAGTTCCTATCCACCTAAGGGTCAAGTGAGGCGTTTTGTATTACATATTTTGAAGTACAAGAAATCTGTCACTGTTGTAACAAGACATCTATCGTGGGGTGTAAGGTACTGCCACACTGCTGCCAACGTTGTTTCAGCCTTCATCTGACATTGAGCCTAGCCATCTAGGTTGGGACACCTGCAGAGTAAAGTTTTTACCTATTGTAAAGCAAGAAATACTGAGAAACTACCTGGTTGAAGAAGACGGGGACTAGCAGATAAATGCTACCATTTCAAATAAGGTGCAGAAGGAAGCTAGGGTAATTTACCACTGGAAATGAATCCAGGTTGTTAAAATATGTTATTATCCAAGGAAAGGCTACAATGCCCATCACAGCATCCAAATGTCATTGTATGATAACCTAATTGAACACTCTTCAGGTGCAGTGTTCAAACACACTGCACTGAAAAGGGCACTGAAGAGCCACACGCTGGCTCTTAGGGAGGCCTTTTGCCACCCCTAAAAGGAGCGGGATTTGGCCATTCTTTTTGGGGTGGCAAAAGAGAGGATGGGGCCACAGTGGGGGTTGCTGTGGCCAAGATCTGCTGCTTCCTGGGGCAGCCCAGAGCCAGGGTCCATCTGCTGTGTTTTCACTAGATATTGCATTTTTCAACATTTTCAGAATGGCTCACCATCCAAAGATGTAGCAAGTAACCTCCTCTGAGAACAGGTAAGGTTGTGCATCAGGTGGAATTAAAACACACAGTTACTTCTCATACAGATGAACAGTAGAACATGTTGACTTCAAGGAAAATTTGATAGGAATGAAGAGCACAAACATTAAATAATTTCCTTTTTTAAAAGTTATCATGCCATATTAGAATTTTCTAAAGATGCATTTAGGTTCACCCACTTTGAATCCTACCATGGGAGAAAGGCGGGGTATAAATCCTGCAAATAAATAAATAAATAAATGTTTCCAGGTCCATTCTAAAATGAATGGCTCAAACATTCAGCAGGCTTTTGTTCACCAGACCTGCTTGTGGTCACCTGTTTGTAGATAGCAGTGGTTGGATCAGGATTTTTGAAAAAAAGTGAGGAGGTAATGCATATATTTGCTAGCAATGTTCTTCTTCAAAAAGCTGAAAACCAAAATTTTGTTATTTATTTTAAAAGCAGCACAAAATTTGCCATGAACTGAATGAACTGTATATTTTACAGGCTACTAATCATATGAACACTTTTCAAAAAATTTAAAAATACAAAAGGAAGGCAGGGACAAGGGCTTGTTCAGAGATTTGTACAGACTAATTTTTAATGTGTGATGGCTACTTTTTGTTGAACTCTCTTGCATGTGGGAGGAATTCATAAAGATATCACAATAAAATATTCTTTAGTCTGCATTTTCTCTCCTTTCCTTTTATGAAATGCCTTCCATAGTTTCTGTTATCACAGTCTATTCATAATGAAAAATGCACATACATTAGTTGAACTTTGAACCAAAAATCCTGGGGTGGAAGAAAATGAAATAAAAAGTCAGAGGAATGAAACTGACTTACAAAGAGATCTTCTTGATGAAAGATTTTTATTGTTCCATGGAATGTCTATAAAATTGTCTTTGTTTTATTATTTTGTTTTAAATCTAAAGCTGTTTCTATTCCTGCTGCTTTTCTTCAGACCCATATCCATACTTCTGTTCCTCCTTCACTCAAAGAGGTGAAGCATTAATTGCAGAAATAATAGGCAGTTTCAAAATCCATTCAAAACTTGTAAATTATACCAGACTTGGCTAAAAGAAATCCATAGAATCTACAAAGATATATCATTAATTTTAGTGCCCAGAGACAAACTTAACTTCATCCACCCATCAATGCAAAAAATAAAAATTAAAAATAAAACACACAAAAAAATTTGTAAAGAGACATACTGGAAAATTATATTCTTTATGATAATGAAACATTGCTTGGGATTAGTAAGAATTTATTTTTTCTGGTGCAATCTGTTTCTGTTTTGGGAAAATAAAAATATAAAAAAAATAATTTGAGAAATAAATATGTAGACAATTAACACAATAGTTACTTAACATATTGTTGTAGTTGTTATTACAATTACCACTATTACTATTACTATTACTATTATTTTTCATATGTTAAGGGCTCTCTGTGTGTTAACTTAGGTTTACAAATGCCAGGGAATTGCAACTTAGTACACATCCCTAACAAGCCACTTTATTTAGGAAATATAGATATGGTATCCTGCGCTTTAGTTAGTTCCAGATTCATTATTTTGGAGCTAGATATTTCTTGGTAGGAATATTGTATTTTGTTGTTATTGTGTGACTTCAAGTTATTTCCAACTTATGGTGAGCCTATCTTGATGCTTTTTTTGGCAAGACTGATTTAGAAGAGTTTTGCTATTGCCTTCCCCTGAGCCGCAGTGCATGTCACTTGCCCAAGATCACCCAGTGGGTTTTCATGGTTGAGTTGGAAATCAAACTTTGGTCTCCATAGTCCTAGTACAGCAACACTATGTCATGCTGGCTTTCAAGTGTTGTATACCTACATTCCATATTAGATGTGTGACATTTTTGTTGGATTGGCTAGGGCTGTGCAGGTGCTGAATCAATGCCTGGATGCTATAATATGGTAGATGAGGGCCAGTAAACTGAAGCTGAATATTGAGAAGATAGACACTCTGTGGTTGTTCTCAGGTCTGGGAACTGGGCAAGGTTCTGAGGGAGCAGGTATGTAGCTTCAGAGAATTCTTAGATCCATCTTTGTCATGGGGAGCCAGGTGGACTCTGTGGCTTACTTGGAATTAGCTTTGGCTAGCCCTCCAGCTACCACCTTTCTCAAAGATAACTTAACCACAATAGTCTACCCACTGTCAACTTCCTTATTAGGTTACTGTAACTGTACATATGACTTCCATTGAAGACAGCACAGAAGCTGACGATAGTGCAAAATTCAGCAGCAAGGCTACTGAACACAACATCAAAAAAAAAAAAAAACACCATAAAATGCATTTAAAGGAATTGCCCTAGCTGTCAATACACTTCCTGCCTGAATTGAAGGTGCTGATTGTTGTTGTGTGCCTTCAAGTAGTTTCTGTCTTTTGTCGACCCTAAGGCAAACCTAGGGTCATTATAAGTTGGAAACAACTAAGATACACAACAACAATAACAGCAGCAACAACAGATGAATTTGGCAGTTACTGAAAAATATGTTTAAATAAATATATATGCAATGGCAAAGATCTGTTTTTCCATGCTTTTTTTGATCTATCTCTGATTTAATGTGGCACATCATACTTTATTTTCCTTTTTAAATAATAAAAATCAAAATTAGAAAGTGATATTGCTTGTGGTGTTACTACTATTAAATATTTAATTTGAAACAAAAAATAGTAACATAAAAAGTAGAGTGCAAAGGGATCTTGTAGCACCTTTGAGACAACTGAAAAAAGATGGTTATCATGAGTCTACTTCCTTAGATGTCAGACTCAAATCTCCAAAAACTCACTCTACCAGCTTGTAACTTTCAGTCTCAAAGGTGCTACAAGATCCCTTTCCACACTGATTTTCCAGACTAAAATGGTTATTTCTTTGAATAAAAAGTAGAATCTTCATAGAAGACTCTTTGGCAGGACTGGGCAGGATGGCCCTTCTGGTCTCTTCCTTCTCCATAATTCTATGGTAAATCTTATAGCTGATCTGCTCACAGAAGCAATTCATGAAACACAAAGCAATCATTTTCCGCCCAGTCTGGTAGTGGTATGTTCCATGTTTGGATGAACTTTGAGAATCGTTTAAGTAGGCAAGGCCAAATATTTTGCCTAATCTTCCACAGGGTTTTGATATTTGATATTAAAATGATGATTTCAATACTCATTGCTGATATTTACAGTTTCTATAGGTTATTATTATATAGTGTCTATCATACCAGTAGCAGTCCTTTTATTATGCATGCCAAATGCCTACATTGACTTATCTGAATCTTACCAATTGTATTATTTGAACAATGCATTCAGGCTGTGCACTAAGAATATAACTGCATTTCTTTATGAACTCAAAGACCTCATTGCTGTGTTAAATAAAAACATTGAGCAATTTACACCTGTTCCTAGTACTGCATCAAGCTGTTTCTCATACCACCACTGAATACCTGCCGCTAAGCTGAAGAAAAGCATTACCAGCTAATCCATTCAATTTTTTTTTGTTTCTTTCCCTACTCCCTCAACTTCAGTATTATATTCCCATTTGTATTATATTCCCATTTTAATGTATCATATAATTCATACAAAGTTTGGAAGAGTTAAAATATATGTAGATTCTGTATTGGAGCAAGTTATCCTTAAGTATTAATTAGTTACAGCTATATTTCCAAGCCTTCAAAACATAGTTGCCATTATAGTTATATTTTTTACAGTAACTCTGCTTATTCTCAAAGATAAAACAGTGACCAATTTATTTAGTTTCATCCAAGACAATTGGCTCAGAAAGATACCATGGCCAATGGTATCAAAAGCTGCTGAGAGGTCCAGCAGAAGGTCTCTGTATATCCAGTTGCTGGCAAAGGTCATCCTCAAAGTGACCAAAACTGGTTTTGTCCTATAGCCAGGCCTTATTTCAGATTGAAATGAATCTACAAATTTTGTTTCATCCAGGAACTCCTGGATCAGGAAGCCTACTTTTAAGAACAAGAAAAGACACAGACCCAACACATGCATTTCACCTCTACAAGGATTCTATCCACATCCACAGGCTGCAGAAATTGAACTGTAGGATAATAGAGGATAAGCAGGAGCCAGGTTTATAACCATTGTATCAAATACACCTTCTAAGAGCAGATCTGAGTGATTTTTTTCTGCAGAATGTCCTGCCAATTCTTTACAGCTGGCTATGAAGTGGTCTGCATTCTACTCTCATGGAACAGAGAGTAGAAGGCCACTAAGCACTTGAGACAGCTCTGCTGTACAACTCTGTGCAGTTTAAATAGTGGCAGAGAAACAATTTCTTTGCTGCCATTGTTATTGCAACCACATTCTTCCGTTCTAACTAAAAGTCAGTGGAAAATAGTTGCTACAGTTTATATTCAGAATGTGGCTAAGAGGACCAATCTAAAAATCATCAGAAAGGTATGTTTGAGTAGAGTCAATGCCATTTTTGAGGTAGGAAGGTTAAGAAATTGTTTATTTATAGGATTTTAAACTTTCATGAGTGATTTCCAACAGTTTGGCATACAACATTTTTTCCTCTCTCATGGACACTGCTGGGCTTAGCATTTCCTGGCAAATTTCTTATTTAAACTTATTCCTTTGGGGAATACTTTTCTAGTATATGCTTTTTCCTAGCAATAGGATAACATGCTTTCAATTTTTTATCAGAAATGCAATTTTCATATTAGTTTGTGTTGAAGATATGTCTGTTTTTAATTGTTAGATATTAATATGTAATGTATTGTTTGTTGAGTTGAAGTTTATGGTATGTTTTTATGTTTAGAACAATAAAATTTATTTTTTAAAAAAGAAATGCAATTTTCAGTCCATTTTAGCCCATGATGTACATAGAGTATGTTGTTGCATGTACACAATATAAACCTGTATTACCACAGCAACAGCATGTAAGATTGACAGAGAAAATGGAGGAAATCAGTAAGCATATGCTCACAATTTTGGAAACAGTTTTCTCAAAACTTCCCTTTGAGGAAATGAGAAATATATTGGAAGTAAATGTGAAACATTTCAGTTCAGTGGTTTCACTCAGCCCTCTTACCAATATAATTCTTGTCACCTTAGCTTCAGTAGTAGCAGTCATTATTGAATTATATTAATTTTCTTTGGTTTTTTTCTTAATACTGATGGATCTTAGTGCTGCTTTTTATCTCTTTTTATGAATACAAATAAGGGAAGTGGTTGCTGAGTTTCTTTTAAGGAACAGTGGACCCAGTAATTTCACCAGGTGTTTGACCAGAGAAAGCTTCAGTAGATGTAATTTTATTTAGTATATGAGAATGGGAAAAAAATTTTAAAGGTGTGTTTTATATTGCTTTTAATGTTATTGACAGTTTAATTGTAGTACAATGTTCACTTTTTGTATAGTTAACCATATTGCTTCTGTTTTAAATATTAAGCTGCCTTGAATCCGTTTTTTAGGGAGAAAATGAGATCTGAATGATGAAGAGGATGCTGAGAATGATGATATTGATGACAGAAACCTACCATGAAGCTACTGATGGTAGCAGTGGCACTGGTAGAGTCTCCCAAGTCAGACAGTCTTTTGCTGAGGAGCCAGACTAATTGTGCTTAACTAATAAACAACATTAAATAGATATAGCCCCCCAACTCCATTATAGAGAAAAAATGTTGAGAGAATAAATAAAAATGAAAAAGCTATCAAAAGAAGTTACCAAAGGCTCATACAAGAAAAAGAACTCAAGCCAATAATTGAAGATGGCAATATTGTCATCCTAGCAGTCCCCAAAATTGGTCTTTAGGATACAAATCAATTACTATATACTGTAGAATTTGGATATGAGACTGATAAATCAAAGAGAATAACAAAGGACGGAAGTGCAAAATGTGACTTCAGTTAAAACTTAGTAAGATTTGGACAATAGCAACACTTTGAAGGATGGAAAATAGGAAAAATGAAAAAAAAATGAAATTAAGACAAGAATACAAAGTGGAATAAAGGCAATTCCAAAAGTATTGCTGATGCTAAGGGAACATAAATGGTGACAGTGAAAAACTAAGTATGATGCTCACATAACACATTTTAAGAAGAATAATGAATTCCAGGGTAACCAACATCAGTTTTACAAATCCTTCATGGGAGGAAGTAAGAATGACAAGACCCTTACAAATAAGAAGTTATATTTGGAAAAATGTGGGCTGAACCAAAAATGCATAACAAAAATACAATCTAGTTCAAAATAGGGAAATAAAATTAAAATCAAGGGAGATGGGATATATTGTAATTGTAACAGGAAAAGCTTTCAAAGCAAGTAAAGAATTAGGTAATCCCTGGAACAAATCAACTTCATGAATTTTGGCTAAAAACATCTTGCCAGCCTCTGTCTAGGTCTAGCATAACTTCTTATTGCAGATAACTATAGCTGATGATTGGATAACAGCAAAAATAGTGTTGATTATGAAAAACTGAGCAGGTCTGGCAAACCACCAGCTAATTATCTGTCAACAATGTTTAAAATTTTAACAGGAATAACAGCTAAGTCCATTTCCATTTAATTCCAAATTCTCTCTGTCCATGAGAATAGAAAGTTAATCATCCCAGCTCTTGAACAAAAGATCAACTGTTAATTGTTACTTTTTGGGAAAAAATGTAAATGCTGAATGATGGTAAGCAGTCATACACACATACACACACACACTTGATTCTTTATAATGGACTTGTACTGAAAAGTGCCTTGAAATTTGAGGACTCAGAAAAATCCCTCTGAACTAATGAATTCATGAACACCATGTTACTGACCAACCATGGAATAAAAGTGATGAGATGCAGGTATTAATTTGAATAAAGGCCAATTTATTTTAACTATTAACCTATTTAAATTTAAATTTGGAAAGAGAAACAGCAGAATTGGATTTCATATATAAACTGCAATCCCTCAGCAATGGATTGACCCACTACACACATTTCAACACAATCTGACCCTAATCTCAGGGGGGCATCCTACACTCATCAATCAACTATTCATGGGTTCTCCTGATGCTAACTGGATCTGCAGGAGCCAGCATTCTTTTTCAGCTTTCTTCTGTTAAACTCCTGCCCTTCTGTTTGTCCCTGGCTCCCACTCCACCAAAAGCATCTGAAGAAGTAGACTGAAGTCTATGAAAGCTCATGATGCCAACTTTTTACTTTCTTTCAATTAGTATCAAAGATACAAAATCTAATACTGATTCTACAGATTAACATGGCTATATATTTGAATTCTATTTAAATTTATATTTGAGACAAGAGCAGCTAACATAAAAAGGCAAAGGCTTTTATTTTGGCTGTAGTCAATATGATGCAGTTGAATATCAATCAGTATAAAAGATGACAATGCAGTACCATACAATATCAATGTATACATGAAACAAGGGCAGTTGCATTTTAAAAATAGTTCAATCCAAAATTTGGAAGATAAATATCACTTCAAGAGCATAAAGTATAGTTTGTTGTCACAGTTCCCCATGTTTTTCTATCTAGTGTATTTAGTTCTGAATCCAATCAATAATTTCAGCTCAGTATCAGATAACTTGTATCATTATATATGGACTAATATTAGTTATACTGCATTGCCTGTAGGCTTCTGTTGTTATGTATTCTTTATGTTTTTCAAAATACTATTTACTATCACATCTATGTTTTTTATGTTTATAGCTTCCCCTTCTCTTTCCCAGTTGGTGTTTTGGAAGTATAGGGCATCTCTTTCGGCACACTGTAACATGAAAGTTACATCCTATCACCCTACTTATTCAAGCTATATGCACAACATATTGTAAGGAAAGCATTGGACATGGAAGAGGGAGGAGTGAAAATAGGAGGAAAAAATATCAACAATCTGAGATATGCTGATGACACCATAATGCTAGCAAAGAACCTCACAGACCTGGAACAACTACTAAGGAAGATCAAAGAAGAAAGTGCAAAGGCAAGCATATTATTGAACATAAAGAAAACAAAAATAATGACAACAGAGAATCCTGACAAATTCAACCTAGACAATGAAAAAAAAAAGTGGTAAAAGAGTTCTCATATCTAGGATCAAACATTGATAGAAATGGGGACTGCAATCAGGAAATTGGAAGAAGATTAAAAATGGGAAGGGTGGCTATGAAAGTACTAGAAAAGATCCTAAAATGTAAAGGCATACAACTCAGCACAAAAGTCAGAATCATACAAGCCATTGTATTCCTTATTACCATGTATGGATGTGAGAGATGGACAATCAAGAAAGAAAATAGGAGGAAAATCAGCTCATGTGAGATGTGGTGCTGGAGAAAAGTGCTGAGGATTCCATTGACAGCCAAAAGGACAAACAAATGTGTCTTAGAGCAGATCAAGCCAGAAATTTCCCTAGAAGCCAAGATGACAAGACTCAGACTGTCATACTTTGGACACTTCATGAAAAGGCATGAATTGTTGGAAAAGAAATTAAGGTGGAGGGAAATAGAAAGAGAGGAAGACCACATGCTTGATTTATTAAAAAGACCACAAATATGAGTTGGCAGTAGCTGGGATGAACAGTAGAGGACGGGGGGGGGGGGGGCTGGAGATGTCTCATCCATAGGATTGTCAGGGGTTGAGAACAACGCAAAGGCAGTTAACAACAAAAAACAAACAAACATGAAAGTGAAGTTTGGTTGGGGGCACTGGTAAAAGGAGGAAGGACTCTACCCCCTACATAGTTGCCCAGTACTGCTCCTGCTCAAAGGAGACTCTGAATGTGATTGTCTATTTTCTGAGCAGGGTCAAGATAGTCAGGAGGATGGAATCTGTACTCTCTGCTTCTAACAGATCTGGAAGCATTGTGAGATCTTAGAACTATACCGATTTGCATCTACAAAGAACCATAAACTGCCAGGTTTCTCCACAAGGTATGCAGCCCCGGGAACAGAAGGTCTTAATGCTCATGTCCTTTAGACTTTCTGTACATCTTTCCTACTCAGCCTCTTCATTTTGCAGGCCTTGATTTTGACAGCCTAGAACAGAAACCTTTGTAATTTCTCCCTCAACTACTGTCAAATGAGTGACTTTACATCTTTCTGGATTCAATTATATTCTGTCCCACTTACAATTTTATGAATATGCCTTATAACCTGACACTTTCACAAAGGCTCATCCTAAAATTAAAAAAAAAACCAGTTGGTTTTAAAGGTGCTGCCACATTCCTTTTTCCCTTCTGCATCCATTCCTCTTTTTTTAAATACTGCTTAGAGTGCTATACTTAGGGTGCTATACTTAGGGTGGGTTATTCAAATATTTTTATATTTGTATGGGAAACAAGTTCTCTTTTATATTTGTATGGGAAATAAGATTTCTTTAAGCAGAAAAAAATGGTGTTTTCTGTGCAAAAAAAAATGTAAATTTTACACAGAATGAGTCCCAAACTATGAATAGTCTTTGAAAACTATAGTTTCCCACAATTTTTAAATACTTTCTAGTATAAGAAAGAGAAATGCTAATATTACTCATTGCTTCCTTTGAAAACAAAATTAATGTAATTTACATCATTGTAATTCAAAGTATCCCCACATCAAAATGTAGCCTTTAATACATTAACTCATCCCAAAAATGTAATCAAGGCTTTTACTCCAGTTCACAAGTTGGTTCTCAAGTCTCTACATTCGTGTCTGAAGTTGAATATCAGGTCCTTGCAAGATACTTCCAAACCAAGTCTGAAGTCAAGTCTTAAGTCTTTTACCTTGTTTTTACCATTACCTTCTTTTATTCTGTATACCCTTTTTACCTGTGCTGGTCTATGACTGTAATAAAGATGAACTGAACTGGACTGAGTCTCAAGTCTGAGATCCAACCTTTAACAGAAAAAAAAGGAAGCAGAGTGTGTTTCTCAGAGGGGAATGACAAGCACTAGGCAATGGTCTTGAAGAGGGGTTGAGGGGTCTGCTTGGCAGTTTGTTCCAGCTGTACATCATAGGAGCTTGCTTCCCACCCCTTTTTTTAAAATATATACATATTAGTAAATCTGGACAAACAACATATAAACAACATACAACTATACATTCGTCTATCAAACTAACTTATAACATACATACATACATACATACACATGCTTAAAACATCTAAAGTACTCGGTCAAATATCAGGAATTTTTTTTCTTGAAGCTTTGCGGAAAAATTAATTGATCCAGATCACAACATAACCTTCATTATTCTATCCTATCTTCCTTCCTTCTTCTTCTTATACTCTTCCTTTCTTCATTTCTTCCATCCAATTCCTTTATTTTCCCAATCCAATTCCTTCTTTGTCTCCTTTCTCTCTTCATCTTTTCAATCACAATCAATTTCTTACCTTCTAACCACTTGCTCTTACCTTCTAGCTACTTACTATGCCTTCATTTCATATTATTCCTTCTTTTCCCTTTTGATCATTCTCAGCATACACGCAAATATCCTCAATTCTTAAATGAATATTAACTTTTAAACCATTATAGATAATAACCTTCAGAAAAAGAGAAAGTCTTCATTTTGCATACAATACTTCTGGTTCCGGTTCCCATTGTACAAATACATAATTCCTCTCATTTTATACATACATATTTTGTGTGCTATGAACTAAATCAATTTATATTAAATAATTATTTCTACAAATGTTCATATTCTCTATATTATGTGTAAAATTAATCCAAAATGTTTAACTATAGGCCTTTGCAGACTGCCAGAAATAGTGCACATTAAATTGAGGCACTGCCCTGGCTCAGTGCTAGGGAATCATGGGAACTGTAATTTATTGTGGCACCAGAGCTCTCTGACAGAGAAGGCTCAATATCTCAGAAAAAAATACAATTCCCATGACTCCCTAGCACTGAGCCAGAGCAGTGCCTCAATTTAATGTGCACTATTTCTGGCAGTCTGCAAAGGCCCTATGTATCTATATCCTGAATACAAACTATCATCATCAATTAATCTCCAAATCCCTCTGTTGCCATTGAGCCCCATTTTACCTGATAAGTATGAAATCACACAATTCCATTCTTTTTTTTATAATTCTTTAATTTCCCATCAGTCATTAATCTTGTCAATTTGTCCATTTCAGCAATATCGTAAATTTTTAACATCCAGTCTTCTGTTGTTGGAATCTTGCCCATTTTCCATAGTTGAGTGAAAATCATTCTTGCTGCTGTAATTAAATGAAATAATATCCTTCCACATAATTTATTTGTTTTGGAGTTAACAATATTAAATAAAAACAATTCTGGTTTAATTTCTATATTGATTTGGAAAAAAATCTTCTAATGTTTTATGTTTTTTAGCCAATTTTTAAAACTTTTTTACAACTCCACTAAATATGGAAAAAGTTCCCTTTTGCATATTTCCAACAAGTATTGTCAATTCTGTACATCTTAGAGAGTCTATCGGTGTAAGGTACCATATAAAAACATTTTGTAATAATTTTCTCTAATATTTTGCCTTTTTGTATATTTCAATCTTTTAGTCCATATAGTTTCCCATTGTTCTAAATTTATTTGATGTCCTACATTTTGCGCCCAACTGATCATGTTATTTTTCTTGTTTCTTTTTCCATTTCAATTTGTAATAAGAATTTATATAATGTAGACATCATCTCTTTATTTTCTAATTGTAATATCTGATCTAATTCATTTTTTAAAATTTCAATCCCTTTTCTTTATAATCTTGTTTAAATCTTTCCATTAGTGGTCTTAATAAATACCAGTATATCTCTATACCTTCCTTTAACAGTTTTTCCTGTGTTTAAAACTTGTATCTCTCATCTTGTTGGACTTTATCTTATCATTGTATAAATATCTGTGCCAGCCAAGATAATGCCTGAGCTCTCTAGTTATAATAATTTCTTGTCTTCCAGGTTTATCCAGTTTTTTTATTGATATTAAACAACTTGCCTCATGATATGTTTTAAAGTTAGGTAGAAATAAACCCCCTCTCTCTGGTGCATCTTGTAAGATTTTGAACCTTACCCTTGGTTTCTTCCCTGACCATATAAATTGTGATACATCTTTATGCCAGCCATTAAAGGGTTTTTCGTTGTATATCATAGGAATAGTTGAAAACAGAAAAATCATCTTAGGGAGTACACTCATCTTAATTGTTGCCATCTAGCCTGATAGTGATAACGTTAAATTGCACCGACACAAAAAATGACACCGTACTCAACTTTATGGTTATAA
>JAIPUX010001232.1:110498207-110523558 GCA_020142125.1 Phrynosoma platyrhinos | reverse complement strand
ATGCCCAAGAAGGCCAGATGGGTGCCAGGACCCACTGTCCTTTCCTCCACTAAAGGAACTCCCATCTCAGTCTTCACCATCTACAATGCCAACAAGATATCTGTACAATTTTTATTTATTTATTTATTTTAGCACCGTGAGCCCCAGCGAACAAGAGGTGATGAATGTCAGCCATTGGCCTATGCTGATGAGGCCCTGATATCCTGACAGCAACCAATTCTTTAACTAATTCGTCCCTGACTATCTCTGCCGACTCACACACCAAACACACATTACGTGCAGATCGGTGCACCCTCGAACATGAATAAGGGAGAAGAAAACCATTTAACAACCCATCTAAGAAGTATTGAGCGGAATCCCTATTCGGGTAAATCCATAACCAAGCAGCCAACACATCCAGTTTAATTGATGTTGGCGCCTTTCCCTCTCGCAGTTAGCAGTTGTTCATTATTTCTTGGTAGTTTGAAAATCAGGAGCCCTGGACTGGTCTCTTTGTCTGTATATGATAAATCCCATCATCCAATTTAGAAAGTTTCTTTCCAACATAGGACGCTTGTGCGCCTTAAATTCTTTAGGAAGACTGAACATGACCCCACATTTTTTACCATAATTTGAAGCTCAGGGTCACGAAAAGTAAAAGAAAATAGGTCTATAAATTATCCTTACTATAGTCTCTCCTTGGTAGAGAGGAGAAGGTGAGATCCCAAGGGCATTGGCATCCCCTCATAGGGGTTGCACTCCACTAACCTATTGACTCCAGCCAAACCCAAGGCTCCCACTGTGCCCAAAGGCCTTGCATCACTTACCTTGGTAACCGTAATCTGATCAGCACCCATACAGTGACCAACTGGGCTAGCAGAGAATCACATTGAAGTGGGCCTGAAAGTTGTAGCATTAAAAGATGGGGACAAAACTGTGCTAGCCAAATGCTGAGCAGCTTTTTTTTTTTTTTTTTAATTATGATGATCCCACTGAGTGTGCCTCAGCAACTACTCGGGTGCCAGTCTGCGGGATAGAAGAAACACTTCCCCCATCTATGTTAACCATTAACATAGTTTCAGGTGCAGACAAACCATACTGACTTGAAACCACAACCCTCTGTAGCAAACTGTATAAGTCTGCCAGAGTAGGCTGCTCAAATCCAGTAACAGACGCTCCACATTGCATCACTCCAGGAACTCTCTTTAACAGTTCCAACACATCTGCTAAGGTTGGCTTTTTAGACCAACCTCCATAGCAGATGAGATCAGGGGGTCACACAACACATCTTGCATAGACATGTCAAATGATGTACTTTATGTACCAAAGTAACCTACTGCCCAGAAACTTGATCTCCACTTGACATTGTAGCCGAATGGGACCTTGTATTGTGACCGTGAACCCTAGCTTATGCTAGCTGTTCACGAGCAGCAACACATAATTGCATAGCGCAGCCTAAGCGTGTTGACTGAGTCATAATCTCAACCTCTCTATTTGAGGTTCATTGGTCTCTTTGGTGATGCATGCCCAGAATTGGGCCCAGCTGAAGCCACATGCTGCTTAAACTGTGGTTACTGCACGGCATGCCTCTGTTATAATCATCCTAGAGACTGTAATATTATTCATTCAATTAATGTCACAGAATAATTTTAATTAGCACCCCATGTCTCATATATATATATATATATATATATATATATATATATATATATATATAAATATATATATCATAAGTATTTATGCATATAAATCAGTCTAAATTAATATTATCATTATTATTAGTGTAACTAGGCAGAGTGTGAATCCATGTGAAGAGCTCGTGGCCCCCAACAAGCAACCTTTCCCAAAATAGGTACAAGGTTAATGGCCAAAGGCCGATCACTTCCCTTTGTGGGACACCAGAATCCAGCCAGAATATGCTGGCTAGTGTAAAATCACCAGGTAGAAACCCAACCAAAGGGCCTACCAGTTACATTGGACACCAAAATACCCAAAACTTCCCTTTATGGGACATAGAAGCCAAGCTAACACCTCTTGGCAAGCGTGGCGACTGTGTGAGTGTGGGGGGTTTATTTTGTATTATTATTATTATTATTATTATTATTATTATTATTATTATTTGTTATGGTTCATGGGACAGCACACATATCCAGGATACCAGGCAAGGAGCTTGTCTGCTTGTTTGTTCCAGAGGCCTGTTGAGCAACCGGGAGCTTGAGGCTCGGGTTGCGGCCTGGTTGGCCTTGACGAGGCCTGTTGGAGCGCGCAGTGGCCAGTGGTCTGGCTGCCTGTGGGCAACCGCGAGCCTGGCGGCTTGGGTCGCGGCTCCATTTAGCCTTTTAGGAGGCCCGCTGGCTTGAGGTGGTGGTGGCCAGCACCCATAGCAGCACCCTGCCCAACCTGGCCAAGCCTCTAAAGGCCCCCTGCTTATCCTATATTTTATTAAAAACTACAGTTCCCATGATTCCCTAGCACTGAGCTAGGGCAGTTAAAGTGGATTCAATTTGCACTATTTCTGGCAATCTGCAAAGGCCCTATGACTTGCTTAAGATCACCCAGTTGGTTTACATGGCTGAACCTGGGTTTGAACGCTGGTCCCCAGAGTCATTAGTCTAGTTTTCAAACCACTACACCACACTGACTCTGCTTGCTTTTTTAATTTATTTATTTATTTAATTAATACAATTTAAGGGCTCCCTGTGACAATCAGGGCCCTCCAACTTTAGCCTTTATCGGCTTTTGTTTATAGCCTCTCCCACCCGGGAGAACTATCAGGGCCCCTTCATCCCCAAGGCTGCAGCTGACGAGCAGAACCCATCACTTGGGCCGCTTCCTCACCAGGCCAACGGGCCCCTCCCAGCCAGGAGAATGATCATGGGCCTTTGTATAGCACAGGCCGGAGCTGGCGGAGCAGAGCCCTCTCTTTACCAGGCCGCTCCCTCTCAGGCCGACGTAGCCCACTTACTAAGGGTGCTGGCCGCCACCACCTCAAGCCAGCAGGGCCTCCTAAAAGGCCAAATGGAGCTGCGACCCAAGCCGCCAGGCTTGAGGTCGCCCACAGGCAGCCGGACCACTGGCCACCGCGTGCTCCAACAGGCCTCATCAAGGCCAACCAGGCTGCAACCCGAGCCTCAAGCTCCTGGTTGCCCAACAGGCCTCTGGAACAAACAAGCAGACAAGCTCCTTGCTTGTCTGCTACTTAAAATGGCTGCCGCCATTTCTAACATGTTTTCTAACATGTTATTTTTTTGTTATCCTCCTTTTTTGTTATCCTCCTTTTGTTATCCTCCTTTTCTAACATGTTATTTTTTTGTTATCATTTTAGTCTTTCCCTTATTGATCTGCAATTCTGAGCTTTCCTCAGATTCAGTTAATACTTCATCTAATGTTTTTATACTTTGTGTGAGTTCCTCTAAGAATATCACCAAAACATCTGCAAAGGCCCACAGTTTATATACTATATACTTTGCTCCTTGGATTTTGTTATTTTTTGATTTAACATCATTTTCTGCTCTTCCATTATGGGGTTTTTTGCTATCTTATCCAGGAATGTTTTCATCTTGGCTTCTTTAATTTCTTTCCTTTTATATAGATCAGAACAATATCTCTGGAAAATTATTTTTATTTTCTTTTGTTCTGTTATTATCTCATCCCCCATCCTGTATTTCTCAGATTTCATTCTTTTCTCTTTCTTTCTTTAACCTATACACCAACCATTTCCCCTGTTTATTAGAATTTTCAAAATAATACTGATTTGTATATTTTAACTTTTCCTCGATCTCCTCTGTTATTTTCATTGAGATTTGTTTTTTGTAATATTTTTATATCTTTTACAATCTCTATTTTACCTGGTGTTTTCTCATTTTGATAATATTTTTCATCCAGATTTTTGAAATTAGGACCATATCTATTGCAGGCATAGACTAATGACTTTTTGAATAATATGTAGATTCTTGTGCATTACCATATTTTTCCCTCCATATATCCACCAGTGCTAAATGTTCTAATACGATATCAAATGACCCAGTTGGGGGGGGGCAGATGGATGGCACAGAGCTGCCCTGGGAAGCAGCAGATTGGGGCTGCAGCTACCCCATGCTGTGGCCCTGATCGTCTCTTTTGCCATTCTGAAAAGAGTGGCAAAATGCCGCTCCTTTCAGGGGCAGCTGCCCCTCCCCATCTCTGCGTCCAGGCTGACCCTTTTAGCTGGTCTGCAGAGGCCCTTAGTTTCTCTTGATTGTTCTTTACATCTTTCTCTGATTTCCTATCAGATTAATAACCCCATTCAATCTCTCATCATAATCAAGGATTCATAATTGTATTCTAAAATTGTGTCCATCAAGTTTTTATAGAAATTTTTTTCTAACCGGCAGTATACCTCCACAATTAATACCTTATTTTCACCTATATTACTTCAACTCCAATATAATGGCCTTTGGCATCATTGCAGATCTCAACTGATAGTAATTTTGGAGTGATATCAAGAACAATTTTTTTTTGTATGGTGATGCTGTTGTGTATTCTCTCTCAAGTTTGTTGTTCTTTAACAATCTCACATCTTTCTTTCTTATTCATGTTTCCTGGAAGCAGATAATATCATACTTATTCTTCTTTATATGGTGAAACACTTTCTTTCTCTTCTGGGGAATGTTAAGTCTATTCCAGCTGTACATCATAGGAGCTTTCTAAAACTTTTATAATGCTTTAGAAGGATCCTTCCACCACAAGCCTGTTTTTTTTTTAAAATACATTTGCTGTTCCCCTACAAGAAATGTGTCTCTTGCTTTGGCGGTGGGTCTTGCCTGCTACTCAAAATGAATGACACCAGGAAATCGGTTGCTAAAAATATACAAGTTGAGTCAGTGTATCATTTATTGCTGAGTCATGTCTAAGTCGAGTAATTGAAGTGACTTGAGTCTGACATGAATCTGAGTCAATTGACTTGAGCAGGGGTAGGCAGCCTTTCCCCTTTAAGGGCCAAGGGACTTCAGCTCCCAGAAGCCTCAGCCATGTTAGCCAATAGTCCCATATTGGCCAATAGCTCCTGGGATTGTGGGAGCTGAAGTCCCTCGGCCCTTAAAGGGGAAAGGTTGCCTACCCCTGGTCTATATCATTCACTCATCCTCTATTTTAACCACAAAGATCTGAAAAGGTTACTTTCCACTAGGTTTGCATGTTTAGTATTTTTTTTGTGTCATATTTCTCTATTAGCAGGTTCGCCACCCCCAGTATGTAAAAAAAAAAAAAACAACTTGTGGGTGTTTGGAAAACAATAATTGAGAAAATATTCTCCCTTTGTTCCAGAAATAAATGTAACATTCCTCACATCTCTAATGCCCTCCCTGCCCTTCCTAGCTAACCTTTAATTTTGGACATATTAATTTACTTCTGTTTTAAAAGAACTTTGTAAAAAATTAATATGAATAGAAAAGAGTCATAATTTTGCAAAGGATAGCTTTAAAAATGTCTAAGGTAGGAAACAGTCAACCAAGAGAATTCTTCTTAGGAGAGTTGAGTTAAAGAGAGCATGTACAGAGTGTCTGCCTGATATTAGTGAAATTTTTCTTGTTCTCCATGCCAAAACAAACAAAGATTCCCAAACAGCTCTGGCATTTCAAGTGTTTCCTTCAACTGTGAATTGCATTTGAACCACTGTTCTTTTTCTACTGGGTGATGTTCAAAAACAGAGAGATTAAACCATGGCTTCCCTGTTACTTTGCTCCTTTGAACTTCCTAGAGTTTTTGATCATGATCCAATTCACTGGTTGTGTAGCCTAGCATTATGCAAGTATAGCTAATATGGCTATGCACTCACCTGTTTTGTAACAGTCACTCCAGCTCTCCACCCACTACAAGGAATCCACTATTTGAGACTCTTACATGGCACTTCTAGGCTGGTGCTGCAGTTTATCCTGGCATCACTGGATTTTCACTTTCTTGAATAGGAATGTACTCTTGCACAACCTCCAGGAACCCCTTAGGGGAGGGGCTGTTGAGAAAAAAGTCTGAAATCCAGCTTTTCCAATTTTACCCATGACACCCAGGGAAAGAGACTCCATATAGGATAATAATAAGTCCTTGATATAGTTATGATGAGGAATCTGTGCTCAGGACAAGAGGCTACTGTCAGAGCAGAACACAGAGAAACAGAATGATTTCCAATTAGCAAAGGAATCAGACAAGGTTACATATTTTCACTCTATCTGTTCAACTTGTATGCAGAACATATTATAAGAAAAGTAGGCCTGACACAGAAGAAGGAAGAGTGAAAATAGGAGGAAGGAATATCAACAATCTAAGATATGCAAATGACACCATAGTACTAGCAGAAAACCTCAGGGACATGGAACACCTTCTAAGAGGGGCAAAATTAAAACACAAGGAACTGAATTATAACATCACAGAGTCATATCCTGGACAGAAGACATTGTGGAATTCAAACTGTAGATTAGCCAGAGAGTTGTAAATCTACCTATCTAGTTCTGTTTGAAAGTTAAGTGCATGGGGAGCAGAAAGAATGAACTACTAATATAGACAAAAATAAAGATGCAAGGTTGTGGCTGTATTCTAAGAATCTGTGATTGATTTCTAGTACAACTGTGATGTTTGCATTTGCAGTTTTACAATGACCATGCTTATGGTGTACTCACAATCAACATCAGTCTCTCTGTGGAATGCTCACTCACTGGTTCCCAAAGGAGGATTTTTGATCAATTACTTGTTAGATCATAGAATACCTTTACCTGTAATCACTGAGACTTGGCTATCAATGGTCAGAATTCAAATTTCCCCCTATTACAGAAGCTGTCATGGGTCAGATTTTGTTGGCCTCTTTCCATATTTCTTGCCCTACTGACTCTTTTCCTTCTTATCTATCACCCTTTGTTTCTGCCATATATAACTCACATGGTGAACTGCTCCCTTTCAAAGGGTATTTTCAAGGCTGCCTTAAGCATGCTGTCTTGCAATCTTTATTAAAGAAACCCTCCCTAAATCCTTCACTTAGTGGGGGAAGCAGACAGGCAGCACGGGGCCACCCTGGAAAGCTGTGGATCGGGGCCAAGGTATCCACACACCTCGGTCCCACGGCACAGCATCCCAGCCCCAGGAAGGAGTGCTAAAATAATGCTCCTTCCACAAGACACCAAAGGTGTGCTGCAAAAGGCTGCCGGTGCACCTTCGGCTCCTCTTCCACCGCAGCGTGTGTGGACGCTGTGGCAGACAGACATCCTCGGACCGCCGGACATGCAGAGGGTCCGGCGCTCTGACGATGTCTTCGGGAAGGGGTTGGGGTGCCCAGCGTGTGGTTGCCCCTCTCCTTCCTTGCTCTGAAGATGGCGCTTTGCACCCTCTGCTTCCCCCCTTAGTGTTAACTATCATCCTGTGTCTCTGTTCATTTCTCTCTGAAGTTTTGGAGAGAGTGGCTCTTTCCCAATTGATGCCTTATTTGATCACAAATGGTTTTTTTTTTTATCCATTTCAGTCAGGGTTTTGTACAGGTCATTCTGGCACATGTAGTAAATAATATTTTTAGTGACAGAGGCTTGACAGCAAACATTGGTGCTGATCCTATTGGATTTCTCTGCAGCCTTTGACACTTTGGATCATCAGATCTTACTACTACACTTGGCATCAGTGGGAATAACAGGGAACACTATGTCCTTGTTGAAATCTTTTTTGTAGGATTATTCCTCTGCTGTTTCATTTCAGGAATATATGTGAACAATCTTCTATGTAACTGTAGGAGCACCTCAAGAATCAGTATTGGGACCTTTTCTTTTTTTTCATTATATATGCGTCCCCTGGGATTTCTTATTCCAGAGGCGAGATTCCAATATCACAGCTACACAGATGACACTCACATATTACAGCAGGGGTAGGCAACCTTTCCCCTTTAAGGGCCGAGTGACTTCAGCTCCCAGACTCCCAGGAGCTATTGGCCAACATGGGACTATTGGCCAGCATGGTTGAGGCTTCTGGGAGCTGAAGTCCCTTGGCCCTTAAAAGGGAAAGGTTGCCTACCCCTGTGTTACAGAGCCTTGATTCAATTGATGCCTGTTCAGTGTTTTTCTGTGGATGACCACTCACCATCTTAAACTGAACATAGATAAAACAGAGATCTTCGTGTTTCAGCTTGACCACCCAGTAGCTCCACTTCATGCTCTTCACCATGTTTGCAGGGTTACATACCTGTCTTGGTTGCCAGGAGCCTTGGAGTCCTCCTGGATGATTGTTTGTTGGAGCAACTGCTAAAACATGTAACTTCTATCTTCTGAACATTCATAGGATCCATAGGTTTTTGACTATCAAAGCTGCCCATTTGCTTGTCCAGGCCCTGGTTATTTCATGCCTGGACTATTGTAATAGCTTACTGGTAGGTTTACCTTCCTCCTCTGGTTTTAATCCAGAACAGTGCTTTTTGGGTTATTTCAAATCTCCATACATACTCATATGTTTCTTCCCCTTGTAGATCCCTCTACTGGCTACCAGTTTGGGCCAGGGCTCAATGCAAGCTTTTGAACCTGGTATTTAAGGCTCTGCACTTTAACCTTCCCCAGTATCTGGCAGCTTGGCTATCATGGTATTTACCTTCTAGAAATGTAAGATCTACTTGCAAGGAATTATTTGGTGGTTTCATCAACACGTATGGCTCTGTCAAGGCTGACTGGAAAAGGATCTTACCCATTTTCATAAAGGGTTGAAGACCTTCTCTTCAACCTACCAGACTGAGGGCCTCAGCAGACGGACAGCCATGGGCCACCCCGAGAAGCCACGGATTGGGACCGAGGCTGCCGCACACCTCAGCCCCAATCCACTCTTTTTCCGGCCCTGGAAGGAGCATTAAAATAGCGCTTCTTCTGCAATGCTCAGAAAGGGCACCTCAAGAGGTGGCATGTGCCTCTTCACTGTCTCTTCTGGCTATTCTGGACACTGAGCTTGAAGGACATCATCAGAGCCCCTGTTGTGTGCAATGACGGGTGCTCCGATGATGTCCTTAAGAAGGGGTTGGGGCGTTGGGCGTCCGGATGCCCCTCTCCTTCCTTGGCGGGGTTTATGTTGCTGAATGTGCCTAAGATGGTCAAGATGGTTAGTGACTGATAAGGAGTTTGTTTTCAGTATATTAATTTATTATTTTATTATCTTAGTATTTTAATGTTGTGTTTTATCATCCAGTTTTGATTATATATGTTTGATGCTCCTCCCTTTTGTGCAAAGGGTGTTATAAATAAACATTGTTGTTATTAAAAGAATTTGTTTCATGGCTGCAGTGAAATGAATATTTGTAATATATTTTATTATGCAGACCAAAGGATAACTGAAAATCCAGCCTCTCCCACTTATGCATACATTGGCACAATGACTGTATTTTGAAATTTAATACTGGTGGCTATTTCTGTGTATTGTATTTCCAACAAGATGCTTTGAAGAGTGGATTGTGGTATTAAAGCAGCTATCTTACTCTTTGTGTTTGCATTTATATTTGATGTAGCTGATCCTACATCCTCTTTGTGTATATTGAGAAAAAACAACAACAACTGAAGACAATGGTTGAACATGAAAAATCTTAACTAAAGCTTTATGTGGAATTGATCTTAATAAAACATACACAGAAGAATTATAAAATAGCTTTACAGGTTTAGAGCTAAAACTAATAGATTGAAGTAGCAAATAAATAAATATCAGCATTATTTATTGTACATTCAAATGTTAATTAGACACAGTCAGATTTAATGATGAAGCCAGAAGCATAATAGTTTAAATTAAACAAATTAAATATATCCTTAAGGAAGAAATGAGAATTTCTTTTCCAAGTTGTATATACATAATTTAAGCAGAAAAAACACACTAAAACAAGTACAATATTATGAAGATTACAAATAGAAAAATCAGCTTAAAATACCTTCAAAGTGCTAACTTGGTGTGTGTGTGTGTGTGTAAATATAGAGTGAAATAAAAAGCCAGTGTGGTATAGTGGTTTGAGTACTGGACTGGGACTCTGGAGATCAAGGTTCAATTCCCTGCTCAGCCATGGAAACCCAGTGGGTGACCTTGAGTGAGTAACACATTCTCAGACCCAGAAAACCCCAGGAAAGGGTTCACCTTAGAATCACTATAGTTGGAAAATACTTGAAGGCATACAAGAACAAGAACAACAAGAAGTGGCAAAAAGATTTTAAAAAATTGGTCAGCAAAGGTGAGATATGCAGTCCAATCTAGAAAGCCTTTGCTCATAATAAGATATAGGAAACAAATCTGGTGAAATAAAGGAATTAACAAGTCAAAAATTGTACTTAACAAGAGTTCCTCTCTCAAACTGATTTCATTTTCTCTAGTTCTGAACATGACCAAATGTTTTCAAAAGGGGCATGGATCAGAAATAGAAGCACTGTTCACTTGTTATTCATCACTTTCTTGAACATGTGAGCAGATGAGTGCTGAGCCCCACCATCTCTGTTGTCACTTACCTTCCATGGAAAATTATTATGTTCTGTTTACTTGGAGACTTTCCATGAAGATGACAATGTGGAGTGGAGGTGATATTATATGCTTTCCTTCTCTCTTGATCAAAGGTGAAGAATGTTCTGCCCTTCTATACTTTACAATTGTATTGGCACCTGTACTTAACAGCAATATCCTCTTGATCTGAATGTTCAAGTTCTGTATTGCTTTCACATCATCTAGTCTCCCATCACCACATACACACTCATATGAATGTCTGGCAGAAACAAAGAATATATATATATATATATATATATATATATATATATATATATATATGGGGAAAGCAATTGCAATAGACTCTTATTTACTTTGTCACCATTAAACACCTGAAATTTTGTTAAGTTCCATATACATGACATACATTTGCATTCATAATAAGCTAAGTATAATCATATATTAAATCAATATTTATTAGTGACAATATAATTATGACTTTTAAAAATGTGTTCAAGCAATGTATACCTACCGTATGTATACCTACTGTATTTTCTGGCATATAAGATGACCCCCAACTTTTCCAGTTAAAATATAGTGTTTGGGATATACTTGATGTATAAGATGACCCCTCTTCCAATGCAAACCAAATAAAAATTTTAAAACATCAGATTTGATTTCAACATGGTAATTTTAATTCAAATGCTTATGACATGCAGGTACTTAGAAGAAAAACTGTCACTTATAAACACAACAAACTACAGCTCCCATAGTTTTTTGTGGGTTTTTCGGGCTGTGTGGCCATGTTCTAGAAGTTTCTTTCTGCTGTTGCAGCCTCCACTTATATTTGGGAGACCATTTGGGAATATGAAGCCAAAAGCACTTATCATCAGGCACTGTTATGCTATGAGCAATTTGTTCTCTTGCCTATTTAGTACACTAAGGTAAACAGAAATCTTGCTCAACCCCTCATGGCCACTGCATTACTTTTGGAATAACAGCTAAAATTCATTTCTTTTGGAATAAAAGCTAAAACTCAGCTATACTCATTTTGCACTTCAGAGAACCTTTGCACAAACCAGGAACAAATCAGTTTCCTAAACATCCTCATAAGCTGAACTATGAAAAAGTACAGATAACACCCGGGTCATCAAATACTGTTCTTCTCATAATGTTCCCCCATTTCCTTATGGAATGTCCATCTTGTATTTATTTCACCAAGTATGGAACAGGCTTGCTTAACATTCATATTTCTCATGTTGAAAACTGATTTTTACAATATATTGGTATCTTATACCAAAATGGCAAGACAGATATTTTAGCACTGGACATATAGGTTCAGGTTGCAATAACCTAGGGATGTAATTCCTCATTAAGTTTCTTCTCAAAGATAGCAATGAGTAATTTCAGCAATTTTTGAATGTCTTCAAAACTCCACAGTTTTGGAAGTCTTGTTGAAATTTGGAATTTAATCTGTGTGGGGGGGAAATCGCATGTTGTTGTTTTGCACAGAAAGACCCCCCCTCGACTTGTCGAGAGGGTTTTTTTTGTTGCGCCAGCCATTTTGGGACAAGGGACAACTGGTTGATTGGGCGTGCAGGAAGTCCCGCCTTAATTCCTCCATGCTTAGCCAATCAGCTATTCTACAAATTTTTGCAAAGCATGCTGGGAAATCTTGTGGTGCATAAGACAACACGAGATTTCCTGCGGGAACTTAGGGCTATATAGCCCTGCGCTACCATGTAGCGGCAGCCTTTTTAGAGCAGCAGCTGAGCGACCCAACCCACCCACCCTAATTTTAGTGTTTGGTTTTAGGCTACTCTTAGGCTTATGCTGGTCGCCTTCGGGGGCCGGGAGCGAATTTTTTCCCAGGGCTTTCCCCTGGGTTTTTCGCCCTCCCTGAGATTAATTTGTTATTAGATCGTTGGATTTGGGTCATATTCCCAGTGTAATTCTGTTATGGTTTTATTGTCAAGTTTTGTGATGTCTGTTTGATATGAAAGTTAATTGCTTATTCACATGATTTCTAGCTTAGTCACAACTTGGGGACTCAGGGTCTGATTCAAAGTTATAGTCTTCATACTAGTGTGGACGGGTAGCGACCCCCTACCCTCAGGCAAATAATTGGCTAATTAAAAAATTAATTCAGATTAATTAGGGTAAATTAAATTAGGGGAAGTGACATCAGTTGTTAAGTGCACGACATCATTAATATTAGTTATGTCATATAATGAAATATGATGTCATTTCCAGTTGGGAGGGGTGAAATTGTTTGATATTGTTATTTACATGCTTTGTCACAATATGTGAAGGACCACCCACTTTGGTTGGTTACACCTTCACTTACACATGTGACAAAGCATTGTGTATTTAATTGTAAATTGTTTGTAAATAGACCCTGTACAGCAAAAAATAAAGTTTTGGCCTGTTTATACCCATAAGAGGCATCACTTGTCCTTTGTGCTGGTGCAATTCATTTTATACACAGGAAGCAGGCTTTTCTACATGGAAAATATTTCAATGCAGAAATGTTAATTCCTGCATATAAAACATTCTTTTATGCACAGAAAATGCTGTAATTCAGGATTTATTATGTGTAAATTTTGTACAAGGTTTATTTTCTTAGAAAACAACATTTTATTCACAGGAATTAACATTTATGAATTATCAGCTTGGTAATGCTATGGATATAGCATATCTTGACTTCAGTAAGATCTTAGACAAGGTCCCCAATGATATTCTTGCAAAGAAGCTAGTAAAATATAGGACAGACGATGCAACTGCTAGGTGGATTTGTTATTGGTTGACTGGCTGAACCTCAAGGGTGCTCAGTAATGGCTCCTCTTCATCCTGGAGAGAAGAGACCAGTGGGGTGCCACAGGATTCTATCCTGGGCTCAGTGCTAGTCACCATCTTTATCAACGACTTGAAGAAAGAATAGATTTGCAGATGACATCAAATTTTCATGTGACATCAAATAAAGAGGAGTAGCTAATATCCCAGAGGATAGGATCAAAATTCAAAATAACCTGAATAGATTAGAAAGCCAGGCTAAAACTAACAAAAATGCATTTCAACAGAGGGAAAATGTAAGGTACTGCACTTAGGCAGAAAAAAAAATGAAATGCATAGACATAGGATGGGGACACCTGGCTTAACAAGACCACATGTGAATGAGATCTAGGAGTCCTAACAAACCACAAGTTAAACGTGAGTTGACTTGTGCCCAGAAACTAACTGGCAGCCAATGGAGCTATTTCAACAGGGGCATTGTGTAGTCTCTGTAATCCACCCTAGTTAAGTCTGGCTATCACTTTTTGGACCAGCTGAAATTTCTGAACACTCTTCAAAGGCAGTCCCAAGTAGAATGTGTTAAACTAGTACAAATGGGATGTAACAACAGCAGGTACCACTGTGGCTAGATCCAGCCACTCAAGGAGCAGGCATAGTTGGTGCACAGGCTTTGGATGTGCAAAAACACTCCTGGTCACTGCAAAAACCTGGGTCTCTAGGTTCAAAGCTGAGTCCAGGAGTGCCCTCAAACTATGAACCTGCATCTTCAAGGGACATGTAATCTTCTCTAATGCAGGATGTGCTCCTATTCCCTGATGAATTCCAAATGTCCTGGAGCACTTCTGTCTTGTGTGGATTAAGTTTCAATTTGTTTTTCCCCTCATCCAGTTCATTACTGATGACAGACACTGGTTTAGGACCAGAATAGCCTCCCTGGATTAGGGTGGAAAGGAGTAGTAGAGTTGGGTGTCATCAGCACTGCACTCCAAAACTGGTCAAAAAAGGTATCTCACAACATAATGCTCCAGTTTGAGGATACAGAGAAAGAAAGACTTGGGATGGACACAGATGGGATTCCCACAATCTTTAGTTCAATGCCTTAGGGATCCCATATGACATTGGTTTGGATGGGTTTTCAGAGTGATGTGTGATTCCTCACTCTAAAGAGCCCTCAGAACAAGGCAAGATTATAGGGGGTTGCAGACTGCCAGAAATAGTGCAAATTCAGTCCACTTTTAGGGTTAGGGTTAGGGTTAGGGAATCATGGGGACTGGAGTTTATTGTGGCACCAGAGCTCTCTGACAGAGAAGGCTCAATGTCCCAGGAAAAAAACAATCCCCATGATTCCCTAGCACTAACCCTAACCCTAAAAGTGGACTCAATTTGCACTATTTCTAGCAGTCTGCAACCCCTGTATATTCTCAAGAAAGCCACAACAGCTGTTTTTTCAGAGTGCACTGATAGCCATTCTGGTAAGTGGAACAAAAGCCTGTACATTTTAATACACCAGTTTTAACCATCATAGGGACACATATATGGGGGGTGGGGGGTGGGAACTGTCAACATGATATACAATTGTAAAAATGATTGATTGGTAACCAATATACAATTTTTCTCATGAATTTCAGGAGAGTAGAATCTCTTTTCACAAACTAACCTCAGTAATTTCTGTATTGGACAGGGATAGAAATAATATAAAAAATGTGTTTCTTGAGTGTAAGGAAATCCTTATGTAAGTATCATGGACTGACCAGAATCTTAGCAGTATGGACATTCTTCAGCACAAAATTCACATTTTTAAATGTTTTCCTCATTGTTCTCTCTCTCTCTCTCTCTCTCTCTCTCTCTCTTTTTTTTTTTTGCACAGCAAATGTTTCCTGTGTAGAAAATTTAAAAATGCCACATGTGAATTTTGCAGAGATAAAGTTCCAAACTGTGAATAGCCTTAAAAAAATGTCAAGGTTTTTTAAAGACTTTTTGTCAACAGGAAGAAAATTGCTAAAATTACTCATTACTTCCTTCAAGAACAAAATTATTAACAAATTATATTTATATTAGGGATATAGCTAGCAGAAATGATAAAGATGGGAGTGAAGTCAATGCACATATCCTCCTTGTACCACAAGTTCTTTGAACGAGTTAAGACTACTTTCATGGACAATACAGTAAAAATGTAAATGTTACTCACAAATTTTCACATCCTCAGTAAAGAGTGTATTGTCACATAAAATGAACCATGTCATGGAGAACATGGTCAATTGGTCTTAAGTTTTTCACATTTCAAGATTTAGCAAAAAATGAATAAATGTCTTACAAAAGAAATACTTGCTTTTTACATTTATTTTTTTTTCTGTAAGATATACTTTTATGCATAAAAAGCAACATATTTGAGCAGAAAACAATGCATTTTTAAACATGCTGATTTCTGCAAAACTTATCTTTTTGTATTAAAGTTATTTAATGCAAAAAATACTCAATATTGCCATCATTGAACTATGCAGAAAACCACCCATAATTTTGACTTCTATGCAGAAAACATATGAAATTAAAATTTCTTGCATGTATGTATAACATATCCAAAAGAATTATACCTCTACTTTGTAGTCCACTTTATCTAATGCACCAAATGAAGATAGTTCTATTTAGACATGTAAAATATATTAATTTTCTTCAACCTCCACTAACATTTTCTTCCTGCCCTTGTTTTGTATTGATTTGAGTGAGACTTTGTGTCTTTTTTCCTTCCTGTGCATATTTTAAAGGCATTTCCTAAGGCATGCATTTGTTTACACAATTCATGCAATGTATAAACTGTTTCTCATTGTTTATAATGCATTTCTTTCTATTTTTTTGGAGTTATCCCTGTTTTAGCAGTTCACATTTTAAAATATGCAGACTGTTTGGTGTGAACTTTTTTTGGAAATGTTCTGTGACTCTTCCAAATATGTGAATGCAACAAGTTTTGGCACTTGCTAAAATGCCACTTTCAACACAATTTATCTCCTTTTCTAGCTGTAGTGTAATGTCTAACTATAATGACTATTGGTACAATATATCTGTATGTTATAAGATCCCATAGAATCCTTTTTTTGTATTTATTATAAGGTATCATTCTCCAATGTAAAACCCTCTGTATGTTTTGGATGCATAATTCCAAGCCAGCACAATAAAGCCACAGTTCCTTGAAGGCCAAAGATGATAGGAGCTATAGTTGAAAATATCTTAATTGTGACAAGTTTAGGAAGCTTCAGCAGAAGGATAGAACTCCCCTTCCCAATCTGATTGAAGACAAATCCTCACATTCACCTTCATGCTGTGCACCAGCAACTGTGACTTTAAAATATGTGGAAGGGAGGTGCTCTGCATAAGAAAATATTTTCTTTTGTTGTTTTAATCACGGTAACTCACTCCTTTAAATGAATGAAATGATTTTAAATGGCAGAAATGTAAAACTACTTTGTATGATGGAATAAAACAATTCAAATTACCTTAGCAAGTTGCATCTTCTAACAAACCTGTGGAGTATTATAGGCTGTTAAAAGGAATCAATGTGAAATTCTTCAGCATTTCCATTTGCCAACTCAAAGTTGATATAATCATCTTTTAAAAGACTTGAAAGAAATACTTATGAAGACTGGCATTAAGCACATTTCTAGACGCTATGTTTGCAACACTATATGCTTCTCTCTTGTCACTTACTGGCAACCAAATGATATTAAGTAGGCAAAGTGCAGCTCTTGTAATATAAGGATAACTTAATCAATCTTTACTGATGAACCTACATTAAGGCCACAGTCCGGAATAGATGAAAATAATCACTAAGTACCTTTTAATTGTGAGATGAAGTACATGAAGCAATTAGAACACTTAGAACTTACTATAAAAATGTAAAGTACTGTTATTAGTACTTATTTTATAATAAGTACATTTATTAAAAAGGGCTTCTGTGCTTTTAAATTAGCAAGGAACAATGCATACAAAAGGGTACAAAGATACAAATTCACTTGCAAACTTAGAGTCTTTACAAACTGCCAGAAATAATCCAGCTTGAGACCACTTTTGTCCTGGCTCAGTACTAGGGAATAATGGAAATTGTATTTTTTTTCTGAGACATTGAGCCTTCTCTGTCAGAGAGCTCTGGTGCCACAATAAACTGCAGTTTCCATTATTCCCTAACACTGAGCTAGGGCAGTTGAAATGAACTCAAGCTGCATTATTTCTGGCAATCTGTAAAGACCCTTAGATACAAATTAGAAAACTCTGTCCTCAGAAAAATTATTTGCCCCAGAGATATAATGTCATGTTGATCAAAAAAAGTAAGAGGGAGGAGATGCATGGATCTGTAATGGCCAATAATGCCTCTTATTACAATGGCATATATATATAAGCTGTCAACAGTTTCTCCTAGCAATTGAATTTTATACCCATGAATTAGAAAGCTTCCACTGAATTAAGCTGAAATTACTGCTAATTAAGAGTTTGCAGTGGCTCAAATGCTTAAGACGCTGACTCTGTTGACTGCAAGATCAGCAGGTGGGCAGTTCAAGGCCTGGGTGCTGTATGATAGGGTGAGCTCCTGTCACTAGTCCCAGCTTCTGCCAACCTAGCAGTTCAAGAGCATGCAAAGGCAAGTAGATAAATAGGTACCACTTTGGTAGGAAGGTAAACAGCATTTTGTGCAATCATGCTGGCCACATGATCACAGAGTAGTCTCTGACAACACCGGCTCTTAGGCTTAGTAATGGAGATGAACACAGACACGACTTGACAACCTTGTCAATGGGGAATACCTTTACCTTTACCTTTAAGATGACATAGGTTTGGAGCCTTAATTGGTTGTATCCTCATTATGCAACAACTTTCAATAGTACCTGGGTTAATGTGATGCTAAACAAACCAAAAAAATCATGCTGTTGAACAATTATGGCCTACAGTCTTACAGTTCATCTTGCACCTTTCTTTGCCCATTTAGAGGGTAGAAGCATCCAGGAATAAACATGCAATACTATCTGAAACCCTGTATATGGAAATAAACTCCAATGAAAGAAATGATACTTCATTTTAAATCAGGGGTAGGCAACCTAAGGCCCGGGGGCCGGATGCGGCCCCCCGAGGCCTTTGGACCAGCCCAAGGCCGGTCCTGCCACCGCCACTGCCACCGCCACTGCCCACCATGATGATATTATTGTTATTACTTGTTCTTGGGGTTTTCTTGGCAAAATCTCCACAGGGGTTTTGCTATGGCTTTTCTGGGGCTTAGAGAATGTGCATGCATATATTTTTTTAATTTTTTATTTTTTTAAAAAAAACACATTTATTTATTTATTTATTTATTTATTTATTTATTTATTTATTTATTTTTGGTGCCTCGGCCCCCCAATTGTCTGAAGGACAGCAACCCGGCCCCGGGCACAAAAAGGTTGCCTAGCCCTGTTTTAAATAACTGAATATAGAATTGAATCAATGCCAGCCTGAAGTACAAACATATTGCTTTCAGTTCCAAAGTTTCCTTTTAAAAATGGTTCAGTCATGGCACTACACTTAACACCAGCATATTAGACAAATGATCATTAAACATGCCCTTGTATAAATCCATGTGCCAGCATGTAGAGAAATCCATTTTTACACAACACCTTTAGCAAAATCAATAACATTTATGGATACCTTGAGAACTGTTCATCAAGACAATTACATTTTTACACCCTGTATGAAGAATGGGCACAGAAATAGGACATATTAAATTATGATGTAGTACTCTATAAATGCATAATAAATTTGATATTTCCATTTTCTTTTAGTGATGGCATTAATATGTTTGACCTTACTCCATCAGTCAGCAATGAAAACATTTTTCAAAACCATAAGACTGCTTTTAAGATAACAAATGATATGTTTCAATTATGGGTTTCCATTTCACTTTCCTCTAAAGGTTTTCACTGCATTTATTCACTAGCTTCATGTATTATCTTTAAGTAATTCACTCTGAAGTAGGCCCCATGTTTTTAATTCAATAATAGTTATAAGGATTGTGTCCTTGATTCTATATAGGTAATTTGAATGGTTTTTTGATATACTTTGGATACTAAAACAAATAAGCTAAAAAAGAATAGATATAATTCACTGTTCTCAGCCACTGGGATTGATGATCATTTTGATATAGTAATAGAGAAAGTAATTAAGTAATTAAGGTCTGGAATCTGTAATAATAATAATAATAATAATAAAATTTATTTCTATACCACCCAATGGTTACCCAATCCAGGCGGTTTACAAGTTAAAACAAATTACAATAACAGGATATCCCTCCCCCCCTTAAAACAGTATTAAATAATGATACAATTAAAACATCAAACAATATAAATGAATTAAAAAATCTGATTGGTTAGTATCAAGTACAGCACACTCATTAAATGAATTGTTGCATCATGAGCATATCCAGAGAAGGGGAATGGTGGAATGTCTGGAAACTATGCCCTATGAGAAGTGATTTAGGGGGTAAGTTTAAAGGGTGACATAATAGTCATGTTAAAAATTTGAAGAGATGTCATATTGAAGATGGAGCAAGCTTACTTTCTGCTGCTCCAGATGCTAGGACACAGAGCAATGGATGCAAGCTACAAGAAAAGAGAGTCCACATAAATAAGAGAAAGAATATCCTGGCAGTGAGAGCTATTTGGTGGTGGAATATAAAGCCTTGGAGAGTGGTGGAGTCTTCTTCTTTGGAGAATTTTAAACAGAGGCTAGATGACCATCTGTTGGGGTGCTTTGACTGTGTGTTCCTATATGGCAGAGGGTTGGACTGGATGACACTTGTGGTCTCTTCCAACCCTATAATTCTGTGATTATGTTATTCCTTAGGTAAATCATTGTTTCAGTTATTCTCCTGTAGTTTCTATTAACAATATAGGCCAAAATTACTTCTATATCCATGTGTGTGTGTATGTGTCTGTGTGTCTGTGTAAAATGTTAGAAAAATGTAGGGATATTTTTCTCCATCTCATAACTATGGCTGTGAGTTTGAGAACACAGAATGGGACCATGTATTCCCCATGCCTTTGTCATGCCCCTTTCCAACCTGTATTTTCCCTTCCCAAGTGATACATCAGGGTGTAATATCTCAAGGTTAAAGGTAACCATTGTTAGGTCATAGCAGTATTTCACAACCTGCTTTGAATCATACTAAGAACCAATGAGTATAAAGCTAGATAATGGTTAATATTCACAACAGAACAAAAGTAATGAATTTAAAAGGTGAGAAAGAAGGGAGAGAAAACACCTAATCCTACTGCCAGCTTCCACATTGTAAACATACAATCCTCTCTTCTTTTACTTTCAACCTTACCCCCCCCAAAAAAAAAACAACCACAATGGCCACTACACTTAGTGTGCCTACTAAGAACATTTAGTTCTCATTGGGATTCTCCCAACAGTCCCTCCCCTCCCACTGGTAAACCCTATTATTACACAAGGCCTGTAGGCACCTTCCTCTTTATGTGTAGTTGGTGCAAGAAGCCCACCCCAACCACCTTCTAACATGATTATAAATATAAACACAGCACAGGCTTGTTCTATGAACCTTGTTCCATACATACACTTACAAGACCTGCTCAGAAGTAAGTTCATTTGTGATTTTAATCTGGATAAACAAACAAAAAAGTGTAAAAAAATATGGCTGTACTCTGGCAAGATCCTTACAAATTTCAGTGGAATTTCTGTTACAGCATCTCTTGGTAGACCTTGTAGAATCACAACGTAATGGACATAGAAAGTACATATTGCATCAAATCTATCTACCATATTTGAAACACCATCCCTCTATTTCTAAAGGATGGATGATCAGTCAGTGGTAGCTTTTTGATCTGGTGGAAGGAAGATTGTCCCCTGAAATGCTGGGAGAGTGACACCATTTAGTCCAAGAAGCAGCCATGAAAGCAATCATAAACAAAATCAGTTTTAATTTGCATGAAAGCATTTTAAAAAGAGGGCTTTTAAAAGAAAGATATAATTTTAATTAGGCATATTTAAAAGCCAACTATGTTCCAATGTATCTTGTGCTGATTTTTAACAATTCCTTTCTATGTCTTGTTGGATATATGGGATTCTGTCCATAGAGCTACCTTTGCAGTAAACATTATAGTTTTTCTTTAGATTGTTAATAGTGCAGATCACTCTATGAGTTCCCGAGACATTCATTTTCAATCTCTGCAAGCACTGGTTTTCCCCAAAGCTTTAACAATCCACAATTTCTGCTTTAAACAAATAACCACAGGGGCAAACAGAGGGAGAACAATCTTTAGATACCCCTTAGTGAAACATCTGTTTGGACCAAACATACATATGTCTGTCAAACAATATGGACATTTAATCTTTCCTAGCATCTGAACCTTCAAGTTTGCCTTTCACCACAGTAGCAATCAAGTATTACTTCTGGGCAGCAGTAACAGTAACAGAAGTATACAGGATTCAGGAACTTTTTGCATATTACTTCATGGGGTAAAATGTTTTAAAGTGCCAAGTTTGCCAAAATCTCCATTAATTCCTGATCAAAAACAGAAAATTGTTGGTTTTGTGTGTGTGTTTCTGCGTGCACACAGAACATTGCAGAATTATAGAAAATCATCTTCAAGATCTGAATATTTGCCTGTCTAGCCCTGTATTGTGTAGTAGAGATGGCAGAACAAAGTAGTTTAATTTGCATTTTAATGCAAATTGATTAATTCATATTTTCTGAACCAGTAAATTAGGGATAAGAAACATGTGTCATTTCAGATATTGCTGACTGCAAATCCCATCTTCCATTACCAATGGTTGGCACTGATTACAAGCTCAGTCCAAAAATATCTGAAGAATGCCACCCAACTTTTTAGTATGTCAACCAAACTGCAGTTAATGTTCTTACCTGTTCCAAACACAGTCCAGGTTCTAGCCAAAGCCTGATTGCCACACAGTTGATAGCCAGGAGCTAATGAGCAAAGCAAGTCACAGTTCAGCACTTACTTTAATAAATGCAAACCTTAAGTCCCAAGTCAAGTAAATGACACCCAGAGTCAACAAACACAGTCCAGATCAAGCACAGAGTTCAGGAACACAAAAGGGAGCCAGGTAGGTCAGATAATCTTTGACAACTCCTGGAGGGCACTGCAGGGAACTTACAGATCAGCAACTCAACACACACTATAGTTTTTTTGTGAGTTTTTTCAGGCTGTGTGGCCATGTTCTAGAAGAGTTTCTTTTTGTCTATTTTCTTTCTCAACACACACTGCTCCTTAATTACTGCTTCCTATAAATCAGTGATTACCAAACTTTGATTACCCAGGTGTTTTGGACTTCAGTTCCCAGAATTTCTGACAGTTGGCCAAACTGTCTGGGGGTTCAAAGCACCTGGAGGACCAAAGTTTGCAAATCACTGCTATACATCTTCTGAGACTTCCTCAAGACTTCCCTTTGTTTTCTCCACTTGGCAAAGGTAGAGAGAAGTAAAATAGTCTTCTATATCTGAATGGGCAGGACTATCTGCCTGAGCTAGTATTGCACTCTGGTCTGAGATATATAGATCTGGAACCTTCTCCTGCTCTGGTGTGCACACTGGGCAAGTGTGATGAGGTAGTTGAGGTGTCTCCCAGAGCCAAGTTAGTAGCCTTCATAGTGTATCCCATCTTTCCAGAGGGCTATGAAGGCTTAGTTTGCTGTGGGACTTCAATATGAATTTACTTCATGATGATTGCAAGTCTATGCTTAAAGCTCCTCCTGCTAGTTCAATATACCATATCAGTAGAAGCCAATTGGCTGTGTTAATTGCAAAAAATTACATTCTACTAGCACAACACTAATTAGGTTGAGAGAAAGTATTTTCCTGAAAGCCTTTTGTAACAAAGGTCAGTATTAATTTTAAGTAACCCAAAGTAGAAAATCAACATTTACTTCTTTCATGTTTTTACCTTCAAATGTTTTGATTGGTACAAAGCACCAGGCTTTATGAGGTTTCAATCTAGATCTGTTCCACTGGGGTAACCTATCTTCCTTCTTTTAAGGCAGGGGTAGGCAACCTAAGGCCCGTGGGCCGGATGCGGCCCAGCAAGGCCTTTGGACCGGCCCCAAACCAGTCCTGCCGCCGCTGCCCCCCCATGATGATATTGATTACTGTTGTTATTACTTGTTCTTGGGGTTTTCTTGGCAAAATCTTCACAGGGGTTTTGCCATGGCTTTTCTGGGACTGAGAGAGTGTGCATGCATTTTTTTAAAAAAATTTAAAAATTCTTTTTTAATTTTAATTTTCATTTATTTATTTATTTATTTATTTATTTTTGGTGCTTCGGCCCATCAATTGTCTGAGGGACAGCAACCCAGCCCCCAGCTCAAAAAGGTTGCCTACCCCTGTTTTAAGGTAAAAACTGAATATGAAACCCCAATAATTAAAATCTTAAGCTGTGACAGAGTTTAAAAATATAATTTTTAAATTATACTCCCAGAATTACCTGAGCCAACATGGACAATAGTCAAATATCATGCTAGTTGGAAGATTCAGGAAATCATGGCCCCAAAAAAGTAATCTTTCCAAGTTCTGAGCCTTATTTATACAATATCACTCCCTCTGCTAACATTTGTAGGTAAAGACACCCCCTGACATGTTGGGAGGGGTTTCTTGTTGCGCCGCCATAAAGGACATGAGAGGTCTGATTGGACAAGCTCGCAGGGGCCTCTGGGTACCTGCGTGCTTGGCCCAATTATATTGCTTGTTTGAGTTAAGGAAGTCTCACAGTGATTGTGTTCTCGCTAGACTGCCCACGAGAGTTTGTTCTTTATAGCTCTGCGCTGCCACATGGCAGCAGCCATTTTAGAGCTTGAACTGAGCAACCCAACCTACCCACCCTTAATTAAAGAATTATGTTAAGTTACTTTCAGGTTTAGGCTAGTCGCCTTTGGGGGCCAGGAGGGAATTTTTCCCTAGGGTTATTACCCTGGGTTTTTCGCCCTCCCTGAGATCAATGTATAATCAGATTGTTGGGTACGGGCTATATGATAATAATAACTCATGTATGGGTCATATGATAATAATAACCCACAACTTAGGGGTTAGGGTCTATCTATTTGGAAATTTGTTTTTATTCACAATGGGGTGGGTAATGACCCCCATCCCACAGAAAAAAAATAATCTGGCTAATTAAATTTAATTGGGGTAAATTTGGCAAAGGTTACATTAAAGGAAGTGACGTATGCAATTAAATGCATGACGTCATTAAATTATTATGTCATATGACGTAATATGTCTTTTCTGGCGGGGAGGGGTTTGTAAATTTGTTGTTGTTATTTGTTTACATACTTTGTCACATGTGGTGAAGGACCACCCATCTGGGTGGGTTACACCTTCTCTCACACATGTGACCAAGTGTTGGGAGTTTAATTGTAAATATTGTAATTTAGACCCTGTACAGCAGAAAATAAAAGTTGTGGCCTGTTTAAAACAAAAAAGAGGCATCTCATGTCCTTTGTGCCGGTGCAAAACTCTGTGGCTACTTTTTCTTTGCTTCCATGTCACTTGTAAATAAAACTGAAGTAGTATTTATATACCATGCTCTATTTTCTGGCATCAGACTGCCAGAACCCATCTTATTAACTTCAGACTTTTGGTCTGTGAACATTTCACTTTACTTCTTGCCAGTTAAGTGTGACTCAAATGTATTCTCCTCCTGTCCTCATCCTTCACTGAGTCACTGACTGAAGTCTTCCCCTTCTGTTGCTGAATGTCATGTTTTCATTACTGATCTCTTGCTGACTTCCAAGCAGTCTGACAGCAGACTGTATGTATGAAAAGATCAGTAAAAACTTCACGGTTAACTATGTTGTCCTTGGCTGATATTTTTTTTTTTGATTTGTCAAAAATATTCCAAGGATCAGACTATATCCACCATTGCCACAATATTAAAAAGCAGCAAAAAATTACTGCATTATTCTGATATTAGTACAGCATGGAGTGTTGCTATTCAATCAATCACCCAGCAAGCCAGGATAATTTTTCAGAATTTTCTATTCTCCTCTTTCCCTCATTTTCTGTTCAGTCACCCTAATGGATACCCAGCATTTTATAGCTTTTGAACATGCTCAGCATAACAATGCACAAATATGCCATCTTCTCTTTCTTCCA
>JAIPUX010001232.1:110479727-110491066 GCA_020142125.1 Phrynosoma platyrhinos | reverse complement strand
AGTTGAATAATAGATGATGTCATTGTTTTAATTAAATTGAATGACGTATAATTCACCCAAAACTAATGTGTTCGAGTCCTTTGTGCCAATGCAACACTATACTGAGATAATGAAAAGAACTTCAGAAAGTTTGCATGGCACATGACTTTTTTATCAATTGAGCCCTCTTGTTTCACTGAATCTGGCAGAGAGAAAGCTGCCTCAACCCCAGTGAATTCTAACAATTTCAAAATAATGAATTCTTTCATATGTAGTATTAATGTTCAGATTAATCAGCAAATCTAGTGATTTAAGCCATTTGGGAGCAAGCATAACAAATTAATTATTTAGTGAATTAATTAGCTAGTTGTTCCCAAACTTTATTCCCTAATAGTTGTGAAATATTTCCAGGACAGAAAGCTATCACTTGTAATAGTTAAGAAAAACTGATTCTTCAAACTCTATCGCCTACTGAGTTGTGAAATGCTATAGCTGATTCTTAGCAGTTGTTTTCATCACATTAAGTCATGTCTTATTTTTGCCATAAGAATGAAGTCTATATGGCATATCATATCTGGAAGTGTCAGCCCAGGAACTTGAAAAGACACATCAAAATGCCATATGTTCTCTGTTTACAGAAAAACACAAGAATCAGCATTACAGTATGTTATTAAAGCATGAAGAAACCCCTCAATTTCTATGTCCTAATCTATACTTGGATAAAATATTTTTTGTCACAGAATTCTGACACTTCAAAAAGACATCTGGAAAATGCCTCCAAAAGATGCAGTTAGGACACATGACATATTAGGGGCAGATACTGGAAATGTAGTCCCCACCCTTTTGGGAGAATAAAAGGAGAGGGGAGGAAGATCTACTTTATGTTCTAAGTTAAGAATTGATCTAGGCTTTCATAGCTTTGTATTATATTGAGTTTTATTTTGAGCCCAGAAGGGGAGAATTGTATTGAAGGTTCCTAATTCTTCTTATCTTGTGTTCTCTTTCAAGTCATGTTTGACTAATTGTCATTTTATTCTTCATATATGTATTGACTGAATTCTGACTCCTTTAAATCTACAATAATTAGCCTGAATTTACATTCTAAGTGTCGTCATCATGTTATTTTTACATCAAACAACACTTCCTAATGGTCTCTTGTGTAATTCACTTGTGTTCTCACATATATACTCTTAGTCTTATTGTTATTCAGAGTCATTTAAGATATATCTCATATATCTATAAGGTACTCACAGGATCTATCGTTTACCATCACTATTTTAAGATAAGTTCTCTAATCTCCATTTACCCACTTTTTGTTACTTGTAACCTAATTACATCTGTTATAGCAAAATTTATTTATTGGGAACTATTCTTTCTTGGTTATTTCTATATCTCTCTGATTAAATCAGGCTGTTAAAATGTCCATTTCCTTTATTTCTGTCAATTTCATTAACCATTCATCAATCATCGGAGGCTCTTTTTAAGTTCTCTGGTCTCAATTCATAGTTAACTTTTAGTATCTTTCCAATTATAATATTAATCTTTTCCCAATAAACCTTCAATTTCAGGCATCTCCACCACATGTGGAACCAGGATCCACCTTTCTCATTACATTTCCAACATTCACTAGAATTAGTTTTGTAAATCTTAACAACTTTACTGGGTGTTAGATACCACCTATGCTCAATTTTAAAGTAATTTTACCTTAGATCCTGAGATTTTGTGAATTTCTTCATCTTGGTTCTTGCATAATTCCAACTTTCTACTCCAATCACCTGATCACAATCTGTTGCCCACTTTATGGTGGTATTAGATATCAAATCATCTTCTTATGCTCTTTCCATTAAAAAGTTGTACAATTTTGCCTTTCTTTTCTTTAGTTTGAATAATATTTTATCAATTTCATCTTCCCAAAATTCTTCACTCTTTAAGTCTATTTTGAATCACTCCTTGAATTGTAAATAAGCAAATCAATGCATCTTCAAATCCATTTCTCTTAACTCATTTATTTCCTTCATTTCATAATTATTCCAAGACACTCTCTTTAGTATATCTTTATATGTTAGCCATTTATTCAATTCTCTCCACCTTCCAAAAAAGGCTTCTTGAGATGATATCCACATCAGTATCTTTCTATAGACTCTCCTCTTAAGTTTCTCACACACATTAAGTAGTGCTTTTTTAATTATATGATGACCAAATTCCTTATGAAGAGATGTATGAATGCCACCCAAACTGATTATTAAAAACTTCCAAATTCAGTAGTCTTATGTTATCTAGTGTTATACATTCAGCAATCCAATTTAATGTGTTAGCTTGGTCATACAGTTTTAAGTCTGGTATTCCACCTCCTCCATCTTCTTTCTATCTGGTCATTGTTTTCCAATTAATCTTTGATTTTTTATTGTTCCATACAAATTTTCTCAAATCTGTTTCCCATTCTGTCATTACTTTTAGGCTTTTATAATGGGTATACTTGTTGATTTTATGGTGATTTATGAGTTAGCAGAGTTCAGTTTGCTGAAATGTCTGGCTGCTGTTCCACAGCCATTTACCTCACCACCCCGGAGTGTAGCATCTCCGTGCATTCTCCCAGGCTTGAAGACATAGCAGTAGTTCAAAGTAAGATTTTATTGTAAGTTGTAAAACAAGAGAAACAAAATAAAACTATATACATCCATCTTTGCAGGTAGAAAATATGAACACCGGAACACAACTGTTGTAAGTTAGAACAAAGAACTTTTAGCCAAACCCTCAAACTCCACCTTCTGGGTGGTAACATGCATAGTCATTGGATGAACAGCTTTAGCCCAGCGTTTATGCTATGTGTCATACATCATGTGATTCTGGTTCTCATAAAGCAAGACGAGCTCATTGTTTAGTTTTCAGTTTCCTGTGTTCTCAGGCTCCCTCTGCCTTTGTTGTGGCGTTCTATGTAAGTATGTTTATAGAAAACTGCACCTGCAAACTAAAGACTCTTTCCCAGCTTAAAAACTTTACTCAGAAGAGATTTTCACACATCTGTACATTTTCAGCTTTGGCTGCATATCCCATCCATATTCCAACAATACTTTGGAATAAAAATTGATTTTTGGCAAAATTGTCATCTTTATTGCTTCAAATCTTCTGATAGGGACAGTTGTAATTTGTCCCTTTTTCCCATGTCTTTTTAATTTCTTTCAATAAAGGTTTATAGTTATTATTAGAGGTCAATGTTATTCTTTGTTAATTATATCCCCAGATATTTAATTTTATTATATATTTTACAATTAATAGAATTTTCAATCTGTTGTTGTTCTTTCCTCTCTAAATTCTTAGTCATAATTTGTGTTTCATTTCTGTAAATTTTAAATCCCAAAACTTGTCCAAAGCTTTCTATTATTCAAAAAAAAAATCTCCATTCTTTGATTTGATTCTTCTACAATAATGACCAGATTGTCCATGAAAGCCCTCAGCTTATATTCTTGTCTTTTAATTTTTAGACCTCTTATGTCCTCATCTAATTCTATTTGCTAGAATTTCTAATATGATTATAAAAAGAAGTGGGGATAAGGGGAAACCTTGCCTTGTTCCATTCTTTATGTCAAAAGTAGATGTTTTATGACCATTTATAATCAGTTGCACAGTTCATTTTTCATAAATGCTCTTTATCCAGGATACAAAGTTTGTCCCCAACCTCATTCTAACTAAGATTTCCATCATACATTTCCAATTCACATTAAAGGCCTTCTCCACATCCACAAATGTTAATCCTAATTTCTTCTCATTGTTCCTCTCATAGTACTCTAAAATTTTCAATATAATTCTTATGTTTTCTTTCATTTGCCTTGAAGGAAGAAATCCCGACTGATCTTCATTTATATATTCCATTAATATACGTTTTAGTCTCTCAGCCAGAATGGAGGTCATATAATTGGATACCTTTTTGTCATTCTTTACCTTCTTTAGGAATCAGAGTAATGTTTGCATTCTTCCAGGATTCTGGAATACCATTTATTTTTACATCATTTAGAGTCTTTTGTAGTGGTATTTTAATTTCTTCTTGAAATTTTTTGTAGTACCAGGCTGTAAAACCATCCAGCCCTGAAGCTTTGTTTACTTTCATTCTTTTTATTGCTTCCTCAATCTCTTCCACTGAAGATGCTGCATTTAACAATATTTGATGCTTCTCCTTTATAACAGAGATACTTTGTTTATCCAAATAGTTCTTAATCATCTCCAGGTTAGTATCTCGTTCTCCATATAATTTTGTATAAAATTCTAGGAAGTTCTTCTCTATCTCTTCTTGTCTGTTCCTTAGTTTCCCTCCTTCCTCAATGCATTTTATTAATCTCTTCTCTTTTTCTGATCTAAGTCAATTTGCCAACTATTTCTCTGATTTCTTGGCATTTTTGAAATGTCTTTGTCTTATATATTTCATTTTCTTTTCAATTTCTTTTGCAAGTACACTGTTTAATTGCTGTCTTAGCCACTTTAAGTTTTTATTTTCTTATCATTTGTGGGATCTAAATTTAGCTCAGTCTTGGCTTTTAAGATCTCTTTTTCCAATTTCTCTAAATCCCTTTATATTTCTGTTTTTCTTCTGATCCCCTCTGTATCACCACTCCTTTCATATATGCTTTACTTGCATCCCACAGTGTTTTCATTGTTATATCCTCTGTTACATTGTCCAGAAAAAAAATAATCGAGTTTTAATTTTGTTTGTTCTAGAAAGGATTTATCATTTAGCAGTAATTCATTCTATTTCCAATTGAACTGTTTTGTTTTTGTTTCCAATGTAAGGGGAATGGGATTATGATCAGAATCTATTTTTAGTAAAATCTTCATCTTCTTTACCTTAGGTATTAAAGAATTTGAGACCAGAAACATATCAATTCTAAATGTAGATTTATGAGAGTCTGAAAAGAAATCTTTACTCTCCTTCTCTTCTCTGACATCTCCTCCCCAGTCATCCTTCTGTTAGGTTCTTTCTTTTATGCTTCCTTTTATTTCTATCTTTATTTCTTCACTCTCTGTACATTGTCCTGTCCCCAGTTCTCCTTCTGACATGTACTTTCTTTATCTTTGTCTTCTTTTCCAGCCACATAGTCCATCGCAATTCTCTCTTTAGAATTTTTTCCTTGCCTTTAGTTTCTGCCATCTTCTCCCCATCCTCTTTCCATTGTAGTCTTTCTTTTCTGACATCTCATCCTGTATTTTCACTCTGCCATTCTTCCTGCGCCCCTTCTTTTCCCATTTTTTTCTTCCTTCTCTTCTATTAGATCACCTTAGTTTTCTCCTCATAACCTTTCTGGGACCTGTTTCATTATAGTTTTGTTTATAATGGCTTCATCTTTATTTTATTAAAAGATTTAATTTAATTGTGGTCTTCCCTCTCTCTTCTTTCCTCCCCTAGGGAGACCTCTTCTTTAAACAAAAAGCAAAGAGAAAGTAAATTGCTAACTGTGATACAGTATTTTTTCAGATTCCCGTGACTCTTATATTGTTCAAAGTTAGTTTTTAGGGATTACAACAAGAGCACTTATTCTAAAAAGTCATCTAATATCTACAAAAATAAAAATGGCTGGCTGGGTTCAGTGCCAATTTTGGCTGCCATTACAGGGTGAGCTGCTCTTTGGTGCTTCTCTACCTTTTCTAAAATCACCCTAATATCCCTTCTAATTTGCTGTTATTTACAGTAGATTCATGCCCTTTTTGAGCCCCCTTTTTCCCTCTCTTCACCCGAGTGGGAAATAATAAGGACTTCGGTCCTTATCCCCTGTTTTTTGTGATCACAGGGACAAACTCCATCTTCATGACTGATCACCTTGCCATTGCTGCTGGAAGTCCCTGACTCCTCTTTTCAACATGCCTAAAGTGCTTTCCTCATTGTGATTGCAACTCTGATTGTCACTCATTTGGACAATTTCTTTTATTCTACAGAGACAAGGCAATTTATTACTACAAAGTCACTCCTATATAATGGTCTTGAAGTTATATTTTCTTGCTCACTATTATTACATATTTAAATTGCATCTATTTTTCACATTCATTTTAGTACACTAAAAAAAAAAGCTAAAAACCAGTCTTATTTAAAAAGTGGGTCATCAGCACTGATCCAGCAAGTGATTGAAATCTGAACCAGCAGCCTTCAATAGCTACAGTGGGAGTGGGCAAAGAGTAACTTTCCAGATGTTGTTGGACTGCAACTCCTATTAAGTCTAACCATCTGAGTCAATGGTGATGAATACTGGGGATTTGCAATGTAACAACATCAGGATCATGGCATTTTTCTACACTATCTGATAATGTAGTAGAGGGATAGGCAATGTGAAAACACTTGTATATCTTCAAGAAACAATAGTGCCTATGCTTTCTTATAACACTCAGATTTTCTAAATATATAGTTGGTGTGATCTGGAGTTTTTCAGATGTTTGCAAATGGTCAATGATATTTTCTGAAGATGACCCATGAGAGAGCTATAAGGTGTTTCTACTCCAGATAAAGTAACATTTGGACATGGTCTCATGGAGATATGTCAGCTGAAAATAATGAACAATTACTACACTAACCATGACAAAGAAATCTTCAGACATTTTAAATGCAATCAGATAATATTTCCTGAGTGTTCTTTATCTTTGTTACAAGGCACATTCCTTTTGGACAGTACCATTTCTGGCTTAGAGTACAATGACATTTCTTTACTCCATTTCAGTAACAGAGTAAATTGGAGGTGATTTGAGACTGAAAAATGTGCACCAGACCAAAAAAAAAAAAGCAGTTCATTTTAGTATTAGCCATAACTCCTTCATATTTTATTTTAAACATTTAGAAATGTTGACACTTGCTGCTGAAAATGAAGCTTTAATCATGAATGTTTATACACTGTATAAAAACACCTTGCAAACAATAATTTTTAATCAAGACAAGGCCAGTACTAAGATAGTAAAGGTCTCTTCAGTTTAAATACAAATTTTGCACCAAATTTTGTGTGGCCAACATAAAGGTTTTGTAACTACAAAACCAATTTCTTCTGTCTCACCCCAATAAACCCATGCCTTGTCAGTCATTGATTGTCTATACTAATCATTCTTCCATGCCTGAAAAAACTTTTTTTTTACAGACCTATACATATTTCTGATGACCAATTGTATAACATATAATGGTTTTCTTTAACTGGATTATATAAAGTGTAGCCAAAATATTCCATACCAGAGCCTATAATCCTATAAAACACATTGGAGTGGCACAGGAAGAGTGGGTAGAGTTATTATTGCCAATTATTTCTTAAGTTAAAAAGTTAAGGTGAGCTCTTGAGTAAACTGGGCAAAATGCTACAGGCAAAGGCAGTTTATGGAAGATTTCAGACCATTTTTAGATAATGTATAATTCCATGCTATTTACATAGAATGCCCTGTGAAACAATTTCTTTTGGAATATGAGAAAAATATACAGTTCAATAGCCTCTTTATCTTAGAAACAAACCATTTACAATTAAATTAACAAATGACCAAAAATGTGCATTTGTTTTTAATAGTTAAATCACTATTACGTTACTTTGTTATTGTGGGCTACTCAATTTCCATCTGTCTCTCTCCTCTCTCTTTTCTATGTACATGTCTGAGAAAGAGGGGTGGAGGGAGGGAGGGAATGAATGTCAACTTTCACTAGTGATTTATTTATATTCCTTTTTGTTTTTGCACTTACTCAATAAGTCTATAACACCTGGAAACTTGATCATTTTGATGTGAAAAAAATGGGACTGTGAAGTAGTTTTCCACAGTAATGTTCATTTCATCCCTCTGTGACTGCACGCTCATGTGTTACATTATGTAACCCCAGTAAATGCAGGTTATGAAAGTTCTCTAGGGAGGTGATAGATGTCAATCTTCCTAATAGAGACATACACTGAATAGGCATATGTCATCCTAAAATTTTAAAAAGATTTTCATAATCATTTTCCCACTGCAAGCTTGCTCCTCCCTTGCAAGGGCAATACTCCTTCTAATTGTCTTAGAATTGACAAATTAATGGGAAGGATGATCAAATCCATTAATCTCCCAGGAAATAAAGTGCACTAACTACAGGAGAAACAACATAGCAGAGGAAAGATCTGACTCAAAACAGCTGAACAGTTTAGAAGCAGCTGGAGGGAGCTTCTTTTTTCTACCCTGTTTAAGAATTGCTGGCCAAAGAAAGAACAGATGTAGGGAGTTCTCCTTTCCTGACTGGAGAAGCACTCTGTACTAAATGTTTCTCTGAATCTGTAGAATGAGAAGTAAATTCATGCTTGTCCTTCCATCAGACAAATGTAGGTGCTGTAGGATTTGTTTTGTAGTAATACAAATGTTGAACCCTTCTTCAGGAAAATTTTGAAAAATAAAATATAATACATGAAAATGAATTTTAAAATTTTAATAAATGAGAACACATTGAAACTACAGAAAATTAATTTTGTGGGGTCAGAATCAAAAGAGGCTGGAAAGGTCAACATTATATGAAATTATTATATAGAGTAAGAAGTAAAAACATAGGTTTTTAAAGAGTTGTTGACAGAGGAAGTGAACATGAAATATAGGTTTATACACAGAACCTTTTTATGTGATAAATGGAAAACCAGTGATAAAAACATATCCCACATTGGCTCCAGCACCAAATACACATAAAAGCTTATAAATATGTCATAGACAAAAATCTGCAAAATCCCATTTTTCTCCTAGTACACAAATGATAATAATGGCCTAAATTCAACTGTTTTCTTATTATTTTTGGCTTCTATAGATAAAACATATGGAATGAAGAGAGACACAGAAAATTAACTGGCTGGGTCTATTAGGAGAGAAATGAGGGCAGAAAAATGCCAGGAAGACCACAATAATGAAAACAGTAATAAACACAAATAGGAATCCCAAAGAAATCAGTTTGGGGAGGGGACAAAAATGAGGAAATGAATTAGAATACAATGAAAGGTGTTTATACAATTATTCTTTCAAGCAGAACAATAGGATTACTTTGTGAATAGTGGGCAGTAGATGTACAATGAATATTTTTGGTGCTAGGTAAAAAACTGCAAAGACATCAGGTGCTATCAGAATTGTCAATTACTTGCTTTAATATAGTAGATCTGTGTGAAGGCCTATATTAGGCTGAGCCATATTCCTGCTCCTAGACCTGTCATGCAGTAGCCTTTCTCCCTCCTTGAATGACTATTCTTTGCATTATGGGGACCAGGCAGGAGAAGATAAATGTGTCCAGCTATGCAATAATTACATCAGCACTGAGATCCACCAGGGCCCTCTAAAGGTCCTAAACCTGTTGCAAACATTTCATATATGGAACTTATCCAGAAGCTTCACCAATACTGTCCTCTCCCCAAGAACAGTGCTTTGTACACTGTGAGGGGAAGAAAGGAATTCGAACACCTGTAACATCCAAAAAAGAATACATGGGGTTTAAAGGAAACTTATACATTCATGTGCCATTAATAGGATGCCAGTCAGTATGTCTCATGGAGGGGCAGTGGGGGGAAATGGAAGAGTGTCTTTCCTGCTGTAGCACCCCAGATATCCTCAGAGGCTTGATTGGTATCAATACTGGCGTCATTTCAACATGAAATCAAAACATGACTTTATATTAAACCTTTAGAGCTTAATTGATTCTACCCAATCTGCACATGTGCTACGATTGGCATTATTTTAAATTGTATACATACACCAGGGACCACATTATAAACTTAAAATGCTAATGGAATGCACAAAGGAATTCCAGAAAGAAAGAAAAAATCAGCATGTGCTGTATAGACTATAGCAAAGCATTTGACTGTATAAATCATGAAAAGCTATGGAATGCACTCAGGGACATGTAGGTGTCACTACATTTGATAGTCATGGTGAGAAATCTGTACCAATTACAAGAGACCACTATCAGAACTGAATTAAGAGAAACAGAGTGGTTCCCAATAGATAAAGGCTATTGACAATGCTATTGTATAAATTTTTAATTGTTGTTAGCCACCTTGATTGTGTTCAGAGAGGTGGGGTATAAATAAAAATTTATTATTATATTATCATTATTATCCTTTCACCCTATTTGTTCAATTTATAAGCTGGGAAAATCATAAGAAAAGCAAAGATAGAATCAGAAGGAGGAATGAAGGCAGGAGGAAGGAACATCAACAACACAAGATATGCAGATGACACAATAATACTGATGGAAGACATCACAGAGTTGGAGCAGCTACTGAGGCAGGTCAAAAATAAAAGTGCAAAGCCAGGACTCATGCTGAACATAAAGGGGAAAAAAGGACCACACAAAAATTACATAAATCCAATCTAGACAATGAGGAAACCAAAATGGTCAAAGATTTTCCATATGTAGGACCACAAATTGTCCAGTGTGGTGAATGCAGTCAAGAAATAAGAAGAAGACTATGAATGGGTAAGGCAGCTATGAAAGAACTAGAAAAGATCCTGAAGAGTAAAGATATACAACTGAGGACTAAAGTCAGAACCATACAGGCCATTGTATTCCCCATTGCCATGTGCGGATGCAAGAGGTGAACAGTAGAGGAAGCAGACAGTAAGAAAATCAATGCATTCAAGATGTATTGCTGGAGAAGAGTGCATAGGATACCGTGGGAAGCCAAAAAAACTAACAGATGGGTCCTTGAACAGATCAAACCATAACTGTACTTAGAAGCCAAGATGATAAAATTGAGGCTGTTGTACTTTGGCCACATAATAAGAAGGCATGGGTCACTAGCAAAAACAATAATGCTCGGAAAGGTAGAAGGTAATTCCCTCCAATTGAGTGTCACAGACATGGGTTTGCAAGGACTCAGTAGAGCAGTGAAGGATAGGGAGTCTTGAAGTTTAATTGATTAGTTAACTAATTGTTGTAATTCTTTTTTGTTTTAATTGACTTTTATTATTTTACCTATTGTTTTGTATTAGATTGTATGCCTTTAGCAGGTTTTTATTTTATTTTATGCTTGTTTGTCCTTTTGTACAGCGCTGTGTACACTGATAGCACTCTAGAATTTTTTTTTTAAATTTTATTGATTAAAAACAAAATATCATTAGTTCCATACATACAATATCCAAATGTATATACATAAAGTAAGAGAATAAACAATAACAAAGGAATAAAAAAGGGGACTTTAAAAAAGACTTCCTGTGTCTAATACCTCTTGCCTATTCGCCAGCTTCTTTAGACCTCTACACGTGTTCCTACAAAGGATTTCTATGTGGACACTCAGTATAATTGCCAAACCATTATACGTTTGTCTATTAAACCAGTGGCTTCTTTTTACACATTAGAAAGAAAAAAACCCCGCACAATACAGATTAAAAAAGAAAGTTCAAGCCTACTGGTGACGTAT
>JAIPUX010001232.1:110450372-110467435 GCA_020142125.1 Phrynosoma platyrhinos | reverse complement strand
GTATTTATTTCACAGCTCACACAATGTGACTCTGCACTATTCCAAAGTTATAATGTGCTCCTCCTGCTTCCAGAGACTCTTATATAACCAAACTTGCTGGTGATGAAACTAATCCAGTCAATACTTAAGACAAAAGAAAAGCCTTAGAATGTGGAAGGGCAATTAACAATTCAACCAAACAATAAGCCTTTCTACATAAGCCCACCAGGGATTCAGATAACAAAGTGTGACTCCCTTGTTGTTTAACCATTTTTAGATATTGCATCTTTATATTTATATATTTGTAGATATTTCAACTACATAATGTAGAGCAATACTTCAATTGAATCCTACTGATACTTAGCTACACTTGTTCAGATCAGTCAGACTATTCTGGGCTTATCAGTCAGACATTAACAGAACAATACACAGATTTTCATGCTAATCCTCTCAGCCAAGGGTCACACAGTATATATACCCCATGCCCCTCCATGCCACCATTCTCTGAAGATGCCAGCCACAGATGCAGGCAAAACATCAGAAATACATTCTTCTAAAACATGGCCTCACAGCCCGAAAAACCCACAAAAACCTGTGGATGCCAGCCTTTGATTTCACAATATTTTATAAAAAATAAAAATAAATCCAAATGGGCCCTTCAACTGAAGTTGATGTCTTTCAGGAAGGAAATGGGAAGCAAAAGTGATGTTTATGACCTATAAAGCTTAAGTCCAGACTATCTGAAAGTCTGTATCAGCAATGGTTAAATGCCAGTATTGCGGACACAAGGTTGAGTTTAATCCAGAGGACTCCATGATTGACTCAGCCTTCTATCCTTTTGTAGGTAGGTAAAGTGAGTACCCAGCTTGTTGGGGGCAATTGGCTTACACATTGTAAACTACTTAGAGACTGCTTAATTCAGAATGAAGCAGTATAGAAATGTAAATGCTATTGCTATTGCTAAATTAACTTCCTCAAATTTTAAGATTCTCAGCAAGAGGGGAGCTTCCTCTTAATCCCACCATTGTCACAGACTTATTTATTAAAGACACATGGGAGTGTTTTCTAGATGGACACTCCCCAGCTATAAAATTTTCTGGGTTACCCCTCCCTCTGTCCTTCTTTAACCATCAGGTAAAGACTTTTATATTTAAGCATGCATTTGATTATTCATTGGATGTGAAGATTTTTTTTTTATGGTGGTGGGGTACTGTACTTTTATCATTTGAATGTTTTTACAAATTTTATTTATTACATATTTATTATGTATTATATTTATTTATATCCCACTCTTTCCCCAGAACTGGGACCCAAAGTGGCTCATAACATTAAAAGAACGATGCCATTTACAACATAGAAAAGTGATACATTGAAACAGAAATAAATTGTTACAATATTAAAATAGATCTTAAAATTCAAGGTATTTTAATATGATATCTTATTTATTTGTTTTTCCCTTCCTGCTTTTTTTAATCAGGTTGTTAGCGCTAGTTTGTTTTAAACTTGCTGTAAACTGCCTTGAGCCCCACGTTAGGAAGAAGGTGGGATTAAAATAAAATAAAATGACATTTCTATTCTAGGCTTTTTCTTTTTGGCTATAGAGAAAATGTACTCTTGGTTTTGTGTGATCCTCGTAAATAGTCATCATTTATCATCAACTTTCTTGGCTTCTGCTCTGGAATCCAAGAATGTGTGCCTGTTTATTAGTAAGTGGAGAATCTTTAAAATGAACATAGGGCCTAAGCAGACTGCCAGAAATAGTGCACATTAAATTGAAGCACTGCCCTGGCTCAGTGCTAGGGAATCATGGGAACTGTAATTTATTGTGGCACCAGAGCTCTCTCACAGAGAATGCTCAATGTCCCAGAAAAAAATACAGTTCCCATGATTCCCTAGCACTGAGCCAGGGCAGTGCCTCAATTTAATGTGCACTATTTCTGGCAGTCTGCTTAGGCCTATAGTGGACTCAGGAAAAACCTAGTTATTTAGCCTAAAGATGCAATTTGTTGAATTTGTCAAGAGGTTCTTCTCTGAAATGGAATATGCATGCATATTAGCATCATGTTCTTGTTGTTGTTATGTGCCTTCCACTCGTTTCCTATTTATGGTAATCCTAAAATGATTACCATAAGGTTTTCTATGGCTGATGCATTCAAGATCACCCACTGGGTTTTCCATGGCTTAGTGGGGAAACAAAATTGATCTCCAGAGTAATAGTCCAATGCTCAAATGACTGTACCATACTGGCTCTCATATCAGTATGATAGGGAAGTTACACAATTAAAGTAAGTGCTATCTCAGTATTTGCTCCCTACACTGACCTTCACAGCTGTCACATCATTCACACAGTGGACAACTCCTCTATGTAGCTCTCCAGAACTCTTCCTCAAAAATGCACTTGTACTGATCTTATGTCTTAAAAAGAACCTGAAAATGATACATTTTTGGTATTATTACTCCCAGAATACTTCAGACACATGGACTTATGTAAATCATTTTATCACCTCTCAGACTTCCAAAGTGATACATAACAGATTAAAATTTTATTTAAAACATTAAATATAAATGGATAAAAGATGTTATTTAAAAACAGATTAAAACAATGTATTTACAGTTTAAAAACATTTAGCAGTGATCCCTAGTTTTAGGGAATAAAGACCATCAAAAAAACTGAACACTAATGGCTTGTGGCCAAGTTGGGTGAGGGATTATAGGACCTGAATGTCAAAATATTAACTTTCTCAGTATAATTTTCTCACTGTAAAAGTAAATGTTAAAACCCTCAAAAGTAATCCTGATATTTAAAAGCCGTAAGTTTGGGATTACTTGCTTATCCTCATCCTTTACATCTCTTCCACCGAACTGAGCAATGAGACTTCATCTAAGTGTCTATATGCTTGGAGCCAACCCAGAGTAGTTTTTCTTGATTACATTAAGGTTCACAGTTAACATACAATAGTATTTTGTTTTGTTTTGTTTTTAATTTGTGGAAAATATATTTGCCTGCCATGATGATTAGCCTGCTAATGAACCATTTCAAATTCTCTCTCCAAAAGAGGCTGCTGCCTTTTGCAACTTCTGATAGATGCTGATGACAACTCCTTCTGAAATCAAAGCTCTAAAGCCAATTTTGTAACATGTTTAATTCCCAAAATGCAATACAATCAGTAAAGTAGTAATATTTTCCAAAGAAAGTCATTTATTAGGATTTATGCTATTGTTACACTTTCCTTTTATAACATCCTCTGTATGTACTGACCAGGCAAACCACAGCTTAGCTCATAAGATCTGACAAGATCACAGTTTGAGATGGTAGTGCTGCCGGTAATAAGTACCACAAGAGAATTGTGTTTGCTCAAAGCTAGTTGAAATTCTCATTTAAGCTATTATAAGATGTTATATTTTATTTTCTTTATTTAAAAAGTGGTATAAAATAATTAGGAAGAGAAAAGCAAAATAATCCAAGTAAGCAAAAATGCAGTACACAGGAAAGAGAAAGGAACTATAATGTAAAAAATTTCATACTCAATTAAAACATAAGACTAGACAACTACTTAGCCCCAGAAAAGGCTATTCTGATGAATCACAATGTTCTGGAGTTGTCTTTCCATCCTAGTATTATCTTAGGCAAGTTTTGAGGGGGCTTTGGAGAGCTCATCTGGCTGTCTTGGCACTGCCATGAAGAGCCTGTGTACTACCGATCAAATTTTCCCAAAACAATTCTAGCTTAGGAGCACTGTGGGAAATTAAATAATAAATTCTGCTTGTTGGAGTTCAAACTTGAAATGAAAAGAAAACAAAACATCATAAGGATGTTATGGGGTGATGATAATAGGCTTTAATTACTACTAGCAGTTCAGCTGAGTAAATCTACCAGACCCAGTCCTTTTAAAGGCATTTTGTGATTTTGATTGGCATTAGAAACATCTCTATCATAGCACCAGAATCCCCTCATCCCATCTGTTCCTGCTCTTAGGACTTTTTTTTACTCTTAGGACTTTTTTGTCTCTGTCTTGAGCAAAACAACTTAGATTTGTTTCTTAAGGTATTGGAGCAGTGTGTTGGTACTGTAAGGAGGTTTCCCCCAAGTACTGTAAGGAGGTTTACCCTGGCTCAGTGAGTGCAGATAGCAACCTTTGGATCTTCCTCCAAGTTCAACGTTGTCCAGAAATGCATTTCTAAATATCTATATACATAAATATCAACAACAACGAGACATAATTGAAGTAATATGGGAAGAATGTTCCACTACTGTACCTTAAATGATCAGAAACAAATTAACAACAATAACAATCAGAAGCTTTAACAAGGCTATTCAACATAACAAAATTGAATTACAAGAACCAGCAAGACCAGCTCAGATGATAATCAACCAATTGTGTAGCCAAATCACAGCTCTTTCAGAATCTGTTACAGAATGAAAAGGAGACAAGAAATTATATAACTTCAATAATCTCACACAGTGCCCTATAAAAACTGAGATAGAAGAGTGCTTGCAAGGTTCTTGCAACAGATTGCACAACTGAACTGTAAATGTACACAACACAGCTCTTATCCTCCTCTTCCTTATCATTCCACCCTGTATGACCATGTTAGAGATACGCTGCTTTGGGTTTTTCCTCTCTTTGAGGAGGGTGCATTCTGATTTCTGTATCACTGAAAAGTCTGTGATCATTCCACCCTGCAGTCAAACTGGGCCACTCTATTCCAGTCTAAAGCTCATGATTTATAGAAATTAACATGATCCACCTTGCTATTTGTCATTTGTTTCTTAAGGTATTGGAGCAGTGTGTTGGTACTATAAGGAGGTTTCCCCCAAGTACTGTAAGGAAGTTTACTCTGGCTCAGTGAGTGCAGATAGCAATGTTGGAAAACCACTGGACTAGTACATTCCCTTGAACATTAGAGTCGGCCCACTGCCTTGACCAGAAACAACCACTTTTTGTACAAAGTTAAATAGATCCGCCAACGTGGACATTTGGCCAAATCAGTTGCATAGCCTTAGATAACATTCCTTCCCTCAGGTATCAGGGTGTTTTAAAACACTCTTGATAAAATTAATACTCCATTGCTGATAGAAATAAATTTAAAAATGAGAAAAAGAAATTGGCTTTAAAATTGTATGTAAGAAGGAGCTGTTAAATTCCCACATTATTTATGAAAGACTGTGATTTCTACATCAGGGATTGACAAAGGCAAGCCATCAAGATGTTGCTGCACTGTAACCACAAACTACCACTGGTGGTGCTGGCTAGGACTGATGAGAATTGGAGGCCAGGAACTTCTGCAAGGCCACATTTTTGTCCATGCTTGTTCTACATGCAGCTGTTGCCTGTATTTGCAATGCCTTTCAGGTATAGGAGTGTTTCAGAGTTAGTTCTTACATTTGGTTGTAAAACCAATTGCTTTTTGGAGTATTTTTTATTAATTTTATTGTATTCAGTAATTTCTTCATTATCCAGAATAAGAAACCTACATTTAAATTGCTGTAATAGTGCCTGAAGCATGCTTTGAATTTGATTAATATAATAGGAAATTAGCACTGACAAAGATATAGCACACATTTTTTTCCCACATTAGAATCTGGCAGATTGTAATATTCCTATTTATTTATTTATTTATTTCACACACACACACACACACACACACACACACACACACACACCACAGATTAAATACCACACATCCAAGGTTCACTAGCCAAACTTGATTCTTTTTCATTACTTTCAAACAGTATGATAAAAAAAAAAAGTTTAGAGGTACTTAAACTGAGAGAAGTTGCTATAACTTCTTGATCATGCTGGGTGATATGAACAAAATATTAGTGAACCAGTGCAGAAAAAGATTAACAGTCTGATCAGAAGTGTCCATCAACACCTCAAAGAAAAAAGGTTGTAGATTTTGGGGCTTTCTCTTTTAGAAGAACTAGTGATTAAGGGATGTGTATATGAAGTCTATAAACCTAGGAATCAGTGTGTTCTCTCTCTCTCTCTCTCTCTCTCTCTCTCTCTCTTTCTCTTTCTTTCACACACACACAATACTACAATAACCAGAGTATCCATCAAGGCCAAACGGTAGGAGGTAAGACAGATAAAATGATATATGTGTATTAGTATTAATATTAGTATTATTTCCCAACCCCTCTCTCAAGACTGGGACTCAGGGCGGCTTACAACATTAAAAAACACTATTTTTTAATCCACTATTTAGCTGAACATATACTTGAATATACTACTACCAAATCTTATATGATCACCAACTTAGATGTAAAAGGTAATCAAATTTGTAGAGAACAAGGGTATCAGAGTTTACTAGGCATAATGGTTATATACTGCCTCCAGAGCAAGAGATCAAATGCCATTTGGTGATGTCCAACCACAGCAGGAGAGGATGGCTGATTGTAGGATTCCCATAGATGTGATCATTAGGTAAAAGAAAATGTGTGTGGGCTGTGTGTGTGTATTCTCAGTCTATAAATTATGGCACTTTAATATCACTTTATCCACTCTAAGGAATGCTGGGGTTTATGGTTTTGTGAGATTCATATAATTATGTATCAGGGAACTCTAATGTTCAAGGGAATGTACTAGTCCAGTGGTATTCCAACATTGGTCTACCAGGTATTTTTGTACTTTTGACCTGGGGTTTGAAGCTGAAATCCAAAACACCAGGAGGACCAGTGTTTGAAAAAACACCCCCCCGACACGTCGGGAGGGGTGTCCTGTTGTGACAGCCCATATAAGGGAACCAACACCTGATTGACTGGGCGGACTGGAAGTCCTGCCCTTACCGGTCCCCTCAGTCAATAGGAGTGAAGTCTCACAGGCTGATCTTGCGATAATTTAAGTCTCACGAGATTAGCTGTGTGATTTCGGGGCTAGTTAGCCGCAAGCTGCCTCGTGGTGGCAGCCATTTTGATTAAGCAGTTGAGAAAGGAACATGACTGCAGTTTAGGCTCTGGGGCTTTTGGGGCCTGGATGCAGCCTAGCCCTGTTATTGGAGCCTAAAGAGGAGCCAAGCCACAGCTCTCCTTGTGCTGCGATCTTTGTGGCCCCATGAGAAGGAGTGGAGCACGGCCTTTGGGTTACAAGCCACGGCTCTCTATTTGCCCCCATGGTCTCGGCCTTGGAGTGGCCCTGTTGGCTGGTGGCCGCAAGGCCTGGGTGGCTGTGAGGCATTGCCAGTGGGCTAGGAAGCCCCGCACCTGGTGGGTGAGGCTGGGTGTGGTCCAGGTGGTCTGTGCGGCTCATATCAGTCTAGATCAGCCGGGTCTAGGGGCAACTGGGTGAGCGGGCCGCCCTGGGGTGGACCAAGGGATCAGAAATACAGTCCTGAAGGCTGCAGGGATCTGCCCCCTCCACTTCATTAAACAGGTTTCTGGCCTTGGCTTTGGCATTTGCTGAGGTGATGCAGGCCAGCTCTGGTTGTTACTGTGATATAGGCCACAGGCCTTGGTTATTGGTGTCCCTGGGGGGGACCAAATTGGGGTCCATGGTGTCCTGGTGTCCTGCCTGCAGTTTATTGGTTGGGATACATGCCATTGACTTAAATTGCCTGCTTGGGCTTTACCTGCAATTTCCCCCTCCCATTCAGGAGTGGTTGTTAGTTCTGATGAGGATTAAATAAATAAATAAATAAATAAATAAAAATTAAATTACATTTCAACATTGCATTTTAATTGGTGGTGGCCTGAAGGATTTATTCCCACTCAGGGACACACTAACCTTGACCTATTAACACAGAGGTGTTTTGGGTTACTTTAATTGGCCTATATTACTTGTAAAATATTTATTTAAGGGTATAGCCTTAATTGGAACACTATATCCTGATCAAATTATTTGAATTGTCAATACAAACCTATTGGACAACCATGCCCCACAGTAAGGCCCAGTCCAAACGGTGTGCAGCCTCTACTGGCCCTAAGGCTGGCCAGTCAGTGCCTAAGTGAGCTTCTAATTCTCAGAATAGGGATGATGAGATTGCTGCACATTTGGCACAGATAGGACACACAATTCAGGCCTGTGCAGCGGTCTATGAGCAGATAGCTCAACAGGATGTGCGGGGAGCTAGCTTGGGGTCACAGGCTAGTACTTCTTTAGTTGGGGATCAAAGTTTAGGAGCACAGCCTACTCAGGTGCAACCAGTTATTGCACATAAGACACTTCTGGTGGACATGATACGTGGTTCCCCTACTACCTCAGCTATGGAGTTTGGGCATCCAACCGTAGCTGATGTAATGGAGCTGCCAAAAAAAGTTCCTGGTGTGGGACAACAGGGTGTCCCTGTTTTAGAGCAACCCACGTTGGCGGATCTATTTAACTTTGTACAAAAAGTGGTTGTTTCTGGTCAAGGCAGTGGGCCGACTCTAATGTTCAAGGGAATATACTAGTCCAGTGGTTTTCCAACATTGGTCTACTAGGTATTTTTGTACTTCAGTTTCCAGAATCACGGACTATTGGCGAAGGTGACCTGGGGTTTGGAGCTGAAATCCAAAACACCTGGAGGACCAGTGTTTGAAAACTACTGCACTAGAGATTTTGAAGTACTTCATTACACTGCCAAGATTAGGATTCTGTAAGATGGATGCACAGCAATTACAGTGATATCAAACTGCTATAGCTTTGCAATGTGGATATACCCTGGGACTAGATAGATCTTTGGCCTGAATCAGTACAGCTGTTATTGTGACTAACAGGCTGAATCTACTCAGAATATGCAAGTAAGTAGGCATTAAAATGAGACATGTATCACAATCCCAAGTATGTTTACTGAAAGCAAGTCCTCTGAAGTTCTTTGGAACTTATTCTCTGATCACTTCTGGATATCAGATTTATACACTTCTTCTGTCCTCTCTTGATTACTACCTAGGTTCCTGGTGCTATGCCTATATTTAAAGATGTATTAATTCCTGCATATGAAGCAATTATATAGCCTTTCAGTTGTTTGTTAAGTTTCTTTCCCACAGTTTCAGCATAAAATGCTACCAAGCTGGCTAAATAGAAGATGTGAAAATGGTACAAGTGAGCAATGATAATCAATGATGCAGCAAGCATCAGCAGGTAAAACCTTACAATGAATAATAAATAGAGCAATATACAAATAAATAATTAAGGGAGAGCTAAAATACATATCAGCTTCAATGGTCTAGTCTAGAAAATTCCAACAAATTGAAAAGGTCAAGAAGATCTAAAACAATATGATAGAGAAGAAACACACTGAAAGCTCTTTTGATATCTTCATACAAACTATAAAACTATAAAACACCATTTTGTCTTTTTAATACCCTTGGCTGGTCTTTTGGTGATTCTGGAAGTAGTTGTTCCTGTTGCCTGCATGAGCACTTGGAATTACATATGTTGTCACTATGAGTTAAATCATTTTCATCCTGCTTTATGGCAGAATGCCTTCTGCAGCACTTTTTGCAAAGTTGCAGTTTACTACTATTTTGCAGCCTTTGGATTATATACACATCCTTGCTACCCCTTAGGAGTTTATCACATTTTTAAAAAGTGGCTTACCCCCGACAGGATACAGTTGTGTTTCAGATTATTAGCTGTTTTTATTACACATAAATCACTTCCAATCCAGCTGGGTGACTGAAACCACATGCAGCCCAAGTCCTAGTTATCCACTTTTCAAAAACAGGTGCCAATAATCCAAAATGCAACTGTATCCCATCAAGGAGAAGTCATTTTTAAAAAATGTGATAAACTCTGTAGGCAGGGATAGCATCTTTGCTGTTGTAATCCTATGTCCACTTACCTGGAAATGAGAACTAATTAAATAACAGAATGTACTTCTGAATAGATATGGCTGAATAGACAGTGTCACTTTCTCTAGGTTATTGGCATTTGAGATAAATCCAAGGACAATATGGTACAGGTAATCAGATATCGTATATCTTTAGTTTTGCTCATAGCCTTCTTCAGCACATTGGTATGGCTATTCACCTCTCCTGAAATGGCTTCCACTCAGCATCCTGAAACTGATTTATTTATTTGAAAAGCAAACATTGGCCACATCAAAGCATAGCCTCCCAAATATTTGACAGACAAATTGATAAAAGTCACTTCTGGAAAGTAAAGCTGGTTTAGAAGTAAAGGTGATTTTGTGTGTGATTCTAATGGTGATTGACCCTGAAAAATTTTAGCATTCAATGAAAAAGCCAAGCATGGAGGAAAGAGTTGTTGAAAATAATATTTCTTGTTAAACAAAGCCACATATTAATGAACATAAAATATTAAAAGTCCTGATTATAATGCTCAAAAGATAAATTAAACTTAGGGGGGATGCAGACCAGGATGCCCAGGACACCCTGGTCCAGAGCGCTGCGGGGCCATGGCAGCCGCACCGCGGTGCTCCTGCGGCGTCCCTGGAAGGAGCGCTAAATCAGCGCTCCTTCCTCAAGACAGCGAAAGTGTGCCCTAAATGCGTAGGGTGCACTTCCGCTGTCTTTTCCGCCACAGCGCATGTGGTCGCTGCGGCGGGAGGTTGCCCTGGAAGCGCCGACCGTGTGGAGGGCTGGCAGCTTCCAGGGCGACCTCAGGAAGAGGAAGGGACGCCGCGCGTGCGGCTGCCCCTCCTCTTCCGGGTCTCGGAGACGGCCCTATTAGCCGTCTGCCAAGGCCCGAAGTTTTCAGACTGCAGCGGTTCCTAGTTTGCATGTTTACAATGTTCTCCATGGGATAATCCCTCAACCTTTGTTTTCTAATCCTTCTTTATGGTTTTTAATTTAGACGTTATTTTTGGTCTTGCTAAGAAACTCAGGGCCTCGGCAGATGACTAATTGGGTCGTCTTGGAGGCCCCGAATAGGAGGGGCAGCCGCACGAGCGGAGCCCCTTCCTCTTCTTGAGGTCACCCTGGAAGCTGCCGGCCCTCCGCATGGCCGGCGCTTCCAAGGCAACCTCCCTCCGCAGCGACCGGATGCGCTGCGGAGGATAAGTCAGGGAAAGTGCACCCTACGTTTTTAGGGTGCACTTTCCCTGACTTATGAAAGGAGCACCAATTTGGCGCTCCTTTCAGGGACGCTGTCGGAGCGCCACGGTGGGGCTGACATGGCCCCGCGGCGCTCCGGACCAGGGCGTCCTGGACACTCTGGTCTGCATCCCCCCTCAGATTCAGGACTTCCTATAACGAGATGAGTTTGCTACATTAGGATGAATGAAATTCATTTTATGCAATGCCTTTTCAAATAAGCAACATTATTGTGACTTACAGTTTAGTATATTGTCAGAATTACATTAACAATGTGATCAGAATTTTTAAATAAATCTTTGCTTTAATCAATATATTCCTGCAATGCTTAGTCTAGGCAGCTACATCATTTTCCCCCAGTTTCCTATGGATACCCATAAATTAAACTTCAGTCCTCCCATATGTTGTTGGACTACAACTTTCAACAACCTTAGCCACCATGGCCAATAGTAAAAAATGATGTGAGTTGCAATAGCTCAACTTCTGGAGAGCCACATGTTGCTTACCCCCCACCATCAATAAACCCAATGTGCATCTATTATAATACTCTTCATTTTCACTTTGCATACATAAATCTTGAATGATCAGTTAGCCTTTCACTGATCTGTTTCTGATGTACTGTTAAATGATTGTTTTGAGTTAGAGGAAGCAGCAGCACAAGCGCCCACACACTGGCTTCTCATTTAATGAGTCCATGCCAGAGATTTTAAATACCCACTTACCATTACTGAGCAATTACAATTTTTCATTCTATCTGAAATGGATACATCACAGCTAGGCTTATCAACAAACCATAATCAAAAACTACTTGCTTATTTCAAGAAAGATAATTTATCCTAATTACAGTTTATATATTTAACAACAAACCATAGTTTGTCTGAAACAGTAAGTAGTTGGTGCTTTTTATGTCCTCATGTTAGTATGGAGAAGAAAAATGAGAGGAGAGATATGCCCTAGCTCCTAGGCCCACAACCCTCAGGAGGAAGTCTGGAGACGTCCCCTTCACCAAATCAATGCCTAGGATTGCTCACTATTACATCCTTCAGATCATCTCCTATTCTGCCACATCTAAAGCCAAGTATCAAAGGTCCATGCACGGCAGTGCAGGGTAGGCAAAACTATCTAAATTAATAATAATAATAATAATAATAATAATAATAATAATAATAATAATAATAATAGCAGCAGCAGCAGCAGCAGCAACACATCTTGAAGGTGGAAGAAAATTTCTACCTAGGCTCAAAATACAACCAGCAATTGCTTGCATTGCTTGTGGGATGGGTAGGTCTACTCACTAAAGAGAGTGAGAATGAGGAGCAGAGCTGCTATAAAACATTTCAGTCCACCCACTCAGCTCAGTGTCTGGTAGAACATGCCAGGGTGATACCATTAAACAGCCATTTTATGTCTGTCCTTATCAGCCAGCAAAATATATATTCTCTATGGTTCGACAATAGAACATGTTCCCTCAGATTGTGGTGGAGTCTCCTTCCATGGAAGTGTTTAAACAGAGACTGGGTCACCATCTGTTGAGGGTGCTTTGATACTGTGTTCCTGTATGGCAGGGGGGTTGGACTGGATGGCCCTTGTGGTATCTTCCAACTCTATGATTCCCTAAGGCCTCACTGCCTGGAAGTGATTTCAAGATAATAACCATTGTACATTGGAATTCTGTTTAATCTTTCTTCTTTATGTCTGTGTAACAAAGAGCAGCTCTAGGAATTCAATGTAGTTTTAAATAACTCATAATGGATGCAATATTTTCCAAAGTATACAGGCTCAAAAGTCAGAATCATTAATACCTGAGCAGGGCAGAGCCTACCACTCATTTCTAAAATAGTACACAAAAACACATCTTAGGTTGAGAGATCCTTTTAGTCAGTTGTCTACACAGGAGCACTGTGTTTGTACAGTCCTCATCTAGAAAGTTAGTTCATGATTTTATTTCAATACATCTCTATTCATAGATATATTGAGGTAATATAGAACAAAAATATTCTTGGGCCTATTTTCTCTAAATAGGGGATAGCTAGCAATTGTAGGGCTGCAGTATTTTATCTGAGTGACTACAAAACCACTTAAGAGTTTTTAGACCTTTTGTAGCCTATTTTAGGGACTATATTGATGGTGAAAATGTTTTCATTTTCACCCCTTTTATGTCTGCTTCATGGAATTATTAGCTTCCTAAAAACTCAGAAATGGTTTCATTTAAATCAATATCAAAACTTTCTGTACTCCTAAAAGAATAAGATCAAATAATGGGTTTATCAGGACGCTGACACATACATGTCTATCAGTTTATACCCTTAATAAAAGGTGCCACACATATCCATTGAAACACACCCTGTCTTTGGAATCTTTATTATTACAATATAGCTTTGTTTTTCACTCTCACTTTTTGTTTTGCAGGATTGGCTAGGGTTCAAGGTATATGCATGTGGAGGAGGAATTTCCATAGTGGTATCGATTTTATAGTTCTCTAAGAAAAGGCATCTATTTGTTCTACACACTGTACATTTCTCACTACCACCTACAACTATAGGGACAGGTGACTGTAAGTTTTGCTTTCCCACTTTCATTTTTTTAAATGTTAAAGTCTTTCCATTAGATTTATTAAGAAATTTGATTAAGCTTGGGGGAGGGGAATACCGTAGAAATTCTGAACCATTCACAGTTAATAGGCACATCTATTCCTGTACGGAAAGAACCACCATGCAAATACATTTGTATTTAACTGTTAAAGAAGAGTGGTCTGTTTTTAAAAAGGAGGTGGCAACACTAGTTCATCACCACCTTCATATTTGGATACACAGGGATTCTACTCCAGAATGTTAAAAACAAAACATGGATAAGTGAACATGTTAATTTCTCTTAACTTGATTCATAGATAGACAACTAAATAGTTCCAAAAGTCTTTTCCCACACCCTATTCAGGTGCTGATGGAATTATGTTGCATGAGTTACACTTCTTTTAGGGACGTGTTGCTGATATATATATATATATATATATATATATATAGGCATACAGTCGTCCCTCCTAATTCATGGATTTCCCATTCACGGTCTTGAATTTCCACGGATGAGGAACAAAATGGTGTGCATGCCCATGGTGCATGTGTGAGGATGCACGTGGGAGTTCACAGCCATTATTTCCAATGGAACTTAGATATTTGCGGTTTTTCCAATTCGCAGGGTTGGGGTGGGGGTGGGTCCAGACAAATCAGGATCCCACACAAATCAGGAGGGATGACTGTATTTATTGTTTTTAATCCAGGTGTTATGCTTCTTGCACTTTACTATTATGTTTAGTATTATTATTTACTATTAAATTCTGCACAGAATGGAAGTACAACATGTTGAAATGGTTAGCTCTTGCTTAGGTCATTCTTGATTTTGGCTCCTTATGCTAATATATATATATATATATATATATATATATATATATATATATATATAGGCACTCACCCCTTGCACACGCAGCTCCTGTTGTACCCACAACACTATAGAGCAGATGGTGAACAACTTGGACCCATACGGTTGTTGCCAGACTACGATTCCACCTGATCACTCACCACTGAATATGTTGGTTAGGTCTGAAAGCAATACTGAGTCCACCAAACTCTGGAGGTCCACAAGTTGTTCACCCATGTTATAAAATTAGGAAAAGTTAGACACAGATAGATAATCAGAAAACACACAAACTACAAAATTTACAATGTTGCAATAATAGGTAAATGAATGTAAATTTAGGTTGCTGCTTGTCAGATTTGAATATACTTTACTCTTGGACTAGCATTCATATATTTGCATTTCCTTTTCATTTATTTTGAATTAAAGACTTCAGTATTTTTCTCTCCTGTTCTCCTGGTAAATGCAAAATTTCCCTGCCACAAAAAAATAAAGTAGTTATTCACACTCAAAATCAGTAGATGCTAAATCAGTAGAGGCATGGAGCGCGGTGCCATCAGTATGCTGATGACACCCAGATATACTTCTCCATGACTAGATCATCTGCTCAGACTTCAGATGGCATCTCTCCTCTTAATGACTGTCTCAGAGTGGTAATGGATTGGATGAGGAAAAACAGATTGAAACTAAATCTGGACAAAACTGACAGTCACGGGCCCGAAACCAGATTTGGGAATACAGTCTCCAGTCCTGGATGGAGTCACACTCACCTCTAAGGTCTGTGTTCGCTGCTTGGGGGTACCCCTAGATTCATCGCTTCACATGACCAGTCAGGTGAATGTGGTGGTCAGGAGTGCCTGTTATCAGCTTTGGCTGATACGCCAACTGTGCCCTTATCTGGACATGAGGGATCTGGAAACTGTGGTACATGCTCTGGTAACCTCATGTCTGGATTTCTGCAACACACTCTACATGGTGCTACCCTCGTGCTTAATCCAGAAACCACAACTAGTACAAAACATGGCAGCCAGGTTAATTACTGGAACATCTAGGAGGGAGCACATAACATGCTTAAATCCCTCCACTGGGTGCCAATTAGTTTCTGGGCACAGTACAAGGTGTTGGTTTTAATCTTTAAAGCCCTACATGGCTTGGGTCCATCTTATCTTAGGGACCGCATCTCCCTGTATGATTCCCCCGCACACTCCATTCCTCTGGGAGGAATCTGCTGCAACCGATAAAGACCAGGCTTTTGCAGACCTCCCAGAGGGCATTCTCTGCGACCGCTCCCAGACTGTGGAATGGCCTGCTGGATGAGATCCATCTTATTACCACTCTTGCAGCCTTCAAAAAGACAGTAAAGACGGATCTCTTCCGGCAGGCCTTCCTGGAATAACCGCCCGGCTACAACTGCTATTTATCCCTCCTGCCATTTTGATATGTAGGCCAAAATGAATTGGATTGTATTTTATCTGCGAACTTGATTTTAACTCTATGATAGTTTAATCCTGTTTTAAGGGGTGGGTTAGGGATGGGCGGATGGAATGTTTTTATTTGTTGTACTTTTAATCTGTTGTGCACTGCCTTGATTGCCGGGCAGAGGGGCAGGTTATAAATAAAATGTATTGTTGTTGTTGTTGTTGTTAAAACAATTATGCTTTATATAAAGAAACTGTCAATATGGTAAATTGAGTCTAAGATATGAAAGATGGTGGCTTTCAGATAATAAATAGGATTTTCTTTTTCTTTTCTTTTCTTTTTTTAAAAAAAAAACAACAACCATGGAATAATGAGACCAGTCACAGATAATTGGGTTCAATAACATAGAACATATTTAAGCTGTATTGAACCTGGAAAGAAAAAAGAGGGAGTGAGCAACCTAGCATGGGACCAGATGATGGCAAATATCACTCTTCTTTAGCCTCTCCATGGGCAAACAGCCTGAGGCCCAAGGACAATGCACCCTTCTGGGTTGCTCTCCTCTCAGCATCCACTGGAAGATGGATTTCAGGAACCACGTTCCAAGTCACAGGACTTAAAGTGAGGCAAAGCCCCAGGGCACAAAGGTAGTCTCCTTCCCCGTCGCCTGGATCCCAGGACCAGAAAAATCAGTTCCAGAGCCCTCCACACCTCCAACTGCTACATTCTCTCTGTCTCACTACCTGCCATGGAAAAAAGACAAGCTTGAGTCTCTTTTCTCCACCAGGCTGGTCAAAGGAGTCTCATGACCCACTGCATCTGTCAAAAACTGTATCACCAGTTGCAAATAGGAAAACTTATCACCAAATTTAGCTGCAACAAGAGGGAAGTAAAGACTGGGATTTACCATTTTGAAGTTTCTACTTCCAACAAACTTTGTTTGGACTATAATTGTCTGAGTTTTACCTATACAACATCTAAAAGTTTTTTTTTCCCAGATCTAGGAGTACAGAGACTGCTTGAGTAATTTAATGTTCTCTGCCCAAGGCCTATGACTTCACAAGAAAACAGTCACTTTGGTTCCCAAGCAGGGTTATTTTAGGCTGTGATGACATTTAAATTTTACTGCACTTTGTCTGAGGGTTCATCTACACTGTACAAATAATGCAGTTTGACACCACCTTAAGTAGTATTGAAGTGGACACTACTTCAAGGGTATTGAAAGAACTGGAAGAAGTTGTCAAGGAAAAAGCAACATGGGACATACAGTAATAGAAATAAA
>JAIPUX010001232.1:110424741-110439586 GCA_020142125.1 Phrynosoma platyrhinos | reverse complement strand
GAACTGTGTGGGGAAGGGAGACAATGTCCTGGAAGACAAAAGGACTTGTTTTGCTTGTTTTCTGCTGCTCCAGAGACTAGGACCCAAAACAATGGATGCAAGCTGCAAGAAAAGAGATTCCACCTCAACATTAGGGGGAACTTCCTGACAGTAAGGGCGGTTCGACAGTGGAACACACTCCCTCGGAGTGTGGTGGAGTCTCCTTCTTTGGAGGTCTTTAAGCAGAGGCTGGATGGACATCTGTTGGGGATGCTTTGATTGGGAGCTCTTGCATGGCAGGGGGTTGGACTGGATGGCCCTTGTGGTCTCTTCCAACTCTATGATTCTATGATTCTATGATTATTCCTTCCTTTTGGGAGAGCAAATTACAACCCCCTCTCCCTGAAGGGTTCACTGTTCCAGCCAATGCAAGATAATGAATATAGACACTAACTAGTGTACTGGAATGACAGAGACTGATCTAATATATGAGTTAATTCTAATAGTAAAGATATGCCACACAATTTGCATCAGAAATATAGTTATTCAGCATGAATGTAATATAGGCCTCAACTATAAAACAGTATAATTACAAGGTCCAATGTGGTAGCAATTTAATACATCCATCTAAATCATTTCCAGAACTGTATCTTGAAAGAAGCTTCATAAAATGAAATGAAATAAAATGAAATAAAATAAAATAAAATAAAAAATGGCACATGGCCAGCCAAAGAAAGGTGTTTGTATTAAGGACAGATTACTACAGAAAATGAATTTTCACCAGCTTCTTTGTGGACAGATTTTGAAAATGAAATAATGAAGTTACAATTCAGAATGGATGCAATGATGGACAACCTCAGGGAAGAAAATAGTATAGAGGGTCCTGTATTAAATGACAATCTACTCCAGGAAGGTCTATAAAATTTCAGCATGATATGAGCTAGGTAGAGTGATTTCACAGAAATATTATGACTGTTGGCAGCCAATGGCACTTACATCCAAATCACTGTCAGATGTAGAAACCAGATATGCACAAACTGAAAAGGAGATGTTGGAAATATCACTTGAGTGTAAATGATTTATTCAATACATTTATAGCCAGAAAGTGGCTTTGGAAACAGCCCACAAACTGTTTATTGCATTGCTTAGGAAACCACTGAGCGAATGTGCTTTATAGATTTATAAAATAGTCCTTCAACACTTAAAAGATGACTATATACTGACCTATATGCTAGGTAAGATAATGCATTTCCTAGATTCACAATGAAAGCAGAATAGAAAGGCAAATATGTAGGACTACATAGACTTCCAGTATGTGTGCAAGTGTTCAGTTCAGAGGAAATATTCAGTTGATTACATTCTTTATAACACAGATTATTTTCATGTTATAAAAGAAAAAGGCAGAAAGATAGATCATTAGGTTTTCAATTGCTTTTCTTTTGAAATATTTCAGAGTAATTCACATATTGCATATCTAAGCACTATGCAAAAGTCATGGTTCAAGAACTGGTGCTAGTCCCCAAACTACTGGCTGCCAGTCTCTAATGAGTTTCCATGCAAGAAGAAACAATTGTAACCAATGGGCATATATAAGGGGAAGGTCTCTGGTACACTGGGAGGGAAATTACTGGTCCCCACATCAAATAGCTTGAGATGTTGTGGACTCACTTGATTTCCATGTTGTATAATATGCACAGAAATACTAATGTTAAATCTCAAGAGCAACAAGTAAAATGTCATCCATATTTCTATGGATGATTTTTGCCTGATGTTGTAATTGATTAGAAAAAAAATACTTTAATAAATATAACAATTTCTTTTAATATCTATTGTTTACAAGAAAGGGACACTTACTACTACCTTCTTTAAATTGCTGATTAATTGCCAAATGCAAATATGAAATAAAGGAATGTTTTCTTGTATTCAATTATTGTCAAGGTGGACTGCTGCCCTCACTTTTTCTTACATTCATTATTCATTTTTGTTTGTTGTTAACTGCCTTCAACTTCAACTGCTGGTGACACCATGACTGAGAAAGCCCCCCTGTTCCTCAACTATTCTGTTCAGCTCATGTAGGCTCAGAGCCATAACCTCCATGGTATATATCTATCTAGTATGTAGCCTTCCTCTCTTTCTCCTACCCTCTAACTTTCCTAGCTTTATTGTCTTTTCTAGTGAGTGTCATGTGTTCTCAGTATATTGACCACCCTGTTGTCTACCTGACTCCCTGACCGAGCTGACACAGCTGGTATCAGAGTTGCTGTTGGAGTCACCCAGACTTTTAGTTCTGGACGACTTCAGCATTCCACTCGAGATCAGTTTGGAAAATCTAACTGGTGCAACTCGGGAGTTCATGGAAGCCATGACAAACATGGGACAATTGGCCGTTGGGCCCACACATTGTGCAGGTCACATCCTCGATGTGGTCTTTAGTACGGAACAGGAATATCCATGGCGGAGGTCATAAAGACCACCCATTGTCATTGATGGATCATTTCCTGGTCAAGACTGAACTAAGGACCATGGTCCACCCCACCAGGGGTGTTGGACCCATTAGAATGGTCCGCCCTCGAAGGCTAATAGAACCAATAGGATTCCAGAAAGCCTTAGAAGGTTTAATGGTTGGTAACGCCGGTGATTCTGTTGAAGCTTTGGTTAATACCTGGAACACTGATCTCACCAAGGCTATCGACACGATCGCTCCCAAGCGTCCTTTCCAATCTGCTTCAAATCGTAGGCCATGGTATACATCTGAGCTTAGAAAGATGAAGCGGGTTGGACAATGACTAAAGCACATCTGGTGGAAAACTCGACTCATATCCAACCAGACTCGTCATAGGAACTTTCTTTGGGCCTATCGAGAGGCAATACGTGCAGCGCAGAGGGCCTTCTCTTCTGCACGTATTGCGTCTGCAGAGTCTCATCCAGCAGAGCTGTTTAGGGTGCTAAGGGAACTGATGCAGGTTCCACCTGTGCAGAACCCATTGCTTAACCCAACAATAGCCTGCTGTGATGCATTTAACAACTTCTTTGCAGATAAAATCTCTCGGATAAGAGCCGATTTAGATGCCAGTATTTTGATGAGGTGTCCAGCAATTCCGTTGATGTAAATTTACTGGATCGATTTCAATCTGTGAGTACCGAGGATGTGGACAAGCTACTGGGTAATGTGAGGAAGACAACCTGCCCTCTTGAACCTTGCCCATCATGGCTGGCCATCCAGGGGGGGATGAATTTAGGGTGTTTCTTAAGGACACCGTCAATGCATCCCTCAGGGAAGGTCATGCTCCATCGTGCTTAAAAGAGGTGGCAGTTAGACCACTTCTGAAAAAACCTTCCCTGGACCCTCTGGACATGAACAACTATAGGCTGGTCTCTATGTTACCATTCATAAGCAAAGTGATCGAGAGGGCATTGCTCTTCAACTCCAAGTAGTTTTGGATGAAACCGATTATCTAGACCCATTTCAAACTGGCTTTAGGATGGGATTTGGAGCTGAGACTGCCATGGCTGCCTTGACCGATGACCTGCATCTGAGCATCAACGGGGTAGTGTGACCCTGTTGGTGCTTTTAGACCTCTCAGTGACTTTTGATACAATAGATCATAGCATCCTCTTGGACCGCCTGAAGGGGTTAGGTATCAGAGGCACTGCATTGCACTGGTTCCGATCCTTCCTCTCGGGAAGGTCCCAGAGGGTGCTGCTCGGGGACAGTAGCTCTAGCAAGAGGGAGCTCACTTGTGGGGTCCCTCAGGGGGCTATTTTGTCCCCAATGTTGTTCAACATTTATATGAAGCCACTGGGTGAGATTATCCAGAGTTATGGGGCTGGGTGTTATCAGTACGCTGATGACACCCAGATCTATTTCTCCTTATCTCAATTGTCGGCCTCGAATTCCAATGGCATCTTTCCTCTCAATGACTGTCTTAAGGCAGTAATGGGCTATATGAGGAAAAATGGATTAAGACTGAATCCAGACAAAACGGAAGTGCTCACGGTGGTGGCCCTGAAACCAAGGATTGGGTTGCAACCTCCAGTCCTGGATGGGGTCACACTCTCCACGAAGGACTGTGTTCGCAGTCTGGGATGCTCCTTGATCCATTGCTTCAGATGACTAGTCAGGTGAATGCAACGGTCAGGAGTGCCTGTTATCAGCTTCAGCTGATACGCCAACTGCACCCTTTCCTGGAAGTAAAGGATCTTGATACCGTGGTGCATGTGCTGGTAACCTCCCGTCTAGATTTCTGTAATGCACTCTACATGGGACTACCCTCATGCTTGGTCCAGAAACTTCAGTTAGTACAAAATATGGCAGCCAGGGTGGTCTCAGGTACATCGCGGAGAGATCACATAACTCCTGTATTAAAATCTCTTCACTGGCTGCCTGTCAGTTTTCAGGCCCAGTATAAGGTGTTGGTTTTGACCTTTAAAGCCCTAAATGGCTTGAGTCCAACTTATCTTCGGGACTGCCTCTTCACATACAATCCTCTGGTCCTCTGGGAGGAATTTGCTACAGCCAATGAAAACCAGGCTCTCGACAACCTTCCAGAGAGCTTTTTCCATCATCATCCCCAAATTATGGAATGGCCTACCGGATGAAATCCATCAGTTGACAACTTTAAACAGTTTTTAAAAAGCTGTTAAGATGGATCTCTTCTGGCAGGACTTCCCTGATTAGTTTCCTGGCCTCAGGAGTCTATTTATCCCTCCTACATTTGGTTTAAAGGCTGCCCCACCTATTATTGTTTGTTTATTTATGGTTTCTTTTAATTATGTGTTTGAATCATTATTTTAATGTAAAAAAATTAATTCTTTTTTAAGGGGTGGGGGGGCTGTGGGATTTGGATTGTATTTTAATATTGTATGATGTTTTTAAATTGTTGTGAGCTGCCTCGATTGTGTGACAGAGGGGCGGGATATAAATAAAAAATATTATTATTTATTATTATTTATTATTTATTTATTATTATCATGATGTGGCCAAATTATGACAACCCTTAGTTTGGTCATCTGATTTCTAGGGAGAGCTCAGACCTGATCTGCCTCAGTATCCATTTGTTTGACATTCTGGCTATCCATGGTATTCTCAGCAATTCTCCAGCACCATTTCTCAAATGAATTTATTTTCTACCTGCTTTCTTCATTATATCTATTTCTTTTTCTTCCTCTTCTTCCTCTTCTTCTTTTCCTCCTATCATTATTATTATTATTACTATTTCATTATTTATTAACAAGACCCATATAAATAGTTCATGTCTACAGGCTATAGTGCGATGCAGTTCAATACAGGTTAACTCAGATATAAGTCTTACTGTAATGAATAGAATGTTTTCCAAATTGAATACAATATGTAGTGTATATGACTACTAAGGCCTAAAACCATTGCCATTGTAATGTTCTTCAGTTCCCCAGCCATCCAGAACATATTTTGAAAGTACATTGGGGGTCTTGATCTAACCAAGAGTAGATTCATCAGTGGAGCAATGAGAAGATATTATAACTTTCCATAGGCAGTGTCTGCATGAGCCAAATATCACTTCCTTCCCTGCATCCTCACAGTAACCAGTCCAGATTATGCGGGGCCCAATTCTTAGTTCTGGAGAGAACTGTCTGGATGATATATGACCAGTTCAGCTACAAACTCACAGTGCAACAGATTTTTACTGTTGCAACAGGTGGACTCCAAAATAACACTGGATACTGTTTACAGAATAACATGTGATGACACCACTGCCATCACATGTTATTGAGGTCATAATGAGATACTCAGTCATGTGATTGATGCTGGGTGCCTCATTTTCAGTCTTAGAGAATGTGACTCATACTGAGAGTGTTGGGTAGTACAGTGGGACATGTGTGCAAACAGCTAGATGGCATTGCTCCAGAGTGCCCAGGGAACAGAGGACACTGGGGCAGCTTGGGACCAAAATATTTTGGACTGCTCTTGGAGTATATCCAGACATGGCCATATTCAATATATTTAAATGTTTGCATTTCTTCCTCTTCCTCAAAAACCATACAGAACCTATTTCTAACTTCAGTGAGTATGTCTGACATTGAAAAAAAGTGCAGATTCCTACATAGGAAAGAATAAAGAAAGAAAAATTGTTTGAATGAGAATTAATTATAGGACTTCATCATGTAACAATTTATGGCACATTTTCAGCAGAATATTTGGCATGAATAAATATGGTATGTTTTTCTCTCTGAAAGTTCCTTCTTTTTAATTGGAACATTAATTTTGTATAACTATATATATTACTTACAAATATTTTGAACCATCTCCCATTGTAGGACCAGTTATATCTTTTATTCTGTTTCTGTTTCTTGGTCAGGTTTCCTCCTTGGGAAAAAAAAATCATATTTCTATAATAAAGCACCAAGATGCTCTTCTGACAGTTTTTGTTATTGGTTCCACATGAGAGAATCTTAATGCTTTAGTAGCTGAAGGCTGTGGATTTTATTTTAAATCTGTAGCATAAAAGAATACCCTGTGGGTTATTCTGAGTTCAAAAGGTCTTTCAAATATTATTAAAATAAAATAAAATTTTCTAAAAGAGAATTGGTCAGTTGTTTTTTGCTTCTTTAGGGACATGAATAACCTAAAATGAATTATTTTATTTTCTCTCATTCATCTGAGGAGGTCTTCGATAATATACTGCAGATAAATTATAGTTAGTGCCCAACACTTTCTATTATTTAGTCTAATGATCATTCAGTCCCTCATGGATAGATTCTTATAGTCTCTTCCTTTTTCAGTTCTGAGGTTAGAATCCTACTGATGCAGTATGCTAACATTTGCACTTTTCCCTGGTCCCATAGTAACGACAAATGAAGGCAGACTCTGTCTAATAGATCAGGCTATTTACTTCCTGATGTTCTACCTCCTGCATGGCTGCAGCTCCTATGGTCTTTCTCCTGCAACTTCTGCATCCTGAACTGATGTATTTCCACTCGCATAGTGCAACTACAGCATTTCAGCCTCTGTATGGGGAAAGGTTACCATTATTTTAATTGATTTCCTTTTACTGAATATTTAGTCTAATATTCTTAGTTTCTATTTGGATTCTAGAAACCAGACATTCCTGGACAATTTGAGAGTTGTAGATGCAGATTTACACAATGCCAAGAGTGAACAACTCTATGGGAAACCAACAGTAGAAATCTGATGGCTACATCTCCTGCTGCATGTGCTGTAAAACAACAACAAAAATATTTTTTGCTCCTAAATGTTCTCCAACACTGCCAACTTCCTGTTATATATGGCACACTTTTCCTGCTCCTGCATTAGGCCAATCTCTGGCTCTGCTTGCATGGGAAGATTCTGGGTTGACTCAGCCTGGTGCAGACAGGGCCTTTCACTCAAATGAACAGTCAGGGTACTCTATTAGAAAAAAAAACTTTTTTCACAACTCTACCCCCTTTAGTTTTCTAGTGCTATGTTTTTCACCAGTTGAAAAACATGAGGTGTAAAATGGCTTCATTTCATCTTTACCTGAAAAAGAATAATATAATACATAGAGTTCATTTAAATGCAAGGAAAGTCCAACCTAGCAAGACAGCTGACAAATATGTGGCAGCAAAAATAATAATGTGTGAAGACAGTACATGTCTAGAGTGTCACACTTATACTATAGCTGTGTTATATAGAATTGCATCCAGATGACAAGAATGATAAATATTTGATCTAGATAAGAGAAAATTAACAACATACTAATATTAATGGAATACCTCTTCAAGTTTAAGTAGAGAAAACTATTAAGATAGCCCATCTTTTTTTCTGATCCAAAAAAGCTTTTCATTCTGCAACTTCCAGCAAGTCTCTGAATCATGATGTGCTCATGGCCATCTTGCACCAAAGCATTAAAAACCCTTCTGATCTCTTACAAGTGTAATATTTGTATTCAAAAGTATAATATCATAGCAGTGAACAGTTTTATAATTATTTTCTCCCCATAAATCAGGGGTTCAGGAAGCCTTCAACTCTGATGTAATGTTACCCTTGCCTTCACTAATATGGGGCCTGCTAGATATTTTCAGACTACAACATCCATCATCCCTGATCATTGACTTTGTAGCATGGAAATGATGATAGCTGTAACTCAAAACACCTAGAAGGTTCTGTTCAGGTCAGCCAAATAGAAGGCTTGAAACTGTGTCACCCCCATTCTCATGATGCAGTCCTAATGTGCATTCACTGAATAGTAGGAGAAATGGCCAACCTTATGAAACAGATAGCATAATTATTTTTAGGATTCTTCATATGAAAATTGCCCCAACACTTTGGGATTTTCATTTTTTATTTTTTTTTATTATATTACATATAATATAATAAAATATACATAAAATATACACACATACAAAAAAACACCCTCTTATCTACTTATACAGAATTTCCTTTTTTTCACTGAAATTTTTTTTTAGTCTATCTCTAGCCGTTCATTACAAATTTTGGTTTATCTCAGAATCCTGTATTATGTTTGTTTTGTTTTCTTTAAGTATCAAAATAAATAGCATATTTAAAACAGTTTTAATCCATTTGTATATTTAATTATCTCAAACATATTTTTTAAATTAACCTTCTTGCTTTATCTACATTTTGCTGACCTCTGTCTCTACTTTTGTAATTTAAACTTTTTATCTATATCTTTCTTGTTTAACCTTTGGTGTTATATACATAGCATATAATTGGTTGCCATTCTCTTTCAATTAAATAATATGATTGGTCATTTAATAAATTCATTAATTGATTCATCTCCATCATCTCTTGCATTTTGTTAAACCAGTCTTTTACCTGGAGTCCTCCTTTTGATTTCCAATTCTTTGCTATAATTAATCTACCCACCATACCAAATATAATAGTATCCTCCAATATTTTGCCTCCTCTTCTTTACCTAATATTGGGACCATATTCAAGACATACAACTCAGGTGAAAGTTTGTTTTGTATCCCTAACATTTTCTGTAGTTATGCATTTTCCCTCAGAAAGCTTGGATCTGTAGACATGTCCACCACATATGAAAAACAGTGCATTTCCCCGCTTGGCATCTCCAGCATAGCTTGCTGCCAGATTTATAAATTTTATTTATTACCCATGGTGTGAGATACCTGTTTACAATTTTAAAGTAATTTTCCTTTAAGCTTTGGGATGCTGTGAATTTGTTAGTATATTTCCAGGCTTTTCCCCATTTTCCTAGATCAATAGTATATCCTACATCTTGCACCCACTTTATCATTATTGGCTTGATCAACTCTTGTTCTAAATTCCTTTTTAAAAATAGATTGTACAATTGGGCTACTTTTTCCTTATCTTTAGCACAAAAGTTTTTGTTTAACTCATTTAATTCTGTTTCAAAACCTATTATTTGCAGATCTATCTTGAACTGTTGTTTTATTTGGAGGTAAGAAAACCAATTAAGGGAAATACCTCCCTTATCTAGATCTTCCCTCATTTTAATTCCAAAAATTCCTCTAGAGTCCCTCTTAATCAGATCTTTATATCTCATCTAATCGCCCTTTTCTGCTCATCTCCCACATAACCCTTCCTGATTTGAAACCCGTAGTGGTATCTTTCTGTAAAATTGCTTTTAGGATATTTTTTAGTCTGTTAGCTAAGATGAATGTGAAGATTTTATAATCATTGCTTAATAATGAGATAGGTCTGTAGTTATTCACCTCTTGTTTGTTTTTTCCTTCTTTGGAAATCAAAATTACATTTGCTTCTTTCCATGTTTCTGGTAATCCTTCCTTATTTATAGTCTTCAGCATATTTTGAAATTGTTTATCAATTCTTCATGAAATATTTTATAGAATTTAGATGTATAGCCATCAGGACTTGGTGCATTATTTTCATTCAAGGCCTGTATGGCCTGGGCTATTTCTGCTTGTGATATTACAGCATTTAGGCTCTCTTTTTGGGTGTGTGTTGAAATTTTAAGAATACGTAAGTTATTTAAGTATTTTTTTTTCATTTTGTTTGGGCTTTATTGAGTCTTTCCTTTCTTTCAGTATATATTCTTATTGAATTCAGTATATTTCTTATTGAAGATTTTTTATATCATCTAAATTGATTATTCTATGCCCTTCATAATTGATCTCTGTTATCATGCTCTTTTCTTTTTTTAATTTAAAAACAAGCCAATAGCCTATTTTATTAGGATGTACAAACTGGTTTCTGTTTAAGGTTTTTTTTTAAATTTTGTTAGCTATTTCTTCTGTTATTTGTTTCTGAAATGTACCTTTTAATTTGTTTATATCTTCTTTCAGTTTTTTTTTTTTACTTTGGGGTTTTGATCCAGTTTTCTTTTCTTTTTAATTTGTGTGAGATTGCCTGTTCCTTTTCCTTACTTTGCTTTCTCAGCTTTGACACTTTCTGCATCATTAGCCTCCTTATTACTGCCTTACATGTATCCCAACTTATATTTTTGGGTATCCCTGGAGTCTCATTTGAATTAAAAAGAAACTTTGGGCTGATGCAGACTGGCAGTTTAGGCCAGCCTGGGGATGGAGTTGGGGTGGGACAACTACATGCTGTCTGCCTTGTCTCTGTGCCAACTCTGCCCTGATGTCGTGTGCCCCTCTGCATGGCATGTGGCACCAGGGCACCCTCTTGGCACAGTGTATATACATGTTGCACCAAAGGGGTGTTAGGAAGGAGCCCCAGGGGAAAATGTACAATGTGGGAAATAGTAGGACATCATAAGCAGCCATGATGACACTGCATTTGACTGATGCTGAGCCTTGCTGAGTCATGCTGTGTCATGGGAAGTGACATTATGCAGATGGTCACCTGGTGCTGGAAAGCACTGTACTTATCCTACTTTAGTCCTGGACACACACTTTTCAGTTTTTCCAAACTTGTGAACCCAGTGTGTCTCAACACCCTGTGGAGATAGTGTGCACAGTTTGAATGCAGTGGCACATTGCCAACTGTGGCACACTCTGCCTGGGAATCCAGGTAATAAAGCCTGTTGTGATTATGGGCTTTTGCACAAATCTGCCCCCCTTTGGTGATCACACACTCATCACCCTCAAAATGCAGGTTATACCCATCTGTAGTCAGTGATGACACACTGGCCAGACAATTGTGTAACTGGGAAGCTCACAGTACATTCTCAAAATCCTTTTCAAACCCTGGGAAATACACAGTCCCATGTTCCTTATTTGGCTTGAACCCCCATCAGCCAAGCCCACTGAGTCAACACAGGAGGACTTCCTGTCTTTCAGCAAGGACCTCTGGTTCACTAAATGGACTGCTGTCAATCATCCACAGATATCTGGCAGCAACAGCAAGATGGGCTTGGGAGTCACTGTCTTTCACTGCTGTAATAACTCCCTTCTTGTTCCCAGGAGACCAGCGTTGTTTTTTCCTTCTGGCAGGAGATAGCTTCTTGAAGTTCCTCTGGAGATGACCTGGCTGACCACAATTAAAACATTTTTTTAACTTTGCAGACAGCTGCACTCTCAATCTTTTGAACTGCCTCCGGTGGTATGTTTGATCTATGCTCAGCTTATTGCTGTCTCTGAATGCCAGTTTAAAAACGCTGTCTCTGGCATTCCTCCAAGACAAGTGTTGACACCAAATCCATTGTGAGCTGACTCTCTGGCACCCCCTGCAGGCTATACAATATGTGATCAAAGTCACTAGACAAACTGCCCAATAAAATGTATGCTTTTTGTTCCTTTGGGAGGTTTATTCCTCTGGATTCCACCACCAAGGACAAATGCTTCACTGTGGCCAGATGCTACCTCTGGGGACTGTCCTTTCTGCATTTTACAGGCATACAGCCTTTTGCTCCAAAGCCTTTTAGAAAGGGCAGGGTCTGACTGGTGCACATTTTTCAATGCAAACCAGACCTCCTGGGCAGATCTTTTATCCCTTATGTGATCCAACTGGCCAAGGAAAGATTGATAGTTGCACGTGCTTTCCTATCAAGCTCAGCATTTTTCACTGACAGCCTCTCTTCAATGATATCCCAGAGTCCTTCTCTCACCAGGATCGCCTCAGCATACACTGCCCACTGGGAGTAGTTCTCATCATTCAGCCTTGAGAGCTTTACAAAATCCATGCTGGTAGCCTTCCCAGTTTTTACTATTTGCTGGAGATAAGCAGCTTGGCTCCTTAACTCTCTGCCTTCTGGCACTCAGATGGCAAAAACGACTCTTTTGGAGAACTGAACCCAAACAGCTACTCACACTGTCTTCTAAGTGAATCCACTAGGGCAGACTGGGCATATAACCCTTATTAGCATGGTTACACAGTGTGTGATGATCCATGTCAATGTGCAGCATCAGATTCACCACCTTCTCAGATGCAGACAGTAGCTTGGAATGCTCTGTGTGCAGCAGGATTAAGCTGAGGGCTTATTCTGTTGCAAAGAGGAGCAAGCGCACTGCACAGAGGCTATTCCAAGTGGTGCACACAGATTTATCAGGCCCTTATTCCAAATTAGTAGGGGGAAGTAGGTATTAATGGTGATTGTTGATCGCCATACGAGATTCACTTATGCCTTCACCCTAAAGGAAAAAAATCAGGCTGCTGCCACATTCAAAACCTGGGTGGAGCTGGTGGAGAGGGAGTTTGATTACAAGGTAGGAACCTTGGTGACAGACAGTGGGTGTGAATTCTTATCTGCAAGTCTGGTAAACTGGTTGAAGCAGAAGTGCATCTCCCATATTACCACCAACCCAGCCACCCCGCAGGAAGACAACCTGGCAGATAGGGAAATTGGGGTGCTTACACAGATGAAAGACTACATGCTGCTGGATGCATGGGTCCCAGAGCATCTTTGGGGAAGGCAATCCTGACTGCCTGTCACATCACCAACCAGGTGTGGAACTCTGAAGTCAAGCAAACCCCTTACTTCATGTTGTATGGGAGGCCACCCAACCTTAGCTACCTGAGGGTGTTTGCCAATGTTCTGGTTCCCCAGACTTTCAGGAAGAAAGGTAACCCTGAGTGATGCAGGCTGATGTTTGTGGGGTACGAGGAGAACAGCTACAGGTTTTACTTGGGTAATGGTCACATCCTGTTGTCAAGGAGTGAAAATTTTAAGAAACACTCCAGGTGGGAAAAGATTCACACAAACCATGAAGTGTTTGTAAGACTGGGACAACAGGGAGGCAGTACTAGAACTGGAGGGGTGGAAACACCAGAGGCTATACTAGAAAGCCAACCCAGCACATCCAGCAAGCCCACAGGTACACAGGTCTCACCCATCACTACATGAAAGTTTGAGACACCATCATCCACAGAGATGGGGGTACAGGTGAGTAGTGGCAGTGAGGATAAGAAGGGATGGATCAAGATAATCATACCCAGGAGGACTCAGAGAGTCAGGAGGCCACTGAGCATTTTGTGGTGCAGAATGCCAGGGTGTGTACAATAGCAGCTGAAGAGCCAGAAAGCTACCAGGAGCTTCTCACCTATCCCAGGGGAGAACAGGAGAAGTGGTTTGAAGCTATGGATAACAAGTTATCATCTCTGGTGAAAAGGGAGGTGTTTAAGGTAATGAATAGCAAACCAACAAAAGTCCCTACAGCCAGAAAACCCAATTAAAAATAATTTCATTTAAATTCTGGTGCATTGATGGGACATCTAATACTAAATACATAAAACTACTACCAATATTGGTACTCAAATGGACACATGTTTGATAAATCTGAACCCCTGGTGGGTAAAGATGTGGGTGTAAGTGGTTGGTTTGAGTTTTTCATTGTCCTTCCACACCCTATGTTTTTCCTAGGATCTTTTCTTGAGTCTTGGCAGGATCGTTCCCATTACCAGTTCAGCTGGTTATATAAGAGTCTCTGTGAGCAGGAGAAGAATATTGTTGCTTTTGAACTGAGCAGAGTCACATTGTGCGAGCTGAGGAGTTGTTATATTATATATCTTTTTTTTAATGCTTAGGCCACTGAGGAAGACAGTTGTCAAAATGCATCAGGCCTTGAGTTTTTATTATTCACCATTATTATATTATATTTATTTTTAGTATTTGCATACTTTTCAGTGGAGTATTGTTACCCTTTTAGTAATTTTACTGACTTATCAACTTCAGGGGTCAGGTTTTTTTGGCCTTGATTTTTGGTATTTTTATTATCATTTGATAATTATTTGTAGCATTTGCAAACTTTCCAGTGGGGTATTTTTACCCTTTCAGAAATTTAATTTTATTGGATTTTCTGCTCCAGGGTTTAGTTATCCTTTTATTTCTTCATATTGTTGCCTTTTTATAATTGGAAGTGGGATTAGTTTATCCTGGCTATTTTTTGGCAGAACCCTTCGGTTTGGTTTTTTGAGGTAATGAATAGGCCAGGTGACTGGAAGGTCGTAGGCTGCAAGTGGGTTTTTAAGAAGAAGGAGATGCCAGATGGGACCCACAAATACAAGGTCAGACTGGTAGCCAAGGGTTTCTCTCAGCAGCACTTGGAGAGTTTTGATAAGACATTCTCCCCAACAGTGAAGCCAGAGATCCTCAGGTTAGTGCTAGCTTTGGCTGCCAGAAAGGGTCAGGTGGTGAGGCATTTCGAAACAGCCTATCTGAATGAAAAGCTAGAGGAAGTGTTGATGGAGCAAGCACTGGGCTTTGATGATGTCAAGGAGGGCAAGGTGTACAGGCTCAGGAAAGCCCTTTATGGGCTTAAGCACAGTGCACGCTGCTGGAACTTGTGTATCCATGAGGAGTTGGTGAGGCTGGGATACAAGCACAGCATTGCAGATGCCTATGTGTACAGAAAAGGAGGGGTCACATTAGTGATTTATGTGGCTGACCTTTGTGTGGCTGCTCAGACTGAGCAGGAAGTGAAGGTGATACAGGTAGAATTGGCAAAGAAGTTCATTTTGAAGGACTTAGGGAACCTCAAGGCA
>JAIPUX010001232.1:110327495-110356005 GCA_020142125.1 Phrynosoma platyrhinos | reverse complement strand
AGATTCTGCTGGGTGCCAAAGGGCATCACTACATCACTCATCATCCACACACTAACAAGAATGGCTTCAGCTAATCCTAATTCCACAATGATTACAGAAATACTAACTGGAACAAATTATAAAATGTGATCATTGAAAATGCAAATGTACCTGACTACTATGGGACTATTTAAAACAATAAATGGGTAGAGACCAACAGAAGTAGCAATACATCAACAACAGTTTGATGAAAATGCAAAGAAAGCAGTAGCTTATATTTGCTTGTCTGTAGATCCCAACATTGAATGCCATATTTGTTTAACTGATGCAAAACAAATATGAGACAAACTACAGAAAGTATTTAATTCTCCAAGAACTTCTAATCAAACAGCTCTTACGATCAAACACCACGTTACATCATCCTCAATTTTTAAATCAGCATATTAATGGCTTTTTGACTACTTTGTCTAGAGTTAACAGTACAAGAATCTTTTCCAGAACATGCTAAACATGGACTGTTTGGGCTTCCAAAATATTACTCTCCAATAATTAATGATTTACAAGTTAAGGGAGATGTTTCTTTACAAGTTGCTATAGTTCAAATTGTTGAATTTCAAAATAGACAGAACTTGATGAAAGACAACTATAAAACAAAAAGAACAGACAGAGAATTAGCTCAATTTGCTGCAGAGGATTTGAAAAAGCTTTTCTTTTTTCCCATATCAAATAGAAGTAATGTTAATAAGTTAAAGACTAGAGCTGAGCTGCAAAGACTGAATACTAAAAGCAAAAGCAACTTTAAGAAAGAAGTTTTTAATCCTAAAGAGAAATCTTCCAGTCATGTTGATATTGGTTTGATTCAATAGCATTTCTAATTGCTGGGAATAAATATAAAAACCAAATTTCAATTGATTTGATTGAGCAAGTACAAACAAGAATTGTTTGTTGATTTTGATGCAAATTTGACTTTTCCTGTCTATCTTGCTAATGGTCAAGAAGTTTTTGCACAAGAAAAAGGGACTACTATTTTGAAAACCAAACTTGGTCCTGTCATAATAGGAACTTTAAAAATCCCAGATGCTTATTCTTTACCAGATTTGCAAGCCTCCCTTTTACAGTGTGTAAACTACAACATCAAGGGGTAAATGTGTCATTTTCAGAAAACAAACGTGTTTTGGTTTTCATGATGAAAATTTGATTTTTAGTCAGACTTAGGATCTCATGGTTGTTATCAGATGTTGATTTTGTATTCATCTGTGAAGAGTGTGATCTAGTGTAATCTCAAAGACTGTTCAATTTTATGGCATCAGAGATTTGCTCATAGACATGTGAAAAATAGCTAATCAAGAGCTTGAAAGAAAATTTAAATTCATAACATGCTCTAACAATGAAAAATGTGTAGACTGCTTGAAAGTAAAAGCCACAAGAGCTTGTTACTGTGAGACAAAATAACAAAACATTGGATATTTTATATGCTGATCTTTCTGGAACAATTAATAAAAAACAGCAGCAGGCAACTCTTACTTTATTACTATTATTTATGATTTCAGCAGGTACACATATACTTAACTTCTTAGAGAGAAGAGTCAAGCTTTTTACAAATTCAGAGTATCTTAATCAAGCCTCTAACAAATTTGGCTATAAACCAAATGCACACAGACAAAGGAACTGAATTTATCAATGCCAAATTTGATGATTTTTTAAAGGAACATGGCATTGAGCATCAGACTACACAGATTTATTCTCTGGAACAAAATAGCATAGCAAAGAGAATGAACAGAACTATCAAGGAAATGGCAGTCACTATGTTTTTGGAAGCTAATATGCCTAAACACTATTGGTCTGAAGCCATCATGACTGCAACATACCTGTGTAACTGATTGCCAGCCAAATCCAACCCCATTCCAGTTATGGCTTGGCGTTAAAACAAAATTAAATCATCTGAAAGTTTTTGGAAGCAAAGCATTTACCCATATTCCCAAATAGAAAAGAAGTAAAATTGACTGCAGAAGTGAAGAGAGACTTTTGTTGATTATGCTAAAAATGGGTACAGAATTCTAAATCCAGATGGACATACAATAAAATCAACAAGTGCTGTTTATATTGATGAAAGACCACAGCCAAATCTAATCCAAACCAAGATGTATATTCAGATTTATTTGGAATAGAAGAAGACTCTCACCATCAACCAAAACACATGAAATTCCTTCATCCTCCAGAGGTTTTGAATCCAGAAGGGGTTACACTTGAATGGAACACCATGATGTTAGGAAGGATCTAATTAGGGGAATTTATAATTAGCTCAAAATATGCAAAAGTGGGGTCCTAACAACACCCCGCGAAACCAGAGTACCATAGTGTATACCGGAGAACTAAGAGATTCCACAATGGATGACGCTGAGACAGGCTTCTTCAATTAAGGTGTAAATATTTATTAAAAAGGGAAAACTGCACAATACAAATATTACACACACAGTCACACAGCACACTAGAAGCAAAGGAGTGAAAGCGGGAATAGATCAAGATGGGCCAGACTACAGGAGATACTCACTTCTGAAGGCCTCTCCAGGATCTGCTTTGGACGTGGATGATACACAGCTGTGAGATGGGGGAAGGGATGGCTGAGGGAGCTATGATCAGAGCTCACACTGACATGGAGCCAAGATGCACTCTAAGGATAGCACATGCAGTCTAAAAATCTAGGGGTTTATATAGGAATATCTAGCCTCTGGTTGGGGCCTTGATGACTTTGCTGAAGCCTGGACAAAGATGCTGATTGCCTGGGTTTTGTTAAGCCGAGGTGTAAGGATGACCTTGACAATGCACTCAAATGTTGACACAATCAAGGAGGGAGGCTAGAGGAAAAGGGCACAGTTAAATCTAATCACTGCCCCATTAGATGTAAGACTCAGGACATGCAAGCACTGTTGTGTTGTCCTCAAAGGGTGATGATCCTTCCCCTTTAGCAACTCCCAAACCTGTCTGGCAGGGAATTTTCCAGTTGTCTGGCAGAACTTTTCTTGTGTCTATTTGACTTGCCATCTTGGGGCTTATGGCTGATATCCCATAGAGGTCAGTTCGGGGTCATAGAGGGAATTCCATATGTCCAAAATTTTATTAAAATCGTATATACTAACAATGATAAGGAAATGGACAGCATGCAAGAAGCAGAGCTAGGTATCCAAATCCAGGTGAGAAGGTCAGAATGCCCCAATAAGGGCGTGGCACCTAGTAGATTCTCTTATCAAGCTACAGAGGAAAGAATTCCAAAACCCTCAGATTGGAAGAAGATCAAGGGAATGCCAAAGACAGATTCTGAGAAATGGGTGCAAGCTGCTAGTGAGGAAATGCAATCTTTATATAAAAACAAGACATGGACTTTATCAGAATTGCCAGAAGAAAAGAAAAAGAACAATTGGGTATAGATGAGTCTTTACCACAAAGCTAGATGCAGAAGGGGAGTTTCAAGGATACAAAACAACACTTGTTGCTAAATGCTATACTCAAAAGTATGGTGAAGATTACAATGAAACTTTTGCTGGAATAGTCACATACACACAAACCATCAGAACTCTCCTAGCTGTTGCAGTTTATAAGAAAGTGAATGTTCAACATCTGGACATTCACACAGCTTTTCTGCATGGTGATCTCACTAAACAACTTTATATGGAACAACCTCAAGAGTTCCAATATCTGGTAAGGAACATCTTGTATACAAATTACAAAAGAGCATTTATGGCTTAAAGCAAGCCATCACAGCATGGAGTGAGAAACTGAACCAGCTTCTTATCAAAGAGAGGCTCATTCCAGGCACTGTTGACAAATGTACACTGTATACAAGAGTTTCAGGAATAATAAATGGACTCAGAAGTAATGTGGATGATCTGATCCTGTGCCCTGAAGATAAAGCAGATAGTGATGAGATATTCCATGATCTCAAGAAAGAGATTGACATGAAGAATTTGGGAGATATCTCACATTATATTGGAGTGAAAATACAAAGAAGTAGTGATGAAAGCTTTTTTTCTGAATCAAAAGCAGAAGATAATGGATCTTCTGGACTGTTTTGGCCTGAAAGACACAAATGATATGCCAACTCCAATGGAAGTAGGATTCTTAAAAGACATCAAGAAATCTGACCTTTTGCAAAGTGGAGACAAGTATAGGATTGCTATATGAGGATTGCCAACTTCACCAGACCTGACATAGCAAATACTGCTTGCATCTTATGCAGAATGGTCAACTCTCCAACTGAAAAAGATTTCATTGTGGTGAAGAGTTGCCAGATATCTAAAAAGGACAGCAGATCACAAACTGATGCTGCCAGCCTCCTACAGACCATACCTGATTGCTTATGAGGATGTAGACTGGGCTGCAGATCTGGCAGATAGAAAGTCAACCACCAAAAACCTGATCTTTTATGGTGGAGTATCTGTAAGTTGGACAAGTAAGAAGCAATAAACAATTACTGATTTTTCATTGTCTTCTTCTGTCCTTCATTATATAGATAGTGATTCCCTCCCTCTGTCTCATTCTATCATGTGACTCCTGTCACTCTTAGAGACAGTTTAACACCTCTCTCTCAAGATTCTAAACTGCTAGTAAACAGTAGGTAGTTGTAGTTTCTTCCTGCTATCTAAAAGATGGTGAGATTTATTTCTCCTTACCTAAATCATCACCAATTAGATTAGGTTTTAGTTCTTTTATGTAAATATACATTAAAGTCATTATTTGTTTTTAAACCACAAACTGCATGTTTGCTGTTTTTTTTTTCTGAGTTAGTCTTTATTCTTTAGAAACACCAATTTAAAATAATAGTCTGACCCACACTTCTGTTGCTCTGCTAATGAAAGCTGAACTCCAAGTTTAATTTTCATACTTGCATATTTTTGTTTTCCTTAAAAAGGGTTAACACCCTGGGAAATTCAAATTGCAGCCCACATACAGAGTGTGATGGGGGGGGGGGGGCAGAGCCAGAGTGTTTAAAGGCTTGTGATACCCTGGCCTGTGCTTCCTTTGCCCTTTGATGTTGAGCGGACCAGTCACAGCATGACTGAGTGGAATCACTTTTTGAAATAATAGTTGGATTTTAATTTGCAATAGGTCACCTTAATTGAAAAGTTGGAGTTTGAACAGTACTGCTGGATCTAGTGGCAGGATGGCCTTTTGGAGAGCCACCATGCAATCTAAGCCACCACTGATTTGGACTTACTAGTTAACTTGTTTCACTGAATGGGGCCCCCAGTGGTCTGGGAGATGGTTTGTCAGGGCTTTCTAGTGGCATTGGCCACTTGGTTGCTTCATTGGACTTGATGATGTGCATAGAAATTTGCTCACCTCTTTTCTTTGGTACATTTTGGAAATATGCTTGCCTGACTCTTTTCTTTTGATGTCCAAGTTGTATTTCCAAATGCACAAGTGAAGATTTAATTTACTACAATGTTAAAAATATTACAATAAAGGAAAATTTAATAAGGGAGAATAATTCTTATGGGGGTAGGGGAAATAGGTACACTTGTGGATCTAGAAGAATACATTCTGATGGATAATGTGTAGAAAATGGCCAGCAAAATTATCAAGGACCTGGAACAACTCCCCCTTAAGGAATGCTTGTAACAATTGAAGGTATGTAGTTAGGGAAGAATTGAAATAGGGAGAGACACTATAGAGATGCATATAATTATGCATAGTATGGTTAAAAAAAGTAATAGAGCAAACCTATTCTACCCTTCTTAGAATATTGGGGTATATGTTCATCTACTGAAGATAAATAGTGGTACATTCAGGACAGATAATGAGATGTGTGATGGCTGCCAAATTGGATGGCTTTAAAACATGGATAAATGTGTGGAGGATAGGGCCATCAATGGCTCCTAGTTAGAATGGCTCTTTTATCAGACTCAGTATCAGAAACAATTGAAAAAACCTGGGGCCTCTCCTTTATCCTTCCACTGAGACACTCACACAATTTCTTCAGTTTTTTAATCAGACACAGGCAAACACCACAGTCTGTTTCTGCAAAAAGGCAGATGTCCAGAGAACAGTGGTGTCACACCCCCTTAGGATGTCACGTGGTGTGGTCCACACCCTTCTACCTCCCTAGTGATCTCCCAATTTCCTTTAATGCCTTCTCCTTCTCTATCTGCCTGTGTGGGATTGTGGAGTCTCAATGGTGAGTCCAGAGGTATTGAGTGGAGAGTGGTAACATATTTCTACATGAAATAGTATTATACTGTGTTATATCACACAGGAACATGGGGAATATGTCCAAATGTCAAATTACATTTTTCCCCTGAAGGTGCCAGGAAAGGGCTGATAAATTTATTCAAACCCCCCCCCCGGGGGGTGAACTCCTTCCAATTCTATGAAGCTGAAAATCTTCTTTCTGACAATGACTATTTCTGTCAATTAACTGGGCTATATTTGTTTTGACACTGTAGTGCATGTTATAACTAATGTGTTCATAAAGTCTTCATAATCAGTTGCTTACCAAGTTCTTATCACAGCATTCTTCTTTTGCCAAGCCAAGTGATGTGCTGTTTGCATTGAGTCCAACAAGTATGAATGAACTCAATCCATAGAATTATGCCCTCATATCCATACAGCCTAAAGTCAAGTTCCTATGGCTAAAGGAGAGTAGTCACCCATGAATTACATTTCGCATGTGAATATAAGACATATAGGTAGAGGATGCCACATGTGTACAGTGTAGATCTCTGTGAAGACTATACCATATTCTGCTGTTGGTTGGCTCTCAAAATTCTAAAAGAACAAATGTCCTTTGGGAAGAAGACACATCAGCTCTATTTTTCTGCCAAACAGATAAATAAGATATGTACTGTTTAGAAAGGCCCTGTCTTTGCTTACTCCTCAGTGCAGAGCATCTAATTTGAAGATAGTCATGTTCTCATAATCCAGGCAGGTTAAGCATATTTATAGTCCATTAACCAACAGCTTCCTCACTTCAAATGAAATCAGGAAAACTTAAAAAACATTTAACTTTGTTCGAGCAGTGTTTTGTTTTGCCACAGCTCTTTTAAAAAAGAAGAAACTGGGAAAGGGATGCAGAGACAAGCAAATTGGAATGTAATTATTCTTTCCCCAAGACGATTTTGTGTAGGTTAACTTGACAAATGCTACTGCCATTGCTAGTAGTGATAACAGATTCAACACAGTGCACCACTAAATTAAAATAAATGCAACATTTTTCAATTGCTGTAATGGAGCAATGAAACTGAGCTGCAGAGCAATGACCCAGTTTGCACCTTCTATTGTCATACTTCACCTTTTCTTTGTCCTTCAGAACAAGCAACTAAACTATACTTTGATTGTTGCTTCTTGAGTATAACCTTGCTGAACTATGTTATCCCCACCTTCACAAAACATATTCAGCAAAGAAAGGGAGACAAGTTATGCAAAGCAGAATTTTCTAAAAGATGCAATAGGAAATAAATGTTCCAGATAGCTATCAATTAGAGATTTATTCTATACCTTTTTGGGTATAATAGTTTCCAAGACAACTAAAATTTATTTAAGAAAGCAGTGTTAATAGAAATCAGTACAGGAATACTGAATAACTGCATTTTATAAAATCAGTCATATCTGTAGGGAAGCAAATTAATGAGCTATTTTGTAGTACTGAACCAAATGTACGAGTGTACTGTCCATAAACATTTGTTGCTGTAGTGAACAGCATCCCATTTCAGTGATTTTGGGACATGGCAAGTGATACAGAAAAGAAGGCAGAAGGTTTGATCCTGTCAGTCTTATAGTAAGTAATACATGGTTTCCTTATGACCACTTTCAATGCCCAGAGTGGCATTATTTATATATCTATTCTGGCTGCATGGCTACCCACAATATAGAACAGAAGTGGGAACCATAGAGTCATCCAGATAATATTCAACTGCAAGTCTCATTAACATTCACCATTGGCTATGCTAGCTAGAGTTGATGGCAGTTGCAGTGAAAACATCTGTAGGCTGCATTATTCTCAGTCCTAACCCAGAATGCTTATTAAAAAGGACTTGTTTCTTGAAGGAATACAGTGTCTCAAGTGGTTAAGATGCTGACTCTGTTGATTGCAAGATCAGCAGGGTTGGTAGTTTGAGGCCTGGTGCTGCATGATGGGGTGAGCTCCTGTCACTAGTCCCAGCTTCTTCCAACCTAGCAGTTGGAAAGCATGCAAATGCAAGTAGATAAATAGGTACCACTTCAGTGGGAAGCTAAACAGCATTCTATGCAATTGTGCTGGCTACATGATCACAGAGTAGTCTCTGACGCTGGCTCTTCAGCTTAATAATGGAAATGAGCACCTCCCCCTATAGTCAGACACAACTTGACAACCATGTCAATGGGGAATACCTTTACCTTTACTTTCTTGTTTCTTAGAACTAAATTGGCTGATTGCTTTGAAATTGAAAAGTCCTATACCCAATTCCCTTATTCTCTGGGAAAGAGAATTTAGGTGGCCAAAAGCCTGTAAGTTCTCTTGCATTAAAAACAGCAACTCTTATTTTAGTAATGAAAATAATGAAAAATATGTTCAATACAACTGCAATACAACCAGTAGTGAGAGCATGGAATATCCTCTTTCAGACCAAAGTGCCTCTTCACACATTTTTTTTAAAGTACAAACTAAGGCTAGAATCTTAAAGCCAGCAGAGTACCATTACAGGTAAGTGTAAGCGCTGTGCAACTAATAAAGAGGAAACCAGTTTTGAAGGGAAACACTATGCATATGGAGCTTTCTTTTCTTTTCTTCCTTTAATAAATATATACATTTTTAATTTGTATTCCACTTTTCACCAGTACAGAACACAAGGCAACTTGCAAACATTTCAAAGCACAGTACTACTAAAAAAAAGTATTTCTACAAAAGTTAAACACAATTAAACCAGATTTCTATTTTGAAAACAAGTTAAAAATAAAGTTAGAAGCAATTTTAAAACAACACCTAAACATAATAAAATAGAAACACTACCACCACCACCACTCATTAAAAGCTCCAACTGGCAAGAAAAAAATCATTAAAAATTAAATGCCTCCCTGAATAAAAAGGGTTTACTTGCTGCCTGAAAACAGCAGGGCAACCAGATCTTGTGAGGAAGGGAGCTCCACAACCTGGGAATAACCACTGAGAAGGCTGTGCTGTAGAGGAAGCTGAGGTGTCCCAATAAGGAAACACCAGGACACACAGTTGGAAGGAAAAGGGCACAACTTTATTGAGTACAGTTGACAGTTGGTCTGGCCCAAATGCATGGGTCTGGATCTGGCATTGACCAACCTGCCTGTTGCTCAATTAACCATGTTGCCTGGCCATGGCTGGGTCTCGGGATGACAGAAGGTTACCATTTTATTACATGTTTGCATCTTTGCCTCTTTGTCACTGGGGGATGCTGATCAGGAGTTGCTCCTGCAATGGCAAGACCCCACTGCTCCCAGCACCCCCAGGTCACCATGGGACTCACGATTCTGTGCTTCATGGTACAGGAAGCCATGCTCACCAGATCCATGGCCCATGCTACTGCCCCTGAAAAGGTTGTGACATCACATCATAACACTCATAAGCCTGAATAAAGGGAGAAGAGGGAGAACCAGACTGGAATGTACTGACTGCCCCAGTGACATTAAATAGGCCCATCCACCAATCACAACCTAGGGTGGGCAGAGGTCCCATCCCCTCCCAGCCTCCAACAAATCAGGGAGACTGCTGGCTGGGGCAAAGGGTGGAGCTTCTAGCCATATGGCCCACTGTGACTTGCAGTCCTGAGCAGCTACCATAAGTTCCATTATCTCCCAATGGCTTGGAGAGCAAATCCAGGCCCCAGAAATGACTCCCAATGCCCTCTGGGAGAAAGCAATCCCCTGGGCCAGACAAAGAAAGTGCTGTGGACTGATGCCTCCTCCCCACAGCAACTGGGCCAGTCTTGTAAGTTGGGTGGCCCCATTTAATAATAATAAATAAAATAATAAAATTTATTTATATCCCACTTCTTGACAGCAATCTAAGCAGCTCACACTAAAATCTATACAGCATATCCCCAGACCAACCCACCCCCCTTAAAACAGTATTAAATAACAAATAGTTAAAATGTAAACAATATAAACATATTAAAATAAACATTTCTCACTAAATGTACCTATGATGATGGTGGAACAGAGAGAAAGTCTTGCCCCATAAATCTTAAAGCCTAGGTAGGCTTATATAGGGAAATAAGGTCTTTCAGACAGTGTGATTGTGTTTCCGTATACCAGCAGAAAACACTACCTGCTGAAATATATCCCAGTAGTGCTTTGCCAGAAAGAATTGTCAAGGGCAAATTATTGGAAATGTTAAGTCAGTCTTGGCCAGAAGAGTCTCAGAGGAGATAGAAATCATTTTGTCATTTTAATTTTGTTCTGATTGCTACTGTCCTGCATTCCATACATTTTGAATTTCATTCTAGTTTGGAGAATTTATAACATTATTTTGAAAGTAAAACATGGATATTTAAGCACAGTGAAGTCCATATTTTAAAAATATGCAAGTTTCTGATTTAAAAGATTTGTGTTTGTCATCCAGAAATTTGAATTGACTTCCTGAAGTTGCAACAGTAAACAAATTGAAGTGCAGTGTCTACTACCATTCCTCTTTCTCATCCTGATCTAATTTTATTTTGGATCATTGGTAACTCTATTCAGATATTACAATAGAAAAATAGAAAATAGCTGCAGCAATATGCTATAGCTCCACCTCCATCATCATGTCAATCATTTCATTTTTTCCCTATCCTCTGTAACATGTTCAGTGGAAGATATTTGTTTTCATGAACATTCCCTTGTGCCTATTGTTTCAGATTATTGCACACCTCTTTTTGCCCGATCCAGGCACGAGCTGGGCAAGGATTTAAATGGGTGAAAACAGATATTGCATGCCTCCATGCCCAACATGGCTGCATCGCATACCCTATCCAGACTCCTGGCATAGTTTTTAAATAATGGGAAAGTATTGTACTTTGAAAAGTATGCCAGGAGTCCAGATTGGGTACACAAGGTGGCTGATTTGGGCACAGAGGCATGTAATAAGATCCATTTTCACTTGTTTAAGCTGGTGCCCAGCTTGTGCTTGGATCAGGCAAAAAGGGGCATGCAATAATGTCTGTTGTTATTTTTGTGTCTTCAATTCTTTTGAAATGGATCTTTCTAATCCTCTGCTCCATTGTACCATGAAAATGACAGCAGTCCCTTTGTGAAACAGAAAGAAACAAAGGCTACAACTGCACTGCTCAAATAATCTAGTTTGACATCATTTTAACTGTCATGGCTGAATACTATGGAATTCTGGGAATTGTAATTTTGTTGTTGTACCAGACAGTGTGGATGCAGCTAAAGAGAAAGTGGCTCCACAGTTGAGACTTTTGGTGAATTTTTCATATAGGATCCACCAAGAACTAGTGGCTTTTCCACTATGTGCAGATACCTTCTTAGCTTTCTCTACTTTCTTAAAGAGAAAGTAATTGGGGAAGCTTGTTTTTTTTTAAATAAAATGTCTGCTGTCTATAAAAGAAGTAAGTTGTTGCATCAAGGGAGACAATCACTCTACACTCTTAAAAATGAGCTAGGTTGCTTTAACTGCTCTGGCTGCCTCCTGTTGCATTCTGGAACTTGTAGTTTAGTAAGGAGCATTTAGAATATTCAGCCAGAGAGATCTTAAGCTTTACTACAAACCCCAAAATGCAACAGGAGGCAGTCACAGCAGTTAAAGCAATCTAGCCCTGTTTTAAGAGTGTAGAACAATATGCTTGTCTGTTTCTGTTGATTCTCTTTAATGAATGGTCCATCAAGGCTGTTGTGTTACAAATGGAATGCCATTGCTTCTGGTGACATTGTCATCCTATTGTATTTATTAAGGGTGTTTATACCCATGATTAGGGGTAAAATTAGTGTAATTTTTACCAAAGGCCTAAGGATTGTGTATGGTGTGGTAAGCTGCCAGAATTCTCGAACCTTCAATGTACCCTGAGAAATGCAGAAGTATACATAGAGCCTCATCAAACTAGTTGCGGGAAAGAAAGGGACTGAGACAGAAATCAATGAGAGCACAATCTATTACACAATTTGCCAGCATTTGTTCAAATATATGTTTCTTTTGTAATCATTTTTCTCTCTCAAATAGCTAATCAGTTTAAATCCTAGCCTTATGCTTTGATTCTTAGGTTTTGGCTCAAAAACTAAAAGTATTCATCTGAAACAATTCTCATTTATTTCAAGGAAAGATTTCAGCTGCAAAGACTTATTCAAAGTTGAACTCAGTCCTTCATTAAACAATGCCAGGCACAAAGCTTTGAAACTTATTCTTCAATCACATACATTGGTTCTCTCCTATATACACATGCAAAAACAGACAAAGCATCTTTATGATGACTTTTTTTTAAAAAAAAAATAAGTGGTAGTGAGGAAAATGGCATACATGGTAAAGATAATGACACACAGTTTCTGATAGTGGGCTGTGCATATTCATCAGTATGAATCAATGTTTCCTTCCTTTTATTCTACCAATGAAATTGCTACTAAATGAATTTCTCTCCTCCTCCTGTGCCTGGATAACTTCATAAACTTTGGATCACATGATGAAGCAGATGGGATCATTGGGTCTCCTTCAGATCCAGTTGCACAAGTGAACATAGTTTGCTCTCTCTTCTTCTCTTTCCTTCCCCCCCTGTCTCTCTCTACCCTTCCACCCATGCCTTTTTCATTTTTATGTGTCTTCAAGTTGACTCCAACTTATAGCAGCCCTAGCATCGAGGTGCTCTGGTGCCACAACAAACTACACTTCCTAGAATTCCATAGCATTGAGCCATGGCAGTTAAGGTAATGTCAAACTGGATTAGTTTGGCAGTGTGGATGTGTTTTATATTATTTAGATCTATGGCTGCATGCCTAATTTACCTGGAAATAACCATGGACCTTGAATCTCAGACTTGAATCAAACAAATCTATTGAAACATATTATACATTAGTGGTTGTGTGAAACAGAGGACTCAGAATGCAATAAAGAAGGTTTTGATTTATAAATTATCTCAACATGTTTTGACAAAGAAATATTTATAGAACCAGCATCAGGGGTTAAAATAGAAAAAGGGGGCAGTACCTTAGTAAAATTTTTAAAATAAATTAAGTAGCAAGTACAAAAGTTGCATGTCTATATAAGCCTTATATTAACTTATATATAAAATAGAATCTGTGAAAATTAACACAGTATAATACAAAAGTCTATATATTTACAGAACTATTAAAATCATCCTACAGTGATTTCACAAAGATAAATCTCAAAATCACAAAATAACTTACAAAGTGTTCAAAGTATTATCTAAATTTAGAACATTATCACACCAGCCCCTTTTGTGCTGCAGTCCTGCAAGCCAAAATAAAACAACATACCAATTTTGGAGTGGCCACCATCACACTTCTTCCATTTGTGCAACTGGGGCTGTTGCCCCATCATGCACTCTTCCTGTCCTCTCCCTTAACTCCACCCTCCTTCCCTTATGCCTTATCCTTTACAGATTTTTTAAAATCAACTTTTTTCATGCAATAACGAAGCTCTGTAGCCCCAATTTAAGCATTTAAAACCTTTTAAAAAAGATTTTTGAAGCTTTAGAGCTCCAAAATTGCAAAATAAATCAGGTATTTTTAAAAAAAAAATGTGATGGGGAGGGGGTGCCTTTTCTAGATCATCAATGTGCTACTCTCCCTTTGTTGTTATCTAGACAACAGTGAAAGACTTGGATTCTCTGCATTAAGAAGAGGAAAATTTAGAAAGTTCTCTAAACTACTAGGCCATCCTGTCTTCTCCAGGTACACAACATTTTACTTCTTAAAAAGTGTTATCAATATATGATTTGTTAGTAAAGATTATTCATTAGACTCAATGATCAGAATAGTTCACAAACATCTAGAACAGGGTAGGCAACCTTTCCTCTTTAAGCTCTTTAAGGAGCTATTGGCCAACATGGCTGATGCTTCTGGGAGCTGAAGTCCCCCAGCCCTTAAAGGGGAAAGGTTGCCTACCCCTGATCTAAAACAAGAGCTATCTTGATTCTATTTTTCCTATATCTAGAAGATGGCTAAGATAGTTTCATGTTGAAAGGAAAACCCATCAGAGTGCCTTAGTACTGTATATTGGAAATGATACACTCTAAAGTAATATAAGAAGAATTTATATTGTATGTTTCATTTGCTTGTGGACAGAAAAAAACATTTTCTCCAAGATCCTAGTTTAAGATAGGGTGGGTTGACAGAACAAAAATGTAAGAACAAGAACATCAACAACAAAGTATCTTAAATCACTGATGGATCTATTTTGATTAAAGCATGGTCCAATTTGTAAATTTGACTGGGTCACCTTTGAAACTAAATTGGGTTCCTCTCCACTATAAGTTATTTGCATTCTGCATATAGTATATCTAAGTTCACATCAATGTGAAATAAGAGCAGCATACTAATGCTGACCCTGTCCTTTTTATATATACTCATAACTTTCTGAAGAATACTTTCACTGCCTAGCAACACCAGTCAAACCCTAGAAAAAAAGAGCTTTTAGAGCAAAAATTTGCTTCAACATTGTTCCGGGGGGAGGGATATACCAAACATATTTCAAAAAGCAGAGTGTGGAATTATATCAGGCCAAACAAATATGGCAGGCCATACTTTGTCTGTGCAACAAAACAGAAGGAAGTGATCTGTGAGTGTGAGAACAAGTGATGGTTCATGTCATGGATTCTTACCTGATCAAGCTGGACCTTACAGCTGCCCTTGAACCCTTCAGGTATATTGAATTTTTTTTAGGCTCTCAAAGGATATGCATCTTTATTTATTTCTTGCATGCAATTAAAAAGAATTACCAGCATATCCACCACACTTGGGTGAGTTTATAAGAAGTTTAGTGCATTATTTATTCTATTTTGTGACCTTTTTTAAAAAAGTAAGAAAAATTGTATGGAACATACTGTTATCTGCCAAAAATGTCATTTTAGGGCAAAAACAATAAATTTGCTCAAATGAATGTTTCACAAAATGTCACAAAATGTGAACAATCTCATAGTAGTTGACCACTTATTAGATGGGGTGTTTTGACATGATGAGAGGCTTCAAAGGATCCCAAAAACATGTGAAGGGCTATGTTTGGGCCAGGGATCACATATTTGTAAACCCTGTGATGGTGGAAATATTGTGGTTTGGCTGCTTTGCACATAATTCATGGTCTAAGGAAGAGAAGGTACACAAATTGAAGGTCAATGTAACCAAGCAACAGATAGTTCATTGCAGCATGTATATATCATACTAATATAAAATTATATCCACTGTATTGAGTTGTGCAGTGAACCCAGGATTTTTCTCACCTCTAGATCAAAACCCACATCAGAATACAGTAGGGAGCAAAGTTAGGTACTATTATAATTGAATGTGAAACAAGCAATCGAAATAATTAGATCAAGCAATCAGTCATTTGGAAGACATTAATTCTATCATACTGTTATATAAAGTTGGATGTATATGTTGTGAGTGGAAACCAGCAAATAGTTCACCAGAGACTTCAACTTTCTCAAACAAGCCTATATAAGATGATTTAAAAGTTCAAAGTTAATTACCCTTTCATTCAACCAATATACTTAATTCAGGCTTGGAGTACATAGAAAGCCATGTAAAAATCTTCCTCATTGTGATGCTTTGGCATTCTATGTATTGTACAGAGATGTTGTAAATCATTTATTCTATAAAAAAATGGGGGAAGAATTGAAGTAGGAGATTTTAAGTGCAGAATGTTACAACAGACATGGATTATGTCTACCCTATCACACAAAAATTGGTTCTCAACACAGGGACTTAGGGCCTTTGCAGATTGCCAGAAATAGTGCAAATTGAGTCCACTTTAACTGCCCTGACTCAGTGCTAGGGAATCATGGGAACTGTAGTTTATTGTGGCACCAGATCTCTGACAGAGAAGGCTCAATGTCTCAGAAAAAAATACAATTCCCATGATTCTCTAGCACTGAGCCAGAACAGTTAAAGTGGCCTCAAGCTGCACTATTTGTTCCCCGCCCCCCATTTGCCTGTGAACTTGCCTGTAAAGAATCTTTTGCACACCAGCCACCTGCTATGGTGGTAAGGTGGGTCCCAGGAAAACTGAGACATGTTCACCATCACAATTGATAACAGAAGGATTGAAGAAAATTAATTTTCAAACACTTTTCTTAGGCCCAATATGTGCTGTAGAAACATCAGCTCTCTGAAATCCATAGAAATTTAGGAAGAAACAGACTCGCCTTTCTTTCCTTCCATTGCTAGAACTGAAATTGTAATTTCAGTAACAACATAAATAGATTAGTAAGTAAACTTGGAAGAGGGCAATTGGAGGCAACCATGTGAGAAGTAGAAGTAGGATAATGTATCAGTTTTGCTTTATTTTTCATTCATATTTTAAAGCCTCATTTTTTCATCCTGAATATAATTAGACTTGCATAGTACTATGATCAATTTTCATTAAATATCACTTAATGAAATTTTGAGAGTTATTGTGTAGTGCATTGGTATGAGTATTGGATTATATAGTTCTTTAGAAGTCCAGAGCTCAAAACCCCACTCAGCCACTGGGTCAACTTGCACAAGGCAAACTCTCTAAGCCTTGGAGGATTTAGCACTTAGAGGCAACCTCTGCTGAATAAATCTTGTTCAGAAAACCCTATGATAAAGTGACTATAAATCAAAGCCAAAGGCACAAAACAAAAACAAAATTTCCACTCATCTCTAGTGAAAAGAACTTATGGAGTATAAAGGTCCTTTACATCTGAACAAGTACTGTAAGTTAACAGAGGTTAAAATTCTGCATCAAGATATTCTGATGTTTAATGACAACTAAATGAAATGTAAGGCTAAATCTAGTTTTAGTCTCAACTAGTAGACCCACTAAAATTAATTAGGCTGGTGTAAATGTTGACTATCAACTTCCATGTAGTAAAATGGATATTTTTAGGTGGGTCAAAATTGGATTAAACTACAAGGGGAAAAAAGATGATAATGAAATACTGCAAATCATCATCACCTACTAGTGTAAATATATGTTGTGCTCTCTGTTGAGTATACTTTTATTTACAAAACTATATATACTATTTCTCTAGGAAACAGAAACTTTTCAGAACTCTATGGGTATATTTTCAGGTAAAGTTGTACGTGCTACTATTTAACTCTAACTCAGTCATCTGTATATTATTATAAAGCAGTGTAAATTTTAACCCCGCTTGATAACTGGAGTTTCCATACATCTTGTTCTGCAGGTTTTGGACTGCTGGCAAATGCCATGATGGAAGAAAAGTTGAAAGAGTAAAAGAGAAACTTAAAGGAATAGTATAGAATGGCCACTATCTAAAATCAGGCCATGTGTAGCATAATGTTCTCCATGTAAAGATCTGTGCTGCTACCCACCTCACCAGATGTAGATAATAAACCCTAGGGCCACTGTCATACTTTTTACTGGCTGGGGGAGAAAGAGGCAGAAGTCATCCAGCTGCAATTTTGTAGCAGGAATGAGGCATTCTAGATCTTCAGCAAATCCCCACTCCCTCAATCTGATCATTAAAATGTATTTATTTATTAATGCATACATACATACCTTGCCCTTCTGCTGAGATGGGATCCAAGGTGGCTCCCTGCCTGAGGATGAACCTCCCCAGAGAACATTCCCCCCCACCAAAAAAAAAAAAGACATATGTACAAACAACACCAAGTTATATATGTGCATGCCACCAAGAGGTTTCAGCCATTGTGTATAACAACGAAGAAAATCTGCAGGAATTCTCAAAGAAGCAATTCTAAAACACTATTTGAGAAGTAAGGGATATATAGTATACACTTAGTATTACAAAGCTAAGATAAGTTTATGTTACAAAGAAGCTTTGTCCTTTCATGTGTGTGTGTGTGTGTGTGTGTGTGCATAGTACAGTTGAAAGATTTGGCTGGAATTCTCTATTTTGATTTATATTGTGTAACTTTATATAGAGGTGCTAAGGTACCCTGTTAGTCAATTGTGAAGATGAGTATAATGGGATACTGGCAAGAGGGTTTTCTTTGGCAAGGGATACTTGGTGGTGTTTTTCCCAGTCCCTTCCTCTGAAATATAGCCCGCAGCACCTGTATTCATTGATTGTCTTCTAACTAACGTCCTGAAACATTCAAAGTGTCCTACTTAACCTTCCTTTGTTTACACAGACTAAATAGCCTGATCCTAACTACACTGTCAGAAGAAGAACTGTCTGTCTCTAGAAGGGCTTACATTCAAATAAATGAGCACAGGATTGTTTTCTATACCAAGAAGTGGAAAGACGTCTCATGAGTTGTATGCTGACATTACATTTTATACCAAAACCTAAGTCACATCCATAAAAATAATCGCTGGAAAGAAAACAAACAACAAGCTTGTGATTTCAGAATATAATAAACATCAAATTGTACAATGGTAAATATTCATGAACTTCAGTGTTCAGCCTTTCCTGTTTTTTCTGGCAGTTGCACCAGCTGCAGACTGTACTTTGTTTGCTCCTACATTGTTTAGTCAAATCAGTGTTTAAAAAAGAACTCACGTTCTACAATCTAGCCCATTTCAAAGATGCATTTGTTTTCTGATACACAGAGCTATATTGTCAACATTTTGATAAAACCCAAAACATCAGCATAATGTTTTGTTTTTTCACATGGGGATTTTTTTTTTATTTATTGAATAAGCTCCTTATGAGGAAAACATTGATTGTTCTATCCTAGAATTTTGCAGAACATAATCTGCATAAGTAACTGGAAGACCTGGAGGTCAGAAAGGTATAATATTCTAACGATCATCAAAGTTTCATAAATTTGTTCCCTGAAGGAAACAATAATAAAGACAACCAGGACATTTGATTCAATTGCATGTAAATGCAGAATATCAGTTTATTAGTGTGTGTATGCACACATATTCAAGGTAAATATTCATGATAATTTATAGTCAGTCTCCACCACCTCAGCATAAATGCATTGATTCTGATTACTATATAGACTTATGTATAAGTCTATACATATTAGTAAAAATTGACTAAAATGCTTCAGTCTACTTATCCATGGGTCAATGCAAGTACTATACCTTAACTCATCAAAGAAGGAACCATTCCTTCTCTGAGTAGAGTGGCAAAAGACTAGAGTTTAGTCTCTCCCAGGAACACCTAAAAGAAGCATCAAACCACTTTTGGCCATTTTGAGTGCTTGGGTAGGAAAAGGGTGGTGGTGGCTATTTGGTGCTTCTTCTCAAAAGAGCACATATGGAATAGAGAGGAATCGGTGCTTCTTTTAGGTTCTCCAGGGACAACAAAGCTCCCACCTCATGGCTCCTTTTTTGATGAAAGTTAATATGCACTTTAACTCTTGCATTCACATCCTTTTTGATGTGCACATTTTGTTAGCCCCACTCATGCCTGGTTGCCTCTCTCACACATCACATAGACATCTTTTACAATAGATCCCTCTTCATCCATCAAGCTTTTTGGGTTAGCACAATCTGCCAACAATGAACAGTTGCTTCCTTTACTTCACTTTTTATATCCTTTGTTATGTGCCCCTAAATTTTACTCTTGATTTATCCATGTGTCACATCAAAATCCATAATTTTGGCCCCCAATCCTGAACTCAACTTATATGTGAGGTCAATCTATACACAAATATATATGGTTATTGAAATACACAACCTTCAGTGGATGTTCTTGAACTGTGTACTAAGAAAACCTTGTTTTAGAGGGCATTACAGAATGGATGGGGTACTCAGTATCATATCAGAAAGCTTCACTATGATTCATTCCTTAGGATGATTCAATATCTGTGAGGAGCATTTTATGAATAAACCTAAATTCCTGGGGGATGTTTGTTCCAATGAAGAGCATCATCAGCAGAACTGTCACTACAATGTTATGCTCCCCATATGACTGACAAAATCATCATCATCATCATCATCATCATCATCATCTATACCCTTCCCCACTATTAAAAACAATTGGGGCAGCTTACAGCAACTAAAATGACATTAGTACAATCTAAAAAACCCAACCCCCACCCTCCCCCATAAAAAACATATTAAACTTAACAACCATTAAAACCAACTAAATTTTAAATTAAATTTAAAAAAAACAAGAAAGAAATCAGCAGCAAGCAAATCAGGGAAACAGAAAGGCAAGGGCGCAGCTCCTGAGGCTGGGATCTAATTATGAAAGGCCTGCCGAAAATGCACAAAGAACATATGAATTGATTACTAATATTGGATAAAACAGTAATTGTTGACCAACCATGAAATAACAAGAGCAGACACTGTTGGTGCTTGTGAAACCCTAAGTGCACACCACTGAAACTTACTGGTATTAGAGCTCCTCCCTTATATACATGCCCCTTATATACATGTTCAGTCCTGGAGCTTTTAGCCGAACCCCCTACTAGTGTGTAACACATATTTCCTGTCCTCCATGTGGCATGACTTTGTACCTGGTGACCTCATGTCCTGCCTGTGTCTCATCAGCTTCCTATGAAATAGCAGTCTTCAAATGCTAATTCATCATGGTTCCTGTCTGAAACAGAGTAACCTCATCTTTGTCCCACATTGCTACATCTGAGACATTTCCTCTGGATGCTTCCATCCTGACAGACACAAATAAGTGGATTAAACAAGGACCATTTTATTGACCTAAAAACTTATTTAATTGTTTGGGGCTTGGATGTAAGCCAACTGATACAAAGGGAGGAGCAATTTAGTGAGGGTCCAGTTGAGAACCAATGTCAACTTATGACACCTCCACAGTTTTCTCTAGGGCAAGACACCAGATCCTGAGGACAATCCAAAGAGGATTGGTTGCTACCTTGGCTAGACATCTTTGGAAGGCAAAAACCTGGAGATCTCCCTCTCAAGCTACTAAAATTTCTAGGAAACAGTAAAACTCAGATCATTCTCAAGGGTCATCTCCTTCCCACACCCTGGTTGCTTACACTGTGAAGGAAGTTCCAGGGACTAAAGGCATATGCAGACTGGCCTAAAGGGCCAGCCTGGGGATGAAGTTGGGGTGTAGCGACCCTACACCAGCCACTCTGACTCCACCCCAATGCTGCCATCATGCCATGTACCTGACTGCACAGCGTGCAGCATGAGGGTGCCCTGTTGGCGCAGTGTGCACACATGCTGTGTCCAAGAGGTGCAAAAGAGCCATGGCAGTGGCTCTAAGGATGGCTTTTTGCCTCCCCCAAAAGGAGCAGCATTTGCCAGCTCTTTTTGGAGTGGCAAAAAGGAGGATTGGGGCCTTGGTGTATGGTTGCCACAGCCCCAATCCGGCACTCCTAGGGGTGGCACAGAGCAAAAGGCCACCCTAAGAGTTGGCGCCGTGGCTGTTCCTCACCTTTTTGGCACAGCGTGTTTAAATGCTGCACCGGGAGGGCACCCTAATGCTGTGCTCATCAGGATGGCATCAGCATGGGGTTGGGATGGCCGGTGTGCAGCTGCCCCACCCCAACTCTATTCCCAGGCCAGCCCTTTGGGCCAGTCTGCAGAGGCCCATAGTTGCCCCCATCATATGACACAGCTTGGCCAATCAGGCCAAGCTGTCACTCTCATCTGGCCTTTGTTCATGGTGATTATTGTGGTTCTTTAGAAGTTTGCAAAGTATAACCAGGCATTTTTCAATAAAGATCTCTTTGTATGGACTGTACTAAGGAGTGTGCAGAAGGCTTCAATTTTCTGTAGTTTCCTTTGTGCCTTTGACAGTGTGACTCCTGGAAGAACATCACTAAACTGTGCAAAGTTGTGGTTTAGGGCTAACATGCTTGGCTGTTCTAGCACAAAGCCTTCTTATTCTGCATGCCTGAGTTCTTTTTATTAGTTTCCATGGTTGCTGGTGGCTCCCATGTCAGTGGAGTAGTGAATCCATTCTGAGTTTTAGTCTGAATTTTCAAGAGGATATCCAAGGTACTGAAGCTATTTTGGGAATTAAACCTAGACAAGGTTCAGTGTTCTACTACTTGGAAGCCAGGAGCCATGTTGATCAGTTCCCCTCTTCCTGACAGTTTATAACATAATGTGAAATATCATCACTGCCTTTGTGATGTAATTGTAACTTTTAAATTACTTTTATAGTTATGAATTATGGCATCACAAAATGGTGGAGACATACTATCATATCATTCAAGTACAAGAGCTTGGTGTATACACAAGACTTCTCCCTCATGTATCACTGAATACTGAAGTCAGGATTGTCTGTGCCATCATATTTCAAATTTCTATAGATATGGTTGTAAAAGTGGTCAGTTAAGAAAACTGCCAGGAAGATAATAAATAATTAGAATAATAAACTAATTATTACACTTAAACTATTATACTTTGGACATATCACAAGACAACATGGCTCATTAGAAAATATTATAAAGTTTGCCAAAGTGGAGGCAATAGGGAAAGAAGAAGACAATATTGCAGATGGATGGACTCAATCAAGGAAACTACGGGCCTTTGCAGACTGCCAGAAATAGTGCACATTAAATTGAGGCACTGCCCTGGCTCAGTTCTAGGGAGTCATGGGAATTGTATTTTTTTTCTGAGACATTGAGCCTTCTCTGTTAGAGAGCTCTGGTGCCACAGTAAATTACAGTTCCCATGATTCCCTAGCACTGAGCCAGGGCAGTGCCTCAATTTAATGTGCACTATTTCTGGCAGTCTGCAAAGGCCCTACAGCCCTCAGTCTGTAGAATCCAAGCAGGTCTGTCAATCATATGTTTAAACCAACATGATGGCAATTATCAAGAACATATCAGAAAGTGAGCTGTAAAAGTGCATCTCCTCTCTATTGAACACATACTACCAGGTTGGTCTGTGCTGGATTGACTGAGGGAGCTACGTATTATGTTTAGCCTTTAGAAAAGATGGTTAAAAGGTGATGTGATAGCCCTGCTCCAGAGAATAGGACATGGAACAATGGATATAAGCTACAGGAAAAAAGATTCCACCTAAACATTAGGAGGAACTTCTTGACAGTAAGAGTTTTTCGAAAATGGAATACACTCTCTTGAAGTGTGGTGGAGCCTCCTTCTTTGGAGGTTTTTAAACAGAGGCTATGTGGCCATCTGTCAGGGGTTCTTTGATTGTGAATTCCTGCATGGCAGGGGGTTAAACTGGGTGTCCCTTGTGGTCTCTTCCAGCTCTATGATTCTAAGGGCTACTGCAGGTGGCCCCTATGGGGTGGCTCTGTGCTGCTCCTGGGAGTGTCGGATCATGCTCATGGCAACCCACACTGCGACCCCAATCTAGCTTTTTGCTGCTCGAAAAAGAACTGGCAAATGCCACTCCTTTTTCAGGTGGCAAACAGCTATCCTTAGTACTGAGACAGTGGCTCTTTTGCACCCCTTTGGTGTAGCGTGTTTATATGCTGTGCCAATGAGGCACCCTGATGCCATGCATCATGTGGTTAGGTACATGGTGTGATGGCAGCATCGGGGCAGAATCAGGAAATCCGGTATGCAGTCACCCTGTCTCAAGTCCACCCCCAGGCTGGCCCTTTTGGCCAGTCTGCATTGGCCCTAAGTCATTTTGAACAATGTGGCTTTAGTTCAAAACAGAAAATTCAGAAAGAATATCTATAAGACATTGACATCAAGCACTAAAAAATGATAAGATAGTGAAACCACACTTTTTAACTAAACAAATATCAGCTTTCATTTACAATGCAGTGAACTGCATAGATTGACAGGGTCTTGTTGCAATAGACCACATTGACATTGACAATGACAGTGATGCCTCCTGCATTTTACAGTGAATAAGGGGAAATATTGCAGAAATATTTCTAATGACCAGAAAATAAATCAGAGATGGGTGGAAGGTTTCAGAAAAATGCCAGAAGGAAATGGCAGCTAAATTAAGAAAGTATTCATTTCTATTTTTGCGTCTAATGGCTACTGTGAAAGAATTTACAGGTTAATGACACAACTGTAGACCAAGGCTAAAAACAGACTGAGTGATATCATTGTGAAGAACAAGCTGAAGATGAAACTCAACACTGTCATGATCTATGCAGGATTTCTATGGAGCGAAGCAGACAGGGCAAAAAGGAGTGGCTAGAGGCTGTTCCTGCCCCAATCACTGTGGGACCACCACAGGACCACAGCAGCCAGATGCCATGGTCCAAAGGGCAGCCACTGTTGTGGTCCTGAACAGGCCATGAAAAGGAGCAGTAAGAAACTGGTCCTTTTGCAGTTGGGTTTGGACTGTGTTAGGTGGCCCTGGAGCAGCCTCTGTGTGATCTGGGGGCATGCATCATATGCACATCCTGTCCCTGGATCAGCCTGAAGGTGATCCTTTTGGGCTGTCTATGCTTTAAAAAAAGAAGCCAGATCTGCTAAAAACAACAAGCCCAATAATATATAGAAAAAGAATGCTGTCAACAAGCCAGTCTATCTTTAAAGTACAGTCATCCCTCTACATTCATGGGATTAGGGGATCAAGACCCCCATGAATGTGAAAAAAACAAACAAACATGAATCACCCTCCCCCTCCCCCTCCCCCTCCCAACAGCAGTCATTTCCAGTGTGAGAGGGGCAGGGAACAGGAGCACTCCTTTCTTTCTCCCCTCTTATTCAGAAAGCATCCCTCAAGCCTTTCCAGGTCAGCAGGAACTTGGGGGAAAGTAATGTTCCCATCCTCTGGCCTTTTCTGCTCTGGAAAGGCTTGGGAAAAGCTCTCTCAAGCCCTTCTAGGGCAGCAGGGGTTCAAGGAAAGGCCTTCCTTCTGTTTGAGCTCTCTGAGGCACTGGAAGGAATCTGTGGGACTCATGTGCCTTGCTCTCACCCCCTCCTCTGATGCCTCAGACAGCTGAGACAAGTTCTCTGAGGTATCAGGGGGGGGGGGAGAGATGTGTGCACATGCCATTCCCTTTCCTCCCTTCCAATGCCTCACAGAGCTTGCCTCAAGTGTCCTAAGCATCAGAAGGAAGGCTGAGGACTCACACACACTGCTCTCACCCCTTCTCCAATGCTTCAGAGAGCTTGCCCAAGGTCCCTGAGGCATGGAGAAGGGGAAAAGCAGTGCATGCACACCCTTTCCAGCTGCTCCCTCCCTCCCAGACTTCTCCCAAGGGGAAAAGCTTGGGAGGGAGGATGAGGGAGAGTGCACGTGCATGTGGCATGACACTCACAAATAATAAAATTTGCAAATGTCAAAGCCGTAAATGCAGAGAGACTACTGTAAATAACAATCATCATCATAAATCATTGTCATCATAATCATAATCACCACCTCCACCACCACATTACATTTCAAGTATTCCAGAATGAAGGTGTTGTGCTGGCTACCCAGCTGCAGAAAGGGAGAAGGTAATTAATTTAAAAGACAGAAATGGCCTTCACTATTGGCTGTCTTTAGAGACTTTCTTGAGGTTTCTTGTTTGTTTGTTTTGTAATTACTTTTGACTTGTTTGTATTTTTTGCACAATTACAATGAAATGGCATTCAGAAAGAAAGAGTATATTGAAAGAAGAAACCATAAAAAGCCCCCAAAAATGAAGTGAATGAAATAGATTAAATGAAGTGTGCTCAGTAGTTTCTGAAGGTCTGTTTCTCCATGTATGAGATTAAATAGTAAAGGCAATTTAAAGAGGTGAAAATTGGCATGTTAATCTAGAAGGGTAATGAAATATGTATAAATTAAATCTCAGTTTGGGGGAAAAAAAACACCTCCAGAAATTTCCTCAGCCAGAGACCTTAACTCTGGAAATAAAACAGAAAGCCCATACAAAGTGAACTGTTGGCTGGTTGAAGCTTCCTGTTACATGCCTTCCATTTTCTGTTGGATCTCATTCTTGTGCTTTCCTTCTATGAAGACATTCTTTCTCTTTGTCATGCCACCTCTCTGAATCACTCACAATTTTGGAAAGTCCCATATTTACTTCTTAGCAATTCTGAAGGGATATTTTTTTGCCCCTCCCACTTCAGTTGAATGTCAGATATGATCAAATCTTGTTGATCCAGCTCAGGATTTCAGACTTGCCTGAATCTGGTGTGCATGTCTTTTATTAATTTCCTTCTTCATGATCCTTTGAAGCCTTTAAAAATCTTTCCTATTACCATACTTACTCATAACAACAGCAACAGTAAGAGAAATCTATCTTTGGTGAGCAGGGCAAAAATAGATTTTGATGTTTTACTCCAAATGAAACCTTGTATTTGATATTGCTAAAGTATAATTTCTCTTGCCAGTCCTGTCACATTGCTTACAAGTTACACTGGAGGACTAATAATTGAGTAATTAGCACTGGTTGACTTGGAATATTTTGTGGTTATCCCCCTGAGTAAATAGCTCAGCATCTAAAATTTCATATTACAAACATGCCAATTATGGCTAATCATATTCCTGGGAAATGGTACACATTGCATTATTAAATCATTTTATAAATGGTTGTTTACAGTGCTACATCTTAAGCCACATCGTCATTCAGGTAAATGGAGAAAATTTGGGGCAAATAATACATTTGAACCTTTTTGCCTTTTAAAGCCCTATAAATGTTCTAGCATATGCCTAAGATTCAGACTCAGAATAAAAGAGAGACTACCCCTAATTGTGTATGTCATACACACCTGCATCATACATTATGTTGTGTTTCACAGGGAAGGTGTGATATGCAAGTTGGGCAAGGATTGAGCACTTGCCTCCATGTTCTTTTAAAAAAAATTAATTGTTCCCTCACAAAAGATCTAGGGAGCATATTAAACACCTGTGCACAACAGATTGGGCTTTAGATTTTGACATCAGAATACATTCTGCATTTATACTTTTGTCTGTTATTCTCTGTAGTAAAAGGCAAAAAAGCCCACAAAGTTATACAAAGTTATATACAACTCCATGTGCTATATAACTTCTGTAGACAACTTCTAATAGACTAGTAATAATCCCCCATGTTATTTTCTAATACTTGTGTTGAAATCTAAGACGTGATATCACCAAGATAATTAAACCATGAGAAGCCCTCCAAGTTATTAGAGGCCATTATATCCCCATCATACCCATTACATGAATGAGCAGAATGTGAAAAATGGATTATTATTCCCACTAATGTAAGGAGGAACATTAAGTTATCAGTGTTAGAATATTCCACACTCATTTGCAATAGCAAGTAGAGATCTCTCACATTTAATAAGAAAAGGTTGTGATCTCTAAAAGTAAATTTGTGTTTATTTCTACATGAGCTGATAGCAGTTAGGATAACATATATATGAGTCAAGATGTAAGCATAAAAGTCTCTTTGAGCCTACAGAGCTCTTCTGTGTAGCTGGTCAGAACTCAGGTAAAGTTTTTGGCTTTTGAAAAGGAAGCCCATGTTGTAGCAGAAATACTATATTTTTACCTAGTTAAGAAAAACTTTCCATCCAAAATATAATATACCACAAGAATAAAGACAAAATCTCATGTTACCCTTTGGACGTAAAAAAATATTTTGAAACCAGCATTTGCATATTTTAGCCGTGACCATATTTCTTATTACTGAAAAATTCAAGAAGACATTTATCTGACCTGTTAATTGAAATCAAATTTCTCACCAAATGCAAAAGCTCCAGAGTTGCAATCTAAAATACTTGATTTTAAAAAGGGAAAGGCATTAAGAATTAGGATCTAGACTTGAGATAGCCTTGGCTTTAGTCCTTCTGGAACTAAAGACACCTTCAATTTGAAAATCATATCCTGGAAAAGGCATCATTAAGGATTTTCTGATTTCCAGTGGTGTGCTTCTTTGAGACAAATCAGAAAGGAAGGAGTATCTCTGTCCCTCCTATAACATTACATGCATTCTAAAATGAGAATGGAAAGGATATTTGATTTTTAAAAAATGACCAAAAAAAATCATACTATGTTTCATAGGTGTGTGGAAACCCTGACTTGGGGGGGGGGGAAGCAAGGCAAGGAAGGGGAGGGGCAGTCTCATGCTGGGCGCCTCAACCCCTTCCCAAGCAAGTCATCAGAGTGCCCGTCACTCTGCATGACAGGGGCTCTGACAACGTACATCCGCCGCAGCGTCCGCACATGCTGCGGCGGAAGAGATGCCGAAGGTGTGCCCAATGCCTCTTGTGGCACACCTTCAGCATCTTGTGGAAGAAGCGCTATTTTAGCGCTCCTTCCAGGGCCTGAGAAGCTGCAGATTGGGGCTGAGGAGTGCGGCTACCTCGGCTCCAATCTACAGGTTCCTGGGATGGCCCACGGCCGCCCGTCTGCATAGGCCCTTAGAGGATGTACAAACCACTCAAAAGGGCCGCCTCCTTACTCGCTGGATCAGGGTCGTGGCAACTGCACTCTGTGGCTCTGATCCAATGCTTTGCTGCTCTAAAAAGAGCTGGCAAATGCTGCTCCTTTTTAGAGCAGCAAAAAGTTGCCCTTGCCACAGCAGCAGCTTTTCTGAGCTCCTTTAGTGCAGCGTGTGTGGATGCTGCACCAAGGGAGCAGCCTGATTCCTCCTGCCATGTGATG
>JAIPUX010001232.1:110316377-110327395 GCA_020142125.1 Phrynosoma platyrhinos | reverse complement strand
AGACAACTCAATTAGTCATCTGCCGAGGCCCTTGGAGCAGCCAGCATGTGGTCGCCATGCCCTCACTTTGCCCCAGGCTTGCATAAAGTGCCAGTCTGTTTAGCCCCAAAGAGAGTTTTATTAGTGCAAATTCAGACTTTTTAAAAAATGTGTGCATGTACAAAAATTATTTTCTGTGTTGGAAACAGCAAAAAATGCTCTTTTCTGTCTAAAAGAATACATATGAATTTTCTGCAGAATAAGTCTTGAACTTCCCTGCAGTGGGGATAAAATTGCTGAAATTACTCATTGCTTTCTTGGAGAATGAACGTGAAAAATTACACCCCTGATCTAAAAATGGGATTTGAAACAGTGTAAAATTTTCAGAACTAGTTTTTGACACCATGGATGGCTGCATGGTGTGTGTGGGTGTGTGTCTGTGTGTGCTTGTGTATGCAATGTTACTATGAATATTGTATAATATTATATAGCCTTCTTTAAGCCAATGCATTTAAATGGTCAATTATGATATTAAATTTACAATCTATGAATATTAATCATTTCTGTCACAGTGAAGTTAGCTGTTTGTCAAAACCTAACTTTTCAAATAATAGAATGGAATTGCTAACCAGGACATTCCTTTCTGCAGAGAGGCCTTAAAGACAACTTCAGTTTGTGTTAAGATACATTTCTCATAGCATTAAAAAAGGACCATAACTTGAAAAAAAAAATCTCCCATGTTGATCTGTTTCTATTATTCTGTATATTATTTTATCTATGGATTTGTGGGTGGTAAGTTTTCTAATACATTCTGAAAATAAATAAGTAACTTTAAAGCACAAAGCAGATCACAACCTTCAAAGTAAATGTCATAGCAACCTGCTAACTCTTCTTTGGGGGGGGGGAACAGAAGCCAAAAAGATAACTAGCTGATTTTTAAAAAGGCCATAAACATTTAACACATCACTACTCCCCCCCTTCCATTCTTTAGACGTACCAAAACTAAAAATCCACATATTCATACAGGATTATCAGCTATAGTGTAGTTAATATTTTTTGGTGTAAAATGAGTGAACCCTCTGATTTACATGATCATTTGCAGACCCACCCACCCCGGCAGAGACTTTGGGCAAGGAGGCATGGTTTGCTGGCCTCCAGTGACCACGAGAGCAAGGTTTAAATGTGAACATCCCCCCTCAGCAGACGAGGGCATCCAGGACGCCCTGCGCCGGCACACCGCGGGGCCGCAGCCTCCGCATCTCGGCGCACCGGCGGCGTCCCAGGAAGGAGCGCTAAATCAGCGCTCCTTCCTCAAGACAGCGAAAGTGCACCCTAAAAGCGGCGGGTGCACTTTCGCTGTCTTATCCTCCGCAGCGCGTCCGGTCGCTGCGGAGGGAGGTTGCCCCGGAAGCGCCGGACGTGCGGAGGGCCGGCAGCTTCCGGGGCGACCTCGGGAAGAGGAAGGGGCGCCGAACGTGCGGCTGCCCCTCCTCTTCCGGGCCTGGAAGACGACTCAATTAGTCGTCTGCCGAGGCCCATCATCTCTGAGACACTTGTTGGCAAGTCAGGGGTGGAGCCAAGGTGCTTTACTGTGTTGCTGCCCCTGACTCTGCCTCTTTGGACTCAATGTTTGTAGGATCCAGGGCCTAAGCAGACGGGTGGCCATGGGCTGCCCTGGGAAGGTGCGCCGCAGGACCGAGGCATCCCCATGCCTCGATCCAGCAGTGCACTGTTGGCGCCCCTGGAAAGGAGCGCTAAAATAGCGCTCCTTTCATATGTCGCTGAAAGTGCGCCCCAAAAAGTTGAGGTGCACTTTCAGTGACCCTTCCGCCACAGGGTGTCCAGACGCTGTGGCGGGAGGTCTTCCTCGGAGCGCTGGCTGTGTGGAGGGCCGGCAGCTCTGAGGACAACCTCAGGAGGGGGAGGGGGCGCCGAGCGTGCGGCTGCCCCTCCCCTTCCCTGCGCCGAGGACGGCTTTTTAAGCCGTCTGCTGAGGCCCCCAGTCAACTGAAGGCTTAGCTGCCCTTGCTGAGCCTTTTTTCTTCTCTCTCTTGGCTTTGTGGGGAGCTCCTGGGTCAGGTGGGGCCATTACTATAGAGAGCTCCACTTGTCTTCCTGAGGGGGCAATCCCATTGTTGTTTTCACCAAGCTGGCTGGACCGCTGGGCCATTTGAAGCCTTTCAGTGGCTTGCATGACCATGATTAGCCCTCTTTTTTATTTGCTTTCCCACCTGTAGGCCTTTGAGGCTTATTCCTGACTCACTCAGGGGGGTTGCAGACTGCCAGAAATAGTGCAAATTCAGTCCACTTTTAGGGTTAGGATTAGGGTTAGGGAATCATGGGAACTGTATTTTATTGTGGCACCAGAGCTCTCTGACAGAGAAGGCTCAATGTCTCAGAAAAAAAAACAATTCCCATGATTCCCTAGCACTAACCCTAACCCTAAAAGTGGACTGAATTTGCACTATTTCTAGCAGTCTTGCCCATTTGGGCCTTCAGGCTTGTTGGGGCCTGCATGGCTGTACTGGACCTCTTCTGCTTGTTGTTTGAGCTGCCCCCCATCACTTTTTTGGCGTGCAATCAGAGCCTGTGCAGGCCCATCTGATCAGAGCCACACTGAGCCTTGCTCACCATGTGAGCTGCAACCTCCCCATTGCTCTTTGCCGTATCTCTTTGCCATGCTTCCCACATTGCTTTTATGAGGCCCAATCAAGGCCTGTGACAGCTGTTGCCATCCCCTTGCTCAAACCTTCAGCCCGATTAGGGTCTGTTCATTTGTGTGGTGTCTGAGGCCATTTGGCAGTGCCAGACTAGTTAGGTCACACACCCCTTGCTCAATCCTTTGGCCCGATCATGACCTGCTCATTTGTGTGGCTTTGCTGGGCCTAGTTCGGCCACCCCATTGCTCAATACACCCCCACTGCCCTTCTAGGCCTGATTGGGGCCTGTGAGGGCCTTTTTGGCCTCTGAGGCCACATGGCCATGCAGGGGCTTGTTCATAGTTTAGGCTGTGCCCCCCACTACTCTCTCAAGCCTGATTGGCCTTGGGGGCCACATGGCTGCACTTGGCCCCACCTCTTTTCCTTCAGTCCTTCAGGCCTAGTTGAGGCCTGTGTGATCCAGTTTATCACATCTTGTTGAGGTTTCCTTTCTCTGGCTTAGTTGCAATTTGAATATATATATAATTTTCCCTCTGCCTGATGTGCCACTATTACTTATAGTGCTCTTGCAGCAGCCTTATTGGCTGTTTCTTATTTTCAGGGCTTGAGCTATTGGGTCACACTTTCTCAGCATAAGGATTCACTTTGTGAGTGGGTGGCACTGTCTCAGCCTGGTGATTTTTCTTGTGCTGTGGGTTACTATCTGATTATTCAAGGTACTGAAAAGGAGGAAGGGTGGATCCAAGTGTAAGGGCAAGATGCAGGTACCACAGCCTTCCAAGAGGCCCTTGGTTAATTCTCCAAATTGGATTTGGGCAGAATCTCTTATGATAAAATTATTGGCTGCATTATGGGTAGATCTGGAGGAAGGGAATGTATTTTAGCCGTATCATTTTAATTTGCTGTAACCCGCCTCGATTGCCTTGCAGAGAGGCGGGCTAAAAATAAAACTTATTATTATTATTATTATTATTATTATTATTATTATTATTATTAAGGCTCTGGAGGAGGGCAAGATGCCGATGGCTCAGTCTGCTCAATGGGTTCATAAGGAGGCCAGGCTTTCTAAAGTGAAGCAATTTGTCGTTGAAGTTTGTTCTTGTCTTGATGCATTAGAGCAGGGGTAGAAAACCTAAGGCCTGGGGGCTGGATGCAGCCCTCCGAGGCCTTTGGACCAGCCCCAGGCCAGTCCTGCCACTGCTGCCCCCACCACCCGCCATGATGATATTGATTATTGTTGTTATTACTTGTTCTTGGGGTTTTCTTGGCAAAATCTCCACAGGGGTTTTGCCATGGCTTTTCTGGGGCTGAGAGAGTGTGCATGCATGTTTTTAATTTAATTTAATTTAATTTTAAATTATTTTAATTTATTTTTATGTATTTATTTATTTATATTTGATGCTTCGGCCAAATATAAATTTTGGACAGCAACCCAGCCCCTGGCTCAAAAAAGTTGCCTACCCCTGCGTTAGAGTGACAGCGTGCTCAACAGGTGCAAGTGGCTGCATCTGTTCCTGTGGCTGATTCTGCTCCCGTTCCTTCAACTGAGGCTTCAAGTGGTGCTGATGTTCCAGAGGTGTCAAATCAGCCAGGTGAAACTTCAGATTCTCAGACAATTCCACAATATGGTTATAATTGGCCATTATAATTTGGTAATGGTAATATATATGGACCTCCCAGTACTTTGCATGGGATGCCCCTAACTCCCAATAATTCATCTTCCCCACATTTGTCATGGGGTGGTGGTCCTGTGGTTAACACACCCCTTTTTTGGGTTGAGATACGGCATCAGTTCGCCTAGTGCTTGTCCTATGCATTGGTATCTCCTTCAGCTATCCCCTTTGGGGAGCTAACACTCCCATTGGGGGATCATTTGTTGCAATCTACCAAAGACAAGATACTTCAGGGGTTAATATGTCAATGTGTTCACATTGCTGTATAGGGAGCTTGAGAAGAAGGATAAAACTGAGCTAGATGAAAAGGAGAAAGAAAAAATAGACAAGAGGAAAATGGATTGTAACTGGATGAATTCACTTTTGGTGTATTGCATTTTGCTGGAGTTGTGTTTAAAGTCAATCCATTGTGCGGCTGTGCTATGATTCAATATTTAGATATTATTTACAGGGCATATGTGGACTACCTGGGTCCAGCTTGTCTTCTATATGATGAATTCTTAAGGATGCATGCTGCCCTCTACCTGAATGTCAGGTAGGATATGATGCATTCACAGTTGTGGATGCAGCTTATGACACCAGCTCGCCCAATGCAAGGAGAGTAATCTCACAGTGAACACTTGGTCCAGAGTGTGTCCAATTCCACCTCACAATCTCAAGGGTCTCAAGACAGCAGCAGAGGTTGTTATGCTGGGAGTACAATTTTCAAGGGGTGTGTAATTGCAAAGCATGCAAATATAGGCATGAAAGTTTGGTTTGTAAGGGGTCTCACTCCTTTTGTAACTGTACCAAAGGCAAAGGTTTGGAAGGAGCCAATAGCAGAAAGGGAGGGGACACCCCCCTCTGCCTTCAAAAGGGGGCCAGTCCAATTAAGGGCTGATGCAGGCTGGATGTTTAGGTCAGCCTGGGGGTGGAGTTGGGATGGAGCAACCGCATGGCGGCTGCCCCGACTCTTCCCCAACTCTGCCTGGATTCTGTGTGCCCATCCACACAACACGTGGCATCATGACAGCTTGAGGCCATTTTAACTGTCCTGGCTCAGTGCTAAGGAATCAACGGAATTGTATTTTTTTCTGGGACATTGAAACTTCTCTGTCAGAGAGCTCTGGTGCCACAATAAACTACAGTTCCCATGATTCTTTAACACTGAGCCAGGATAGTTAAAGTGGTTTCAAGCTGCATTATTTCTGGCAGTGTGTAAAAGCCCTAAGTTTTCAGTTTTGTTTCACCTTCTGGAGCATTATCCTGATCACCAGTCAGCTGAATATTTACATGATGGTTTTATTTATGGTTTTTGGATTCCATTTTGAGGTATCAGATGCCCCTTTTGGGCTAACAACTTGAGATCAGTATGGGGATGGAACAGGTGTTTAGGAACAAGATTTCCAATGAGTTTTGGGAAGGCAGAGTCCTAGGCCCATTTAATGGATCGCCAGTCCCAAAGTTTAGTGTTTCCCCCCTTAGGGTTGTCCCAAAGGCCTGGCCCTTTGTTTGTTCATTCTGATTTTTCTCCACTTAGGGGCTAAGCAAATGGGCGGCACGGGGCCACCCCAGGAAGCTGCGGATTGCTTCTGCATTCCTTGGCCCCGCGGTGCAGCTTCACTGCTCCAGGAAGGAGCGCTAAAATAGCTCTCCTTCCACAAATTGCCAAAAGGCTGCCGGCTCACCTTTGGCGCCTCTTCCACTGCAGCGTGTGGCCCATGCGGAGGGCTGGCTGCTCCGACGATGTTTTCGGGAAGGGGTTGGGGCGGCCAGCATGCGGCTGCCCCTCCCCTTCCTTGCCACTTTGTGCCATCTGCTTAGTCCCTTACTAAACATTTTTGGGCTGAGACTTCAAAGGGTCTCCCTACCCTGGGCCTAGGCAACTTTAAATTTACTACTCATTCCATCTGTATAAGTGCCATGTCCACTGCTGCTGGTGATGGCTTTAATGTAGCTGCTATTAAATGTATTGGGTATTGCAGGTCTTCTGCTTACTGGTATTATGTCCAACAGTTGATTCATTGACTTATTTCTTTTGTTTTACAGATACCAGGTTGTGGCAGGTGAGGCATTGTGTGATGATCTGCAGCTACAGCATGGTTTATTGGGCGGCCCATCAGGCCCACATGGGTCACTTTGGAACACACCTCGGATTGAGAGAAGGTGCTGTCTTTTAGTGGTGTAGAAGGAGAGGCCTCCATTGGCATGGCTTGTTGCCATTTTTGTTTGAGGAGTGCAGTGGGCCTCCACCACCTGTTCTTGTTCTACATTTGGTGAGACAATTTAGGCTTGCTCAAGGGCAAGGTGTTGATTCTTCATGTTATTCATGACATGACAGTTATTAAGGCTCATTAGCATTTGGTTGAAATTGTCTAGTCACCAATGCTTCGCAGACAAGTTTGGGTGGGCGAAAGGGATCCATGCTTGCTCAACAGAGCAAGGAAGAGAGCTAATAGAGAGATTTGCAATGCTCTCCTGAAGGGTTTGGGACACTATTTACCTTATCCTAACATTGTTTTTGGGTAGTCTGAGCTTTACAGAGTGGATGACATCCATTTAGCTGACCTTGGAAATGACCTTTTTCTGGGTGACCTGCAAATAGGTATTGGGAAAGTTCTTTTTGGCTGGGTGAGGAATAGGGGCTTGCCCCTTATCCATGGCAGATAATGGGGGAGATGTTGAGTATGGTGACCACCTAGGTCACCTTTTTGGTAGAAGGGAGGTCACCTTCTCATCAGCCACTCCTGAAATTTGGAATGACCTCCTGGAGGAGATCCATCATATTACAACTCTTGCATTCCCAGATTGATAGATGGACTCTCCCATTGTCCCATAACTGTGGTTGTGCTACTCATCCCACAATGCCTCATTTTAATGAGGGTTAATTTTAGATTGATTGACTATATTTTATGATGTTTTCTGTTTTAATCGGGGGTTAGGGAATTATGTTTAATTAATATCATTAGGATATTTTATTATTGTTATCCACCTCGATCCTTCAGGAAGAGGTGGGCTATAAATAAATTATTATTATAAACCATCTCTTTAAGTCTTGGGACTTGGGGGAGAGACTTTCAGTTTGGCTTTCCTAATGGGGGAGGGGGGAGCCAAGGATTAACCCATTGTGTGGGTTATATTTGGGGCTCAGGTGTCATCACCCTGGGAAAGCTGCATAGGAGGTCTATGGAAAGTTCCACCTGCTGCACCTGTTTTCACACTAGGTTAGTTTTTGTTAAATTGTGATGATGATGGATGTACAGCAAACAGTCTATGAAACCAGTCACCAAGACCCAGGCAGCTTCAGCAAGCTCCTTGTTTTATTGCAAAAATCAGCATGAGCAAAAACAAATAATAATAATAACAATAATAGCATTTTCACTTTAGCCAGAATGGCTAAGCAGGAACAAAACTTTAACTGCTACATTTTGAAAAATTAGTCAAGCTGCAGCATCAGCAAAATATTGTTAGTTAATCCATTTAGCTTAAAGGTTTGAAAAGAAGTGAAGAGCATTTTTTAGAGTCACAATTCCAGCCCACATCTCTCCACCTCTTTGGGTGTAGCCTTTTCAGATTGATTGGTTGATGTTTCATGACATGTGTTAGTCCAACCTCTAATTTCCATATTACATCATGTGAATGCCATTCCCAAAACATTCTTTGTTATTGAAAACCCCTTGTGTAAATAAAACTCATTCTCACAGAACTGCAGCTTGTTAACTAGCTTTGTTTTGACTATTACACACCTGTGGCTGGGTCTTGTGAATCTAGCCTCAGAAAACAGATTTTCTCAGCAATGAAAAAATACAGACACACATCTTTACATTTCAACATTTTAACATTGACTATATATCCCATCAAAACCTGACAGTTTTTTCATGAAATGTTAAATAGGACATTTAGGGGCATTGCAGATTGGCCTAAAGGGCTGGCCTGGGGGTGGAATTGAGACGGGGCAGCCGTCACCCCATCTTGATGCCCTCCTGATGCCCCATGACTGTTTGCATGGGGTGTGGCATCAGGATGTCTTCCCAGTACAGCGTGTACACATGCTGTGCTGAAAGTGCACAGAAGAGCCACAGTGTTGGCTCTTAGGGTGGCCTTTTGCTGCCCCTAAAAGGAGTGATATTTTGCTGCTGTTTTAGGGGTGGTAAAATGAAAGATCGGGGCCATGGCGTGGGGTTGCCACCACCCAAATCCACCACTAGCAGGGGTGGCCTAGAGCTGCCTGTCTGCCCCTTAATAAAGTTGCCCTTTTGAAAACCATTTCTTGTTCCTGGTCTCTTTATTTGCTGGTTCGTCAGAAATGTGGATTCCCCCCCCCCCCACAACAGAGGGAAGGAGGCACAGTTTGCTGGGCCCAGGGACCATGAGACCAGGGTTTAAATGTAAACAGTGTTTCTTTTCTTTTTTTTCTTTTTCTTTTTTTTTTGAATAATAATCTTTATTAATTTTATAATAACACCACTTCATAAATTCAGAACATAATCATATCCAACATAATATCCATTATTTTAATATATTCACTTCCTGTCTCAACATAAAATAGTCTTATCTACGTTGTTTCTTTGACTTCTTTTTGCTTCCTGCTAATAAATCATATATAAACTCTCTGTTGTCTATAATTAACCAATTTCTTCCTAATCTAAATCAAATGAAACCAAATTTCTCTTAGAACAACCTTTCCTCCAGATTATATAAACTCAATATATTCTCCAAAATTATAATGTGCATAATCTTGTTTAAAACAGAACCAAAAGAGAAATTTCCTGGATTGTTTCACCAATATCTTAACTTGCAAAACCATCTCAACCAGGTTTTTATCTAGACACCACCTTTTCTTAAGAAAAATCACTATCTGCATCCATTCATTCTCAAGTTTCTCCACCTTTTTATCCTTCAGATTATGAGAAAGAATATCCAGTTGTCTTATTTCATTTAATTTCATTAACCATTCATCTAACTGTAATTTTTTACCTTCCTTCCAATGCTTTGCTATAATCATTCTGGCAAGAGTTATCATATATAACAAAATAACCCCGTGCTTCTTCTCATTCTCTGCCTTTAAAAAATAAGTCATGTTTAGTACATATATCTCAGTCTTTTTTTAAAGTATTTATCTCATTCCAGAAATCCTTCACTTTTTCACACTTCCACAACATGTGGATCATCGTTCCTTTCTCTTTATCACATTTCCAGCATCGATCATTATGCCGCTTAAATATTTTACTTATTCTGGCAGGTGTATAATACCATCTATTACTGACTTTTAGAAAATTTTCCTTTAAATCTTGACAGCTAGTAAAGGAATTTGTTTTATCCCATGCTCTCTCCTAAGCTTCTAAGGGTATTTCCCGTCCTAAATCTTTTGTCCAGTCAATCATATACTGTTTTATAGGCTCCCTTTCCAGCTCTCTCTCCCTAAACAAATTATAATATTTAGTTATTTTTTTATCTCCATTATCCAATATTATTTTATCCAATTCCATCATTTTTAATTCAATTCCAGAGGTCTTAATGTCTTCATTAAATCTTGTTCTTATTTGATAATAACTATACCAGTTTACATCTCTTCCTTCACCAATTATTTCTTCTCTAGTTTTTATGCTTAGCTCACCTTTCTCATTTATCTTTATTATATCTTTATATCTTAACCATTCCTCTTGTACATCCCACCTATTTGCAAACATTTCTTGAGTGGACACCCATCCTGGTATTTTAAAATAAAAAAAGAGTTTTAATTGTTCCCCATGTCTCCAATAATGTCCTTCGAAAGGGGTTGTTATAGAAATCCTTATGAATTTGTGCTTTATTATACCAGAGGTACCCTTGCCATCCAAAGTGTAAAGAGTTGCCTTCCAAATTTAAAATATAATTATCTTTTAACTTTATCCACTCCTCAAGCCATTGCATATTACATGCCCACCTATATATTTTAAAGTCTGGCATGGCACATCCTCCTTTTTCCTTTTTTTCTTTAAGATTATTCCATCTCATTCTTGCCTTTCCCCCTTTCCATATAATTTTTTAAATTTCTTTATTCCAATTATCTATTATCCAATTACTTAAACTAATTGGTACATTCAGAAATAAAAATAGAATTTTTGGCAATATTGACATTTTTATTACACTAATTTTCCCCAGTAACGATATGTCTAACTTTGCCCATCTATCTAATTGTTTTTTAATATTGTTCCACATCAGTTTATAGTTATTATCATATAAGTTTGTATTGTTGTTTGTTATATAGATACCTAAGTATCTTGCTTTATTTGTTATTTCACACCCTGTTTTCTTTTTCAACAATTCTTTTTCCTCCTTATTCATATTCTTAGTTATAATTACTGATTTTCCTCTGTTTATCTTAAATCCAGATATTTTCCTAAATTGGTTAAATTCATTCCACAATGTTTCAATGTTTTGTATGGGGTCCTCAAGTATCACCAACAAATCGTCTGCGTAGGCCTGCAGTTTAATTTCCACATCCCTTATTTTTAATCCTTTGATTTTCTGGTTCTTTCTTATATTATTCAGTAAATATTCCAATAAGAGTATAAATAGAAGCAGGGACAACAGAAATCCCTGCCTTGTCCCTCTTTTAATTTGAAATGGCTTCGTTATCTCCCCATTTATTACAATCCATGCAGATTGGTTTTTATATGTTTCTTCTATACTTTTTCTAAATCTTTCCCCCACATCCATTATTTTAAGAATTTTAAACATAAAC
>JAIPUX010001232.1:110268057-110279365 GCA_020142125.1 Phrynosoma platyrhinos | reverse complement strand
GGGGGGGGGGGGGAATTAAAGCCACCACTGCCAGCCCGTGCGATTATTCCATTCCTATTTAGGCAAACCTAGGGGCCGGCAGTGCAGGTAATGAGGCTTCATTGCAGCCTCGGAAAAGCTGCATTAACTGGCCCCCAGCATTTTGCATCTATTTAATACTCTAGCCTTGTTTAGGTGTACACCTAATCCATATACGTCTAAACTCGGCATGAGGATGCAGGTGGTGTGTAATCCCTACCTCACTATCCCCAAGCTCTTTATGAAATAAAGTGTAAGCTAGAACTTTGCACTTTAACTATCTGTAAGTTAGATCTTTGCACTTTAAGCATGATGGTCTGAAAAGGGCTATCTTTGGTTGAACACAGTTACAAAATTCCCATGAGCAGAAACCAAACTTGTAAGAGTTCCCACTCAAGAAACTTTAAGACTGTGTTTAAAGAAAAATTACATAATCCTTTTCAGAACTTCATGATCAATACATGATGGTCTAATTTATTTCTATTTATTGGGGAATGCTGCGGGTGGAGATTTCACACATATTCCTATTCCTATTCCTATTCCTTCCCCCAATTTTAGTCCAACATATGCATAGGAATGCCTTTTCATTATCAGCTGTAGATGCAAGCATTTGTAGACTCTTGTACTCTTGTTTGCTTGACTGGAATAACAATTTAGATCAGAGCAAAACAATTATAAAAGGAGGGCTTCTGGTAGCATGATAGTTTATGGACCATCTCTTTGAAATTACTCCAAGAGATAGACACCTGTTGCAGGGATTAGATTGGGTGGAAATATTAAATCACCCAATAGAAGTATCTCTGAAGTGGAGGGAGAGCAGAGGAGCTCCAGAATATTTCCTGGAAATTCTCAGGTATCCCTGATTGAAGAGGCTTAAAGAGGAGGTGAGAACATCAGTAAGGGGATGCGGAGGTGAATGGAAGAACAGAGCTTGTCACATCCACAACAAAGCAGCCACTCAAGCGGCACAAGCACCACCACCACTTTTCTTTTAACTTCAATTAGAAGCAACTCATCAAATTCCACCTAATCCTGATGGTTCCTACGTTCAAATATTAAAAACCCATCTCCAAATTAAAGTGGAACCATGAACATAAAAGCTTTCTTTACAAACTTTTACAAACTATTATAAATTTACAGATAGCCTTCCGCGACTACCATTGATTGCTTTGACAGTTTGAGGAGAAAAGGCTGTAAACTGAGAGGAGGTCAGAGAAATAGGGTTGTAAAGAAGAGAGATTGGGAAGTGGTGACACAAAGGGGGTGAGAAATAGGAAAGGTGAGGATAAAAGCAGAAAGGACTTTAAAAGACTTAGGGCCTCTGCACACAGATCCAAAGCAGTGAGCCGGAGGCAGAGAAGGGGAGGGGCAGCTACACGCTGGCCACCCCAACACCTCCCTAAAGATGTCCTGATGTCTCATGCCCTTACGCACAGCACGTGGTGTCAGGACATCTTCCGCACTTAGCATCCACATGCGTAAGCACGGAAGAGCCAGAAAAGAGCCGGGAAGTGGCTCTTGGGGTGGCATTTTGCTGGCTCTAATAGGAGCAGCATTCTGCCGTTCTTTTAAGAGGTGGCAAATGGGAGAATCGGGGCTGCTGTGTGTGCTAGCAGCGGCCCTGATCCGCTGCTTCCCAGGGAGGTCCAGGGCCACCCATCTGCATCCCCCCTTAAAAGACATAAAAGTTTTGGAGAAACAATATCCATAGGGAAGAAATCAAAATCTAAAGTATCTAAAGTGTCAATGGGAGAAGGAAATGTGCCTAGTATTGAGGGAAATAAAGTGAAAAGGGGCAGTGAAAGTAGATTAGAGACTATCCAAAGACAAACTACCAGAGAGATTGACTTAAAAGACCTTTTACAAGAACTTTAAATCATTCTTTTGAAATGGAATAAAATAAGGCTTTAAAATGAGAGACAGATACCAAGAGACTGAAATAGAGACAAATGACTTGGCAAAACAGAAAACATGAACAAGGAATGCTGAAGAGGCTGAGGCAAACATAGCTTGTAACTGACCCTCTTTGCAGATGGCACTTTGCTCTGTCTTGGAGGTAAGGAAGGGGAGGGGCAGCCTCACACTGGGTGCCTCAACCCCTTCCCGAACATTTCATCGAAGTGCCCATAGCTCCACATGACAGGTGCTCCAATGATGTCCTTCTGCCACAGCATCTGGACACACTGCAATGGAAGAGATACCGAAGAGGCACCCAACACCTGTTGCAGCGCACCTTCCTTGCCTTGTGGAAGGAGTGCTATTTTAGCGCTCCTTCCAGGGCCCTAAAAAAAGTGGATCAGGGCTGAGGAATGTGGCTACCTCAGCCCTAATCCGTAGCTTCTCGGGGCGGCCCATGGCCACCCATCTGCTTAGGGCCTCAGACAGAGAAAGAGATGGAGATGGAGACCAGAGGATGACTGATATCTAAATAAATATTAAAGTAAAGCAAAGCAAAGTGAATTGAAGCAAAACAAAACAAAAGTGAACTAAAACTAAAACTTAATTGATACCTTGGAAAGATTAATGTCTTTGGAAAAGAAGCAAACAAGAAACAAACAAACAAACTAAATAAATAATAGGTAAAAAGGGATTACAATACAAATAACAGATTAAAGTGTCAATGTGGTAACTGTGCTTATTGAGGATTGTAATGGTAATTGTTTAATTGTTTAATGTGCTGATGAAATAGAGTCTGATTTTCTCTTTTCCCCCTTTTTAAAGTAAAAAGTTCAATGTGGAGGTGAATAGATTTGGAGGGCAGATAGAACACCAAATTTAAAATAGATTATAAGGAGTAAGGGGGGGTTGCAGACTGCCAGAAATAGTGTACATTGAGTCCACTTTAAGGGTTAGGGTTACTGATAGGGAATCATGGGAATTGTTTTTTTCTGAGACATTCAGCCTTCTCTGTCAGAGAGCACTGGTGCCACAATAAAATACAGTTCCCATGATTCCCTAACCCTAACCTTAACCCTAAAAGTGGACTCAATTTGCAATATTTCTGGCAGTCTGCAACCCCCCTATGTTAGAAATAAGAATATGTGTGTCTAAAGATCTGAATTAACTACTTGAATTAACTATTTAAGAATACAATTTAAGATTTTGCATTGTTTAAAGTCCACGTAGAAGCTGTATTCATATATAGCAAGTGTTTAAGAATCTGAATTAATTAATTGAATCAATTATATCTCGTATTAGATTTTGTACTGCGTAAGGTGCATATAGAAAGTGTGTATATAGAAAGTATGTATATATGTAAAAGGGGCTTATGTTTATGTATTCATTCATTTTACTACTTCCTTAACAATTTACTAACTGATCCTTCTTCTTTAAGTTAATTAATCAAGAATTGTGCTTAACTGATAAATGTGTGTGTTTGTGAGGAAATTTAATAACTTTGTCATTTTTCTCCTTTAGAATACAAGAGGGGGGATTTAAAGAAGTTTAAAAAACTGATGCATAGCTTGGATAAAAACATTCAGGAAGCGTGCTTGTTTTGCTAAACTAAAAGAGAAAGGGAAAGACTGACAGAGAGCAATCAACTTATTGTAGATTGTAGAAAACTCAGAACAAGTGACATCTAAACAGTGACACAAAGAAGACTTCTGTGATACAAGGGAGACACCTATTGGCAAAAGAAGGAAACACAGTTAAACTGTAGGTGTATCTATTGAGAGGAAAGAAAAAAAGAGTAACAGGTGTTTTAAATTAATTGAAAAGAAAAAGAGAGAAGAAAATTACATAAATTAACAAAGTTAAATAATCATATAAATCAACAAAATTAAACAACTTAAAAAGTAATAAATTTATAAACAAAGTCTGAACAAATAAATATAAAAAATAAAATAAAATAAGACAATAGACAATTAATAAGAAAAAGAACTAATAATAATAGAAAATAAAATAACAGAGAGAAAGGAAGAAGATATAGGTAGAGAAGCAAACAAAGAAAGGAAGAAAGGAAAGAAAGAAGCCAGAAGAATAAAAGAAAGGAATAGAACTAAGAGAACAAAGAAAACAAGAAAATGGCATCTAGTAGGAAAAGGGCAGCACCATCAGCAAGTCAAAAGAGACTGTCATTAGAGAATGTGGAGAAAACAAGAGAACAATTCTCACAAATCATGGATGAAATTAGGCATTCACATTTGGAAATCAAGCAGGAAATAGATGTAAGAGAGAAAATGTAGAAGATTTAAAGTGAGAAACAAACCTGATAAGACAGGACCTAGATAAAGTTGACAATGCCCCCTAAGCAGATGGCATAAAAGGCCATCTTGGGGGCAGGGAAGTGGAGGGGCAGCAGCACAATCGGCACCCCAACCCCTTCCTGAGGTCGTCCTCGAAGCAGCCGGCCCTCTGCACAGCCGGCGCACCGAGGAGGACCTTCTGCCGCAGCATTCGCAAACGCTGCAGTGGAAAAGTCTCCGAAAGTGCGCTGCAGCCTTTTGCAGTGCATTTTTGGTGACATATGAAAGGAGTACTGATTTAGTGCTCCTTTCAGGGGCGGCGCAGCTGCACCGTGGGATCAAGGCATGGGGATGCCTCAGTCCTGTGGCACAGCTTCCCAGGGCGGCCCATGACTGCTCATCTGCTTAGCCCCAAAGACTTATGAAAAATAAATAATAAAGTAGAGAAACTGAAAAACACCCCAAAAATTAAAAGCAAAATTAGAAGAAGTAATAAAAATATACAAGAGGAACAGGAAGCAACATTGAGAATGGGGCTTAAGCAAAGACAATCTTGTATATAATTGAGAGGTATGCCCAAACAACAGAATGAAAATTTATATGAATTTTAATCACCTATTTGGCAAAATGCTTGGATGCACCTATACAACATTTCAGTTGGGAGATTGATAGGATGTATAGGTTAAATGTTAAGATAGCAAGATTGAAAAGAATACCAAGAGATATAGTAATATATTGAGAATGGAAACAGATCAGAGATGTAATGCTCCAGAAAAATTTAAAAACTAAGAAATTAAAAAAAGAAATGAAAGAAATGAAATTCAAATCTGTAAGGATATCACAACACAAATCTTACAGAGAAGGAGACTACAAATTTCTTACAGATCAATTAAAATATTATTGGATCCCATATAGATGGGAAGACATAGAGGGAATCATGTTTACATGGGGGAAAAAAAGACACAAATTATAGTCTATAGAGAAGGCAAATGAATTTTGGAAGAAACATAGGAAAGTGATCAAGAAAGCTGGAGCAAGGAGTCCAGAATTTGAAAAGCAAGGAAGAGATAAGAAAAAGGAAAAAAAGGAAGAGGGAAGATTATTAAATGAGATTTGAACAGAAGGAAAGAAAAGGAGAGGAGGAAAGAAACAAAAAGAAACCTGACAATGAGAAAGAGGAAGAAGAAGAGATAGAAGAGGATAAAGAAGAAACAGGGTGGGGGGAGATTCAAATGAGGAAGGAGAAACAAGAGAAGGATAAGAGGAGGAGAAAGCCCTCCTGGCTGAAGAAGAATACACAGAGTGATGATGATGATGATAATCCCTTTGTTACAGAGTTTAATAGAGATTAAGGATGAAGATAACGATGTGGAATGTTAAAGGGGCAAATTCTCTGATAAAAACAAAAATGTATTTCATTATTTGGAAAAAGGACAATACGATTTAGTATGTTTACAAGAAACATACGTTAAAGATAAGGATTTTTTTTTTTTTAGAAATGGAAAATTAGGAAAGGAATTAATTTCAGCAGCCAAGAATAGGAAAAAGGGGTTGTAATATATGTGAGAGAACAAACTGCAGTTAATTTTTTTTGAAAGATGTAACAGGCCACTCTATAGGAATAGAAATCATTATACAAGGGGAAAAAAGCTGTAATTGAAGGGATTTATTGTCCCCAAGAAAACAAAGGAATGTTTTATAAGAAATTGCAGGAATAACTGATGGAATGTGGCTATGAAAAAATGATAATAATGGGAGATTACAATGGTTATTGACCCACAAATAGAAAATCAGAAAAGAAAATCATACATAATCAGGACAAACTAAAAAAAATTTTTTGGAATGATGGAAGAGTTAGGAATGATAGACAGCTAGAGATAAATGAATAAACAAATGAAAGATTATACATTTTATTCTGAGAGACATCATTCTTTAATCAAAATTGATATGTTCCTAACTACAAAAACAATAATTAAAGATATCCAAAAAATCAAAGTGCTACCTAGAATACTCTCCATCCACAGTCCTTTAATTCTTATTATGAAAGAAGCTAAGAAACCTTATATATGGAGATTGAAAGATGATCTGTTGTCAGATCAAGATATAATTCCAAAAGCAAAAGAAAATATCAGGCAGTTTTTTTTAAAAAGAAAATGTGAATGATGAAATGAAGATGACAACAATTTGGGATATGAGCAAAGAGGGTTTTTCATACAACAAAATGTAGAACTTCAAAGAAAAAAGAAAAAACAGTTTTGAATAAATTGCTAGAGGAAAAAGAAAAAGAGTTACTAGAAAATCCAAATAGAGAGGTGATAGAAGAAATCAAGGTAGTGAAAAAACAAATCTTATTGGAAACAGTAACAGAATTAGGGGAAAAATTAAAAGCAGCAAAACAAAAAACTTTTGAACATTCAAATAAGATTGGAAAATGGTTAGCACATAAACTAAGGAAGGAAAGACAAAAATATAACAATAAAAACCAGAAAAGGTGACAATGCAGACAAAACAAGAATAAATAAAAGAAATATTTTACAAGTTGTATTCAACCTTATATGATGAGAAGGTAAAGTGATATTTGAAATCAGTCAAACTTCCATCTCCAAATATAGACCAAACCTGAATTATTATTGCAAAAGAAATAAGAGATGCAATCAACAAAAGGATCGAAAGGCACCTGGCCCTGATGGACTTGCATCGAAATATTACACATTTTTTTTTATAGAAGAACTGATCAACTCATTACAAAAACAAAAACAAAAACACATTTAATGCTATATTAAAAGAAGACATCCTAGATACAGGGAAAGAAACTGATATTGTGATTCTACCCAAGAAAGATAAAGACATTACAGATCCAAAGAATTTTAGACCAATATCACTTTTAAACCAAGATTATAAAATATACACCTCAATCCTAGCAGATAGAATAAAAATATGCTTACAGAACTGGATATATGAGGATTAAAGGTTTTTTAACCACTATACGAGAGCAAATATGAGAGTTTTTCTGAATGTGCTGGAATATTATGAATGGCATGAAAAAAAATAATTAGGTCTGGTTTCTGTAGATCTAGAAAAAAGCCCTTAACTCAGTGAATTGGGCAACACTTAAAGAAATGCTTCACAAAATGAACATTGGCTAAAATTACTTTGATTGGACAAAAAAATTATAATGATCAAAAATAAAAAATCTTAATAAATGGAAAACAAAAACAAAAAGTCTTGATAAAAAAAGAGGCATGAGATAGAGCTGCCCCTATCTCCCTTGTTATTTCTACTAGTTTTTGAGAATCTGACTAGAAGACTCAAAGAGGAAAAAAAATAAGAGGTTTAAACATTTGAAAATATAATTTTAAAATTAGAGCATTGCAGACAACTTAATAATAATTCTTGATAATCCACTTGAAAGTACTAAGTCGCTATTGAAAATATTGGGAAAATTTGGAGAAATTGTGTGGTATAGAATCAACAAAGAAAAACAATACATTCTTACAAAATTATCTAAAGCAGAAGATTAGGAATTTTAAGAAAGCATTGAAATTAAAATGCAGGAAAATGTGAAGGATTTAGGAATAAATATCCTAAATAAAACCATAAATTTATTTGAGAGAAATTAGACAAGAATATGGGGATAAACAAAAAAAGATTGGACTAGGTGAACCAAAACAAATTCATCATTATTAGGTAGGATTGCAGCAATAAAAATGTTAGTCCTTCCCAAAATATTATTTATTTTCCAGATGATCCTGATTCTGACAATTTAGAAAACATTTAAATTATGACATAAAGGCTTGTCCACATTTATTTGGAAAGGTAAAAAGTCAAGAATTGTTTTAAAATTTTGCAAAATACAAAAGAAAGAGGAGGTTTAGGCATAACAATCTTGAAGTTATATCATGAAGCACCTTATTTGACTTGGTTAAGGGAATGGACAAGATTAGAAAAGACTGCTTGAATTAGAAGGAGAAGCTCTTATATGGATGGCATGGGTATATTGGATACAAAAAAGATAAATTAAACAAAGATTTTAATAACCACTGTGTTAGAACAGCAATATTAAAGACATGGAAAATACAGAGCTAGAATCTTAAACAAAGTTATTTTATGGATTTCACCCCAGGAGGCCTTCCAAAGCAGAAAAATGGTACAAAATTAGAACTGGCTAATATATAAATTGTTATTAAAAATAAAAAATTGGAAAACCCAACTGAAATTTCAGGAAGAATTGAAGGAAAAGGGACATGGAATAAATTGGTTTCCATATAGACAAATTAGTGAGAGGTACAAAATATATAGTAAAAGCTTTAGATTTGAAAATAAGGAATCCAAAATCAGTAAAATTTTAAATGAAGATTAAAAAAAATAATTGGTAAATTCTATGATGCCTTACTAAAAATGGAGATGGAGGAAGAAATAGTAAAAGAAGGGATGATAAATTGGACAAAAAAAATTGAATATCCATTGGAACTTAGTAGCTGGGAAAATTCATGGGACAAAGTATTAAAATATACAATGTCACATAATTTAAGAGAAAACTATTACAAAATGTACTTCTGATGGTATCTAATGTCAATGAAGATCTCACAAATATATAAAAACAAAAGAAATATGTGTTGGAAATGTGAAGAAGAAATTGGTACATTTGACCATTGCTGGTGGTCATGCAAACAAGAAGTCGATAAGATGGAAATAATCTGATAGAGTAAAGGAAGAATGGTCCCTGGTCTATAAATATTTGGAGGAAACATGGAAAGAATTAAAAATAACAAATATGTGATTGGAGATAGGACATTCTTGGTTTCTTGCCAAATTTGCAACAAAGGGGAAACTGAAAAATTGGAAAAGTGATAAATGATGTTAAAATTATGAAAACAAAGTAAAACTTAGAGTATGTTAGTGTTAGATGGAAATAGGTTTTGTTATATGATTAATTTTTTTTAGCAATGAGAAAGCAGTATCCAATGATATGTAATTCAAAAAGTAGAATGGAATTTAGTATTTAGAAGTAACAACATGTAATTTGAAGGTAAATCTGAATTCAGAATTTAGAATCTGTCATTGTTAAAAGAGAATGTGTTTTGTTCTGTGATAAATGAGAGCAACTTAGATCTCTCTTCAAACTCTTACAGCTGTTGCAGACTGGCCCAAAGGGCTAACCTGGGGGTAGAGTTGGGGCAGGGCAACCACATGCTGACTGCCCCAACCACACCCCAACACCATCCTGACGCCATGTAGCCATACACATGGTGTGTGGCGTCAGGACGCTCTTCCAGTGCAGTGTGAAGAAACACTGCACCGAAAAGGCATGGAAGAGCTGCAGTGCTGGCTCTTAGGGTGGCCTTTTGCCAACCCTAAAAGAAGTGGCATTTTGCTGCTCTTTTAGGAGCAGCAAAAGGAAAGATTGGGGCTGCAGCCTTGAGTTGCCGCAGCCCCAATCTGCCACTCCCTGGGGTGGCTCTCTGACACCCCAAACAGTTCATCTGCATCAGCTCTCGGTAAAGAACAAGAGACAAGGAAAAAATTGAAATACAAAATGGATTAGTATAAGAAACTATAAAAGTAAGCTTTAACAAAGATTAGAGTAGAGAATTTAATAGCAATTTATGCAGATGTAGTATCAATAATTATGATAACAATAGAAAGTCAAGAACTTAATGAAATAGATCAATCAGTAATTGATGAAAAGGAAGTAAGGTATGCATGGAAAGATGGCAAAAGAAAATGAAAGAAAGTTAGAGTAAGTGGAATGATGGTAAGAGAGGGGAGAAATGGGAATTAAGTAAGATAGATAAGAAAGGAACTAGAGAAAGGAATAAAGTGAAGGACAATTATTAGAAGACAGAAGGGGAAGAAAGATGGAGTCAAAGTAGAAGGATATAGGGTGAAAGAGAGTAACTGGAAGACCATCAATACTGACTGGATTAAAGAGATAACAAACATAGAAAACAATAATATTTATGTATATTTGTAAGTTTGTAGGTTTATATGCTTGTCAGTTTGCTTGTTTTTTAAAAAAAATAGAATCTGTGCTTATGTTTTAATGTTTAATTAAAAAACATTAATTAAATTTAATTAAAAAAAACAATTACAAAAGGATGGTAGCAGGGGCTCTTTTATTAATGTATTTCCACTATACATCACAATAATATTTGAAACCAATAATGTTAAAAAATGTAGCATACATAATCTTTCTTTCTATGAGGGAGGTTTATTAGTATGCCACAAGCATAATACAATTAATTACAATAGCAATAAAACAACATGATGAAAATATATTACAAACTTAAAACATATAGCAAAAGACAGGGAAAGTAGCATAACTTTTGAAGCATTATTTAGCCAGCACTGTTGATGATGATGATGATGATGATGATAAACTGATGATATGCTGATGACACCCAACAATATTTCTCTATGTCTCCGACTGCTGCGGTGACTAAAGATGGCGTCGCTCCTCTGGATGCCTGCCTTGGGTCGGTAATGGGCTGGATGAGGGAAAACAAACTCAGGCTGAATCCAGAGAAAACAGAGGTGCTCGCAATAGGTACCCCCAGTATGGGGAGGGAGTTTTGTCAACCTGTCCTAGATGGGGTCACACTTCCCCCTGAAGGACAAAGTACGCAGTTTGGGAGTACTCCTGGACTCATCTCTACAGTTGTCATCTCAAGTGGATGCGATGGCCAGGAGTGCTTGGAATCAACTTTGGTTGATTTGCCAACTGTGCCCCTACCTGGACCAAAAGGACCTTGAAGAAGTAGCACTTGCCCTGTAACATGCTTTACATGGGGCTACCTTTGTACCAAGTTCAGACACTTAAATTAGTTCAAAATGTGGCAGCCAGGCTAGTCCCCAGAACATCTAGGGTGGACCATATTACACCTGTGTTAAAAGCTCTTCACTGGCTGCCGATTAGTTTCTGGGCGCAATACAAAGTGTTGGTCGCTACCTTTAAAGCCCTACATGGCTTGGGTCCGAGTTACTTGAAGGAACACCTCTCCCTACATAATCCGCTTTGCACTCTCAAAACATCAGGGAAGAATTTGTTTCATCAAGGAGGAAACAAGGCAAACAGTACAGGGACCCAACAGTGGGAGGCAAAA
>JAIPUX010001232.1:110243192-110253548 GCA_020142125.1 Phrynosoma platyrhinos | reverse complement strand
AGGGCAAATTCAGGTCACACTTTCTTTCTCGTCTGCTTAGCCCCTTAAACTAACGCATTTAGGGAGGATGCAGATGGGTGGCCCTAGGCCGCCCCAGGAAGTGGAGGATCAAGGCCGAGGCTGCCAGACACCTCAGCCCTGATTCTCCCTTTTGTCTCCTGCAAAAGGAGCTCTAAAATAGCACTCCTTCTGCAAGCCGTGAAAGGGGCACCGCAAAAGGTGTGCGGATGCTGAGCCGGAAGGACATCATCAGAGTACCCGTTGTGTGGATGGGCCATTGCTCTGATGATGTCCTCAGGAAGGGGATGGGGCGCCCAGTGTCCAGCTGCCCCTCCCCTTCCTGGGATCGAAGATGGCACTTTTCACCATATGCATCCCTCCTTACTTTCCTGTCATGACTAGCTGTAACTGGCTTACCCTCCATCAATTTCTCTTGTCTCTATTAGATATATTGATCTAATGCAAGAATGGTCAAGATTCCTCTGTCAGAGTATAGATGAGATATGCAGTCAAAGGTGAAATGTAAAGATATGTGTGTCTGTAGTTTTCCACTTGAGAACATGCTTCTAGGCCGAACAAAAAGAACTCAGTCCAGGTGGCTAGAAAGACTAAACAATAGAGGAACCACTAGATGGGAAAGCAACCTTGTTTACATAAGGAAACAATAATAAAAGTTGTTATGGGAAAGTAGATCACATGGTGGAAGATGAACAACAAGAGGTTGGGTTAGCATACGTCACATACAGATCATCCAATCAACCTGAAGATTAAAACCCAAAAGGTGGATAGGGGCTGGGCTGAGAAACTTTGTGTTAAGCATTGATGTTAGTATTATTTGCTTCCATTGGATGGCACCTTTTTCTTCTCTTTTTACTTCACAATGGATCTATAGTATGTTTATACCTCTTCACAATGTAGCCTTAAGATCTGCAAACATGGATATGTAGTTTTGTTCCTGTTTAGCCACATCTGCAAGATGTGATACTTTAGTGGACTGTGTTTTACTCTGCATGTTTTTATTATTCTTTAAACAATAAAGCTCAACTTTTAGAAGCTTGGATTTTTGCTTCCTGATTCTGCTGGATTTACAAATACAATCTTCCACCCAAACCGAACATCCTCAGCCTGTAATTGGTTTATTTTTCTGGCCCAAAGAAAGGTGAATTGCTTTTACTTTTAAACAGCTTGCACACTCTTCAATCACACATACACATACACACATCAGAAGTGAAGATTTTGTGCCTCTGCAGACAGGCTGCCATGGACCGCCCTGAAAAGCTGCGGATTGGGGCCAAGGCTGCCACACTCATTGGCCCTGATCCACTCTTTTTCCAGCCCTGGAATGAGCACTAAAATAGTGCTGCTTCCGTAAGGCGTGGAAAGGGCGCTGCAAGAGGCATTGCACGCCTCTTCAGCATCTCTTCTGGCTCAGCGTGTCTGGACGCTGAGCCAGAAGGATTTAATCAGAGCACCTGTTGTGTACAACGACAGACGCTCTGATTACATCCTCAGGAAGGGGTGGGGCACCCAGCGTGAGGCTGCCCCTCCTCTTCCTTGCCTCCAAGACAGCGCAAAGCGCCGTCTGCCAAGGGGGGGTTGTCTTTCTTTCTTTGAGTTTATTTGCCAGTAGGACTGAATTTGCACCTTTTCTGGCAGTCTGCAAAGGCCCTTAGTCTTTTTAGAGAAGTTTTAATAGTCAGATCAAGATCTCAGCCCACCTGTGTCTCCCTGCCATAAGAACTATGGAGGATCAGGACCTGGGGAAAGGCCCATTTGGACACAGCTGTAAAATAATCTCCAGTGGTGGATCCACTATTCTTCCTTACTGCTTGCTTTCTGAAAGGTATCTAGGGATTGTGTGTGTGAATGAATTATTCCTTTTGTGTGTGTATGTTTTGTTGCTTCATGATTTTCTCCATTTGTTTCCCCAAAGATTCTTGTTCTGTGTTTATGTATCATGAATAGGGTGCTTCAGCAGATCTGGGGTATCTGGACTGTTGTCATGGTGATTAAACTGGAATCATGGTGCTATAACTCTGCAATGTGAAAGGATCTACTGAAGAAGTGTGTGGAACTGCACAACCAGAAATGATTGGTTCATTATCTTTATTTTTATTTTTTAAAGGAGCACCATTTAGTTAATATAAAAGCATCACTACAACTGGAGACCTCCAGAAATGGTGATTTTCCTTGTTTTGAACAACTTATTTTTCTGGCAATATCAGTAGATCATGCACCTACCATGCCAGGATGATGAATTCAAAGACACCATTGATCCTGGATGAGTATGCTGACCTGGCTTGTGTTATGGAGATCTGGCTGGATGAATCAGGGTGAGTGGGGTAATCTCTCCAAGATTTGTCCACCTCAGTTCTCTGTACAGCAGTAGGCAAGGCCCGGGGGGTGGAAGGCAGAGTTGCAGCAGTCTATCGGGATTAAACTCCCTTATCAGGTGCCCTCTCCCACAGTCTACTGGGTATGAGTGTGTCTATTTAAATGTGGATGGCTGGGACAGAATAGGGATTCTGTTGGTGTACCGCCCACCCTATTGCTCAACAGTCTCCCTTCCTGAGCTAGCTAAGGGCCTGTACTGCCAGAAATAATGCAGGTTGAGGCCACTTTAACTGCCCTGGCTCAGTCATAGGGAATCATGGAAAGTGTAGTTTATTGTGGCACCAGAGCTCTCTGACACAGAAGGCTCAATGTCTCAGGAAAAAAAAAAAACTACAATTCCCATGATCCCATAGAATTGAGCTAGGACAGTTAAAGTGATCTCAAGCTGGATTATTTCTGGCAGTCTGTATAGGCCCTAAATTGGTCTCAGTGATGGGGTTGGAGTCCCCTTGGCTTGTTGTGTTGTGGGACTTCAACATTCATGTGGATGTTGACTGATCTGTTAGGAGCAGCTCAGGATTTCGTGTCTGCCATTACAACCATGGAGCTGTCTCAAGTAATATCTGAGACTACTCATGCTGCAGGACACAATCCTGACCTGTTTTGTTTGTTTGTTTGTTTGTTTGTTTGCTCTGGGCAGGATGAAGGTGATCTAGGAGGAACTCTCACTAGTTCCATTGTCATGGACTGATCACTACCTGGTAGGGTTTAGATTCACTTGGACTCAGAGCATTTGGTGGGCTGATTAAGATGGTCCACTCCAGGAGGTTTATGGATCCACATGAATTCCTGATGGCTCTTGGGAAATTTCCTGTTACTTTGGCAGGTGATCCTGTTGAATCCCTGGCTGATCTCTAAAATAGGGAAATGGCCAGGGCAGTGGACATAATTGCCCCAAAGTGACCCCTCCTACAAACTGGAGCTAAATGAGTTCATTAGGGAGCTGGCAGTGATGAAACCAGTGGGATGAAGACTAGAGAAATGATGGTGGAAGACTTGGAGTGTGTCTGATCATAAACACAGGCTGGAGCTCAATGGAAAACCTATGCCAGGGGTAGGCAACCTTTTTGAGCTGGGGCCCGTATTGCTGTCTGTCAGACAATTGGGGGGCCGAAGCACAATAAATAAATAAATAAATAAATAAATATTTAAAAAATAAAAAATATGCATGCACACTCTCTCAGCCCCAGAAAAGCCATGGCAAAATCCCTGTGGAAATTTTGCCAAGTAAACCCCAAGAACAAGTAATAACAACAGTAATCAATATCATCATGGCAGGAGGCAGTGGCAGCGGTGGCAGGACTGGCCTGGGGCTGGTCCAAAGGCCTCGGGGGGGGGGGACACATCCAGCCCCCGGGCCTTAGGTTGTCTACCCCTGACCTATGCCATCGCAATAGTGGCAGCAAAGAAATGATACGTCTCTGCCACCATTACATCTGCACAGTGTCATCCAGCAGAGTGGTTCGAAGTGGTCAGAATGCAAGACACTTTATAGACAAAATTGCTCAGATTCACTCTGACTTGGATGCTGCAGTTGACACAGGTGCAGTGAATATAACCTTGGTGCCTGCTTATTCTGTATTATTGGATAAGTTTCAATATATGCAGCCTGAGTATGTGGACAGGATCCTTGAAGTAGTGAGGGCCACCGCATGCATACTGGATCTTTGCCTTTCCTGGCTCCTGAAAGCAGCTAGAGGGGGACTTGCCGAACGGGTAAGGGAAGTGGTGAATGCCTCACTGCAGCAAGGGAGGTTTCCATCCTGCCTAAAAAGGCTGTGGTGAGGCCATAACTGAAAAAGATCTCTCTGGATCCCACCATCCTGGATAACTAGCAGCCAGTCTCTAACATTCCATTCTTGGCAAGGTTTTGGCCTCCCAGCTCCAGGGGTTTCTAGTTCCCTTTCAATCAGAAATGATTATGGGTCAGAGAAAGCTTTGGTCGCCTTGGTGGATGACCAGCTCCCAGAAGCCTCAGCCATGTTGGCCAATAGTCCCTTGTTGGCCAATAACTCCTGGGATTCTGGGAGCTGAAGTCCCTTGGCCCTTAAAGGGGAAAGGGTGCCTACCCCTGGACCATGGTATCTTTCTGAGCCATCTTTCTGGTATGGGACTTGAAGGAACTGCTATGCAGTAGTTCCAGTCTTTCAAGGGGTGGGCAGTGAGACCCAAAAGGTGCTGTTGCAGGATTCCTGTTCAACCCTCTGACCTCAGGGTTCTGTTCTGTCCCCCATGTTATTTAACATCTACATGAAACTGCTGGGAGAGGTCATCTGGAGTTTTGGGGTGCAGTATCACCAGTATGCGGATGACACTTAGCTCTATAGTTCCTTTACTCTGATTCCAAGGAAGCTGTCTCTGTACTGAACTAGTGTCTGCTGTCAGTAATGGGCTGGATGAGGGCAAACAAATTGAAACTTAATCCAGACAAGACTGAGGTATTCCAGGCCAATCGTGAGGCTGAATGTAAAAATAGGGACTTTGCCTGTGCTGGATGGGGTTACACTTCCTCTGAAATCTCAAGCTCGCAGCTTAGGTGTGTTCCTGGATTCAGCTATGAGCCTGGATGCCCAGCAGTAGCCATGAGTGCATTCACACAGTTAAAACTAGTGTGCCAGGTGCACCCATTTCTTGACACATCAGATCTAGCTACGCTGACACATGCCTTGGGAGCTTTACAGACTGCCAGAAATAGTGCAGCTTGAAGCCACTTTAACTGTCCTGGCTCAGTGCTAAGGAATCATTGGGCCTTTGTAGACTGCCAGAAATAGTGCACATTAAATTGAGGCACTGCCCTGGCTCAGTGCTAGGGAATCATGGGAACTGTATTTTATTGTGGCACCAGAGCTCTCTGACAGAGAAAGCTCAATGTCTCAGAAAAAAATGCAACTCCCAAGACTCCCTAGCACTGAGCCAGGGCAGTGCCTCAATTTAATGTGTACTATTTCTGGCAGTCTGCAAAGGCCCATAGTGACTGTAGTTTATTGTGGTACCAGAGCTCTCTGACAGAGAAGGCTCAATGTCCTAGAAAAAAATACAGTTCCCATGATTCCCTAGCACTGAGCCAGGGCAGTTAAAGTGGCCTCAAGCTGCACTGTTTCTAACAGTCTGTAAAGGCCCTTGATTACATTCTGTTTGGACAACTGTAATGCACTCTATGTGGGGCTGCCTTTGGAAACTGTTCAGAAACTTCAATGCATGCAAAGCACCACAGCGAGAATGCTGACTAGGGTCAGTTACATGGACCATGGAACTCCCTTGTTGAAACAGCCTTACTGGCTACCAGTTCATTTGTGGGCACAATTCAAACTGCTGGTTATGACCTATAAAGCCCTATATGGCTTAGGTCCGAAGTATCTCAAAAACCGTATCTCCTGATAAGAACCTGCTAGAGCCCTAAGATCTTCAGGGGAAGGCTTTCTTGGTCTCACCACCACTGCAGGCTCACCTGGTGAGGACATGAGAGAGCTGTTCTCACCCTTTGGAACTCCTTTCCATGGGAGGCTAGGCTGGCCCCCTCCCTCCTTGCCTTTCACCGGCAAGTAAATACATTTTTATTTCAGAAAGCTTTTTTTTTTAAATCATGACAGAGTGGCTTATTTGGGGTGTGTTTCAACTTTTGTAAGTTTTTTGTTAACTTATATTGTTTAAATAGATGATTTTAATTGTTTTTATTTTTTATGGTGATGTTTTGAAATGTTTTAATCTTGTAAGCCGCCTTGCATCTCTTCTTGGGAGAAAAGTGGCATAAAAATGAAATGAAATGAAATAAATTAATGGATAAATGGATATGTCCAAAAGCTGGAAAAAATGGCAAGATGTCCCTAGAAACCCATGCACCTTGTGGCTTCATTCCTTTATTTCAGAATTCAAGAGAAAGTGGAGTTTTAACTATACTCTCCACAAAAGGGTTAGTGCAAATTTGTACAGTAGTTGAAGAAACTATGATTTGGCAGTTTTAAAGATATTCAAAGTAGGGGACCTTGGCCAAGAAAGAAGGTTGTTTTAGGTGCAGGGGAATGAATATTGGTGGAGAAGGAAGAGAAGTTTCCATAGGGTTGTAAAGAAGCTACTACTTAATACTGTTGAGCTGATCAAGTTCTCTCCCCACCCACTGTAATTTATTCCCATGACACCTGGAAGGAAAGGATGCTTTTCCAGCTGATTCTTTGCTGCTTTCTTCCCTCCTGTCTACTGTTGGGCTCTTGTACTATTGCCCCAATTCCCCTGGTATCATTAAGGCTATTGTCCACAGTAAATCATGCCTCCCAATCTCTGGAATACTGCTTCCCTTCTGCATGTAACTCATCTTAAAGACCCCTTGATTTCTTTTTATCTAGTCTCTTTTAATTATTTTGTCTGTTTTAATTTATCTTGACAAGGTTATGATGTTCTAACTATCCCAATATTACTTTGCCTTGAATAATCACACAACTTTATGCTTCCTTGTTTAACCATCAAATAAGTCCTTTTTATTTATTTATTTATTTATTTTAATGTTGGTTCCTATTTCATGAATCATGACTTTTACTCTACAAATTATTTCAGTTCTGGTTACTGAAATAAACCTATTTGTCAGTATTCTCTTGTAATACTTTGCAAAATTCTCACTCCTTACAGATGTTGTATCTCACCATACATAGACAAACACACACACACACACACACACACACACACACACACACACTATGTATCTGCAACTCAACTTGAATTGCTGCAGTAATCTGTGCCTTGGGCAAAAATCAATAACTCTATAGTCTTCTTTGATTTCAGAATATTCTTAATTACTCATAAAAACTAGAATATCTGGCTATGGGTCTCTACAGACCAGCCCAAAGGGCCGGCCTGGAGGCAGAGATGGGGAGGAGCAGCCATACGCCGGCCACCCCAACCCCAGCCTGATGATGTCCTGACACCGTGCGCTGTTACGCATGGCACACAGCAACAGGATGTCCCCCCGGTGCAGTGTTTTTATGCACTGCACTGGAAGGGGTGCTAAAGAGCTACACGTCAGCTCTTAGGGCACCCTTTTGCCACCCCTGAAAGGAGCAGCATTTTGCAGTGGCAGCCCAGAGCTGCCCGTCTGCATAGCCCCTATATTGCAAAAGTACTTATTTGTTGATTTCTAGTCAATTTCTGGGATCAATCCAAAGTACTGGATATCACAGTGAAGAGATTCTCAGCTTGCGAACCAGATATTTTAAGGATGCAAATCTTTAACTATTTTATCATGTGAATAATTTCTGCAGTCTTTTCCTGACCCCATATTTCTGTACAGTTTTAACATGTTATTTTGCATATCTGAGGCGTTTTAGAAAATTTTTCTATGCATAAAATATAGGTGAACATACATGAAAATTATGGTTTTGGTTCAAAAGTGTAGTGTAGTGGTTTGAGTGATGGATTACGACTCTGGAAATCAGAGTTTGAATCCCTGCATGGCCATGGAAGCCCACTGGGTGACCTTGGGCTAGTCACATACTCTCAGACCCAGAAACCCCATGACAGGTTTACCTTAGGGTTACCATGTCAGAAATGATTTAAAGGGACACACAAAAAACAAAAACAAAAACAAAACAAAAACAAAAACACAACATGTGCAAAACCATATTTCTCCCCCCCCCCCAAAAAAAATGCCTCCTTCAGTTTCCAGAAACACATATTTTGGGACAAAATTGTCAGGGAATATATGATTTTGCATTGTTTCTAGAAACTCGAATATTGTTTTTGGGGGAGTGTAAAAATGCAGATAATTTTTGCTGAAAAAACCACCCCAGTTTTCTAAATATCCATTGTCCATAAACACATATGCTTGTCAAAAGTGCACATCAAAATAAATTGACCAGAATTGTGTACAGATAATGTGACTCTGTGTAGAAACACTTCACTATGAACAATTATTGAGCAAAAACTGTGCAAATATTTTTGTTCTTCTTGTTGTGTGCCAATTTATGGTGGCCCTGAGGCAACCCTATCATGAGGTTTTCTTGACAAGTTTCTTCAGAGTAGGTTTGCCATTGGCTTTCCCTGAGCCTGACAGCATGTGACTTGCTCAAAGTCATCCAGTGGGTTTCATGGCTGAGCTTGGAATCAAATCCTAGTCTCCAAAATGTTAGTCCAACATTCAAACCACTATGCCACATTGATTTGCTCTTTGTTATTTTCCTAACTATTTTTCCAATGCTAAGAAACCAATTTGAGTTTTGTCTTAATTTCACTGCTATTGTTGTTTTGTTTTTTGGCTGGGAAGTGAATAACAGGGAATATACTAAGCCCATCTGTCTCTTCTAGGCACCAAGATTTTGGGACACCAAAATCTACTTAGTCCTGGCACTGGCATGTCCTCATTAGAAGATTCCTCATCAAAGGAGAGCCCAAAGATCTCAGATGCTCCTGAAAGTGAATCCATTCTGGGCCCAAGGGGTTATCTTGACTGCCATGGCTCAGTGCTATGGAATCCTGGAATTTGTAGTTTGTTGTGACTGAGAGAGAGAGGTTAAATATTTCACAAAACTAAAAATTCTGTACTTCCATAGCATTGAGCAATGACTGTTAAAGCAGTGTCAAACCAAGGCTATTGACACGATCGCTCCTAGACGTCCTTTCCATCCCGCTTCAAATAAACAACCATGGTTCACAGATGAACTTAGGAAGATAAGCAGGCTGGACAACGACTAGAGTGCACTTGGTGGAAAACTAGACTCTTATCTGATAAGACCCATCTTAGAAACTTTTTTCGTTCCTATCAAGAGGCAATATGTGCAGCAAAGAAATTTTTCTTTTCTGCATGTATTGGATCTGCAGAGTCTCGTCCAACATAGCTATTTAGGGTGGTAAGAGAAATGACACAGGCCCCACCTGTGCAGAACCCTCTACTTAACCTGACAACAGCCTGCTGTGATGCATTTAATACCTACTTTGCAGATAAAATTTCTCAGATAAGAGACGACTTGGACGCTGGGCTTACAACAGATTCGACTGATGAGGTGTCCAGTAGACCCATTTCTGGGATCAGTTCGAGACGGTAAGCACCAATGATGTGGGCAAGATCCTTGGAAAGGTGAGAAAGATGATGTGCCATCTAGACCCTTGCCCATCATGGTTGGTTGATGGGGGGCAATCAACCCTGAAGGCCTTTCTTAAAGAGACCATCAATGCATCCCTTTGCGAAGGAGTATTACTATCTTGCCTGAAGGAAGTGATCATGAGACTGCTCCTTAAGAAGCCTTCCCTGGACTCCCCTGGACTTGAAAAATTATAGACCTGTTTCCTACCTTCCATTCTTTAGCAAGGTGATCCGAGCAGGCTCTCGCCTCTCAACTCCAAGTGATTTTGGATGGAACCGATTTTCTAGATCCATTTCAAACCAGCTTCAGACCAGGACATGGTTGCTCCGGTAGATGACCTTCACCAAGATATTGACAGGGAAAGTGTGACCTAATTGGTGCTCTTGGATCTCTCAGCGGCCTTTGATACAATAGATCGTAGCATTCTCCTGGAACACCTGAGAGGGTTAGGGATCGGAGACTGTACTTCAGTGGTTCCATTCCTTCCTCTTTGGCAGATTCCAGAGGGTGATGCTCGGGGACAGTCACTCATCTAAAAAAGAGCTTAATTGTGGCATCCCTCAGGGCACCATCCTGTCCCTGATGCTCTTTAACATCTATATGAAGCTGCTAGGGCAAATCATCCGGAGACATGGGGCTGGGTGTTATCAGTACACTGATGACACCCAAATATATTTCTCCATGTCTCAGTCATCAGCCATGAGGACAGATGGTATCTCTCGCCTCAATCACTGTCTTGTAGCAGTAATGGACTGGATGAGGAAAAACTGACTCAAACTGAATCCAGAGAAGACAGAGGTACTTACAGTAGGGGCCCCTGAGCCAGGTATTGGGTTACAACTTCCATTCCTAGATGGGGTCACACTCTCCTCGAAGGACTGTGTTCGCAGTTTGG
>JAIPUX010001232.1:110225925-110237764 GCA_020142125.1 Phrynosoma platyrhinos | reverse complement strand
AGACCAAAGCAGAATAGAGTGGCACTATTACTTCTCTTGATCTAGATTATAGATCTTTTATTATTCATTAATCTTTATTATAATGAAATAGCATACTTTGCCACACATGAAGGATCAACCTAGCTTCGTGAGAGTTATTTATTTATTTTATGAGATTTATAATGGGATTCAAGTTGGCATATGGCACATAGTTTCACCTCTAAAACCATTTCTCTTCTGCCTGAGGGTATCATTTCATTCTACCCACTACTGAAGATGCCCCTGTACTGGACCACCCCTGCTTTCATAGTGCTTATCAGCTAATAGTTGCTCTTGCTGACTTCTATACTGAATTTTTTTCTGATACAGATCACTTAACAAGAAAATGAAATAGAAAACCCACTGAATAATTAATGGTTTCAACGTGGAGCTGAGAGTCCACAGGGAGGCAAAAGAAAGAAAGAAAAACACCAAGGAAGTGTTGAAACAAGCTAGTTCATATTGAAATTCCACACAGTGAATAAGCAGCAGTCTCACTACCCTAAAAACAAGCCCAAACACTAGGTTTCCATTTTTTATTCACATAGAACCACACTTTGCTGTCATACCATGCTATGATTCCTGAGTTAGTCCAGTTGCCTAGTATAAAGCTCATAAAATAAATAAATAAATCTCACCAAGGTTTTGTCTGCACTTCAGAAACAATGCAGTTTGACATTGCTTTAACTGCCATGGCTCCATCTTATGGAATCCTAGGATTTGTAGTTTGTTGTGGACCAGAGCTCTACAAAGGGTTCCATGTCTCTACAACTACAAATCCCAGGATTGAACCAGGGCAGTTAAATAGTGTCAAACTGAATTATTTCTGCAGTATGGATGAAGCCTAAACTAGACAAATCTTAGTAGGGAGTTAGGTATGCCTTAGTCATTGCTGTATTTTAATGATTTATATCTTTGCATCCTGAGTTACAGTGCAAATGAAATATGATTTGATTTTCACTAATGTAAATTCTAATTGGATTTGGATAAAGTATGTTAAATCCATAGAGCCAATGTAGTATATTCGTTTGAGTGTTAGGCTAGGACTCTGGACACCATGCCTTGAATCTCCACTTGATTGTGGAAAACAAATGGGTAACCTAGACAAGGTTACACTCTCTCAGCCTCAGAGGAATGCAATGACCCCCACCTCCTGAACAAATATTGCCAAGAAAACACTCTGATAAGTTTGTTTTGGGATTGTCATAAGTTAAAAAAACAATGACATGAAAACACACCAGAACAACATTGTCAAATCCAAGTGTTGTCTGTGACTTATGACCTTATAATTAGCATTGAACCAGGCTGAATAGTTTTACTAATATTCAAAATCCAGTGTTGAGTGCTCTTTGTGTGTGGAAAGTTAGCCATAAAATGATGTAAAAGCATTCATGAGTGAACAAGGAACATATCCCATTGCCATGGCAGCTTAGTAATGCTTGAATAATTCAGTCTTCATGAATTGAACCTGACCTGAATTGAATTGACCTCCATCCAGAGATGTAAATTGTCATTTATTTTATTCTCATCTATACCTCTATCTATCTATCTATCTATCTATCTATCTATCTATCTAAAATGCTTTCACCATTAGGTGAAATTATCAGAGTTTTTGCATATTTTTCATTTTTTCATATTTTACATTTTGGTATGTCATCTTTTTTAAAAATTATTTTTTTTCTGCAAAATGCACAGCCCACCACAAAATGACAAAGTAATCACCCCATGGAGTTATAAAATATACATTACTGGCTGCACAGTCTCCCTTAGCTAATACAAGAGACAGATTTGATGAACATACACACTTGCACATTTGTGAAAAATAATTTTTTACACTGCATAAATTCTTTGGAATGACAGCTATCACAAGGAATGCCTTCTGTTTGAAATCACAACTGTTCTACATTCTGACTACACACATCTAACATACACAGAGCTCCCCACTAACACCTGGAGTTTGACGTAGTCACAGTTTTAAGTTACTATTTTGGGTGTATGTTGTTTCTGAAATAAGGCAGTAAATGAAGCATGAGATAGAAAGTTCATTGTGAGCAGAAATACATGTCATGAATACAAATGTAAGACAAGTAAGTTTGCTCAGTATCAGTTGCCAGGAAAATAACATGCATTGCATTTTAATGAAAAGATTATGTCATTCCTTTTGTTTTTTAAAGGCTGTTCCATACATTTGTCTCTCTCTCTCTCTCTCTCTCTGTATGCTTATATACTTTGGAGCATTTATTATTATTATTATTATTATTATTATTATTATTATTAAAGTTTATTTCTAAAGCACTGTCAATGTACACAGCGCTGTACAAAGATATAATCAAAGCATAAAATAGAAATAAAAACCTGCCAAAGGCATACAATCTAAAAATACAAAACAATAGGTAAAATAAAAATAAAAGTTAATTAAATGCAGAGAACAATTAAAACAATTACCGTAAACAGCAACATCCACTGTCAGCCCAAATAACAGAAAGAGTAAATGTATATTAGACAGTGCCTGGGAATGCCTCCCTGAATCATGCTATATCATGTCATGAAATTAATTTAAATTTAAAATTTAAAATTGTGTGGAGAACTTTCATAGACTGAGGAAGCTTCTCCCTTCAAAAAGTTACCTTCCATATGTTGAGCATGGCAGAAATATGTGAAGATGGGTGAGAATTATCTCCTTCACCAAGTATTTTACATATAGAAGATGTGGGCAACTTCAAAGGATCCATAGGGAAATTTTACATTCCTCCAAACCTTGCTGATCAATTGCCCATGCTTTGAAAAACAGTATGAGTGTTGATTCATGTACCCAGAAGTCTCTGGATGTGATGGGTCATTTAAAGGTTATTTGGTGGTTCCTATTTTAGGTATGAAATAGCCCTTTAAAAGGAGAACTTTGTAAATGGATGGTAATGGTTCATAGCCCTGGAGGTTTCTGGGATGTCTGGTCATTTCAATGGTCCACCCTGGTCAAACATTGGGAGGCATGGAGACGCACTATCCACAATGCTGCAGCCTTATTTGAGAAGAAACGACAACGCAGAAAAAATCACAACCCCGAAACATCACCAAGGTGATCTTCTGCTGTGCTTTCTGCAACCGGACTTGTTTATCTTGGACTGGTCTTTTTAGTCATCAGCACGCTTGCAAAAAGCGTGGGATGAGTCCTTCCTGAATCTTCGTTTGTGAAGAAAAGCCAGTGAGAGAGTTACATGATGGGTTGGGGACACTGTGAAGTCCACACTTTGCCTTCCCCTGCCCTACCTACTTAGACTTTCTCTTCTCTTCTGCTTTCTTTTTGGTCTTTTACACACATTATTATCACCTGGCTTACCCTGAGGGATACCAAAAACATAAAAGCTTGCTAATTAAATTTAATCAGGCTGCATCAAAGAGATACCTTTAAAAATGGATCAAACACAACTCTAATGGAGAAAGTCTACATACTGAACAGTCTCTGAAATATGTACCATAGGGACAAACTCAATGTTTATCTGCAATTTGCTTTTCAATCTTTTTTGTTAGGCTCTTGGGCTTGTGAAATATCAGCCTTCTGCTTGTTTGCATTATAGTATTAGTATATATTTAATTTAGGAACTTCACATTTAACATAAAATCTTAATTATTTCTTCTTCTCTGATAGAATGCCACTTACTAAGCTTGTTAGGTCAGGAGAATTATAGAAATTGTCCCTAGTAATTCATCAAGCTTGATATACTAAGCATCAAGCCACAGTTGCTTGGAGCTTGCCATTCAGATAAAAAGCAGTTTCCAACAAATGCAAAATGCATTCCTCTAACTGGAAATTGAATTGTCCAAGGTCTGCTTTGAAAAGAAATATCCAAACTTTCCCTAGATCTGCTTTAATATTTTTTTTCAAACACTGATTTTTTTAAAACATTAGGGAGTTTTCAAAGCAATAAGGATCCCCCTTCCCCAAACTATGCTTTTAATATCTCTGTCCAAATAATAATAATAATAATAATAATAATAATAATAATAATAATAATAATAATAATAATAATAATAATATCATCTTCATCTCTTCTGGCAGGCCTTTCCTAAATAGATATCCCAGCCACCAAAATATAGTCATCCTGCATATCCCTGATTTGTCTGTAGTTATTATTATTTGTTTATTTGTGTTACTATTTTATCTGTGTTTTAAATTGTCACTGTTAAATAATATTTTAAGGGGAGTGGGATCATGGGATATGGATGTATATTTTAATACTGTAAGCCACATTGGTTGTGTTATGCAGAGTGGCGGGATAAAAATAATTTATTATTATTATTATTATTATTATTATTATTATTATTATTATTATTATTATTTAATTAACCAGTGTCCTTCACTGGTTTTTGCATCTCAGGAATTAAGCTCAAATCTGCAAAAGTTCATGCTACTAGCTTCTTTCTTTCAGTTAGTTTTAAAATTACTACAAGATCGCTTTGCATACTGATATTCCAGAGTAACATGGCTATATCTTTGAATTGTTCCCTACTGCCTACTTTTAATTCAATTTAATTTTTATTTACTATCAGGTTATAAAATATTCTCCCTGACTCCTAATATCAGGAGGGAAAGATGGTCATGGTGACAATGATGACAATCTAAAAAGGCAATTCTACATGTGCATGTGTGTTCAGAAGAGGGGTCTACTGAATCTAGGCGGTTTACAGTAACAGTCATTGTTTCAAGCCAGATGGATGGAGTATGGTGAAGTGAGGATAGGCTTTATATCTCAGACCATCCATCAACCTCTTTGATTATATATCATTCAGAAGAAAGCTGTGTGAGCATTGTTAAAGACTTCTTACATGCACTTACCATTTTGTTTTAGCACCTGCCATTTTAATTTTCTAGGTAGATTTTTCCAAGGAGGATAGATTTTTGTCACTTCCTCTTTAGCATTTATTATTATCAGAGATTGATTTCCTACTGGCATTTCTCCATTGTATTGTTCTCTTCCTGAATCATTGCCAGACCAAGGACAAAATCAATATTATGATAGTTAAAAGATCTGACATGGTCTTTCTCCATTTCAGCATTTATTTGAGTGGACCTGGGTCTTTCTAAGCATCCCTCCACCATGTTTTCTTTGCCCTGACTTCAATGATAACTTTTGCACCATGACTCTGATTATTTAGTGTTGACATAGGTTGTTGTTGGCCCTCTAAAGTTTTTTGAGCAATATTCTTGACTGGCTGTGGGCCATTTTGGGGGCTATCAAGATTTGTTAGTACTGTGAAGGTCCATTTCTTGACCTGGCTCACTTTACCACAATACCAGTGTTGTTTCTTTATTCCGTGACTGTATTAATTTATTTGCACTAATTCGGTTCCTCTATTTTTATCTGTTATTATAATTATCTCCCGTTCTCTCTCTCTCTCTCTCTCTCTCTCTCTCTCTCTCTCTCTCTCTCTCTCTCTCTCTCTCTCTCTCTCTCTCTCTCTATATATATATATATATATATATATATATATATATTAGTTAATTATTGTTGTATATATTTGACACTAATTATAGGGATCCATGCTACACAAACAGAACCTTTCTGTTATAGATCAAACAGTGGGCAATTCTGCTTCTGAGCTAATCACATGGCACCTACCATTATGTGTGAAACAGTCTATATTATTTTTGATTTAGATCTTTGATTTAGTCATCTCCTGATATCTAAAGTACTATATCTGGCTCACAACCTAGACATTCTGTTAGAACCCATGTGACCTTAGAATTAGCTAATTTGAGCAAAATTCACTCTGATAGATTTTACAACCAATCAAAATAAAATGTGATCCCAAAACACAGGAGATTGCATTAACTGTATAATATGTTGTTGTAAAAACACTAAATAATAGGGTTAATAAAATCAATGTGGAACCAATAACCTCTTTTTATCTATACATAGAATCAAATATTTCAAGAGGAATCCATAATTATTACTTCATTAGTTTGTCTGTGTATGCCTGCAAAAAAAATAAGGTCAACTCAGTGGGTATGTTAATATGCTAACTATATTATAGACACTAGTGAGCAACAGAGGAAAGATAGAAACCCTTAGCATTAATGACTGTACAAAATAAAACCTTGGATAAAGGAGAGATTTTCCTGTTAACATCATAAGTCAATAGCAGGATGTAGGGAAACATGTCACACTAGTAACCTATATAAAATGAGATGAATGCAAAAGTAAAATTATATTTGGTAAAAATATAGGTTAATAAGAATTATCTGTAACTATCTATGAGTCAACAGAGAGCATTGTAAATCAACAGCAGCAGCAGCAGCAACAACAACACCCTAATAACAGCCATGGGTGGAATGTCATCAGTTTCCTCCTCTCACAGCGAGGCTGAAAATCATAAAAGAAAGTTGTACCTTGCTGCATGTCTTCTGCCAAATGAGTTATAAGGGTGCTAATCCACATAAAGAAATTATATAATAACTTATCTTGCAGAGATGTTTTATCTATAATTTGAATACAGGAATGAATGAATGAATCTATTTGTTGTTGAATATCTAACTCTTATTAATCTCCCAAAATATCCTGAGCATCTTAAAACCAACTATCTAAGGGGGGTTGCAGACTGCCAGAAATAGTGCAAATTGAGTCCACTTTTAGGGTTAGGGTTAGTGCTAGGGAATCATGGGAACTGTAGTTTATTGTGCACCAGAGCTCTCTGATAGAGAAGGCTCAATGTTAAAAAAACCAATTCCCATGATTCCCTAGCACTAACCCTAACCCTAAAAGTGGACTCAATTTGCACTATTTCTGGCAGTCTGCAACCCCCCTAAGAGAAAACAATGGGGCTAAACAGATGGCCATAAAGGGATGGCTTAACACCACCCCTTTGAATGCTGGATCAGGGCCATGGCAACCACATGCCATGGCCACATTCTGGTATTTTTCCAGCACAAAAAGAAGTGGCAAAATTCTGTTCTTTTTCACTGGAAGAAAGGTGCTCTTTTCACCACCACTGTGGCTTTTCTGCACTCTTGTAACATGCAGAATCTAGTTGCTGTGCCGCAGGAACACCCCACCGCTGCCGGTGGGCAGGGGGCATGATACCAGATTGGGCATGGAGTCAGGGCATGCAGCATGTGGTCACTACACCCCACACTGCCAGGAAGCCAGCTCAAATTGCTGGTTTGCTTTGCCCCTGTGTCAGTTACCTGAAAATATTTGAACCCCTACTAAACTGACAGAATGCTATCGTCTTACAGAAAAATGAAGAAATGTTACAATCACTTCATTTAAATTGCTTCATAAACATCATAAGGAACTAATTAGGGAGCTGAAGTCACCTTCTCTTCATATTTAGGGTAGAGAATGAAGCTTTGCTTGTTGATTATTACATCAGATATCTGCGAAGAAAAGGGAGAAACAATAGAAAGCTAGATATTGACTTAATGCACTGTCAAAATGGGCAGAACTTCAGATGACCTGTCCAAATGCTAGAAGACTGCTGATGTGCAAGTTTGTGACATTTAGTAGGCCAAAGACATGAAAACTCTGGTTACGGGTATGATGGCCACTAATAACTCAATGATTAAAGTTTCATTCACAGCACTAAAAGCACAGTGACAAGAATCATCCAAGAGGAATGACTTGGATCCTCAGAGTCATGAGGCAAATTTTATTTTGTTATTTATTTTTGAATTGTAGTAATCTAGAAGACAGAACAGGTGCTTCTTCTGTTGTCCATGGAAACACTAGGCCTCTCCACAGGGCCTGCAGAGACAAAGAAAAAACAGAAAAAAGTGTGTACACTTATAGAAAGCATTGTAAATAATTGTATGAGATGAGTTCTTGAATGTAAAGGCAAGGGTAGAAATTTAGGCATTTTCTTAAAATTAAAGGTGCAGTCCAGATTAATTTATAGTGTTGTTGTGTGCCTTCAAGTTGTTTTTGATTTATAGTAACTCTAAGGCAAACCTATCATTTTTTTTGACAGGATTTGCTCAAAAGAGGTTTGCCATTGGCTTCTCCTGAGGCTGAGACCATGTGACATGCCTAAGGTGGGTTTCCATGGGTGAGCGGGGATTTGAACTCTGGTCTCCAGAGTTGCAGTCCAGCAATTAAATCACTACACCACACTGGCTCTCATTCTCTATATAGTACAGAGTATTTGATAAATATTGTCATTAACAAGAGTCCTTATTATTGTAGATTTATTAGCAAAATTGGATTTTCCATTTTTCACATGAATTATTTGTACATTTCTATCCAGACTAATTTCCTTGACTCATTTCTGAAAATTTAATTCTGTTGTACTGGCCTTTATTGTGCACAGTCTGGATCTTTGCTAATGTTTTAATTAACAAGAAAAATATCTCAGTGCCCTAAAGCACACCCTTTTCATCCTCCTGATTGCCTTTTTATGAAAGAAGGTTTTAGTCATTTTACACAAGCAGTAAATGATTATTTTCTCATATGGGCCAAATTGAAAAGATTCTGTTCATCACTCACTATGTTTTTTGTACTTTGGCTCCTGCTCAGTCCTCTGTGTCAGATTTCTTTCCACCTGCCTTTGCTAAAACATTAATATCTGACAATTTCTCTAAAAAAATTTTCTGGGGAAAAAAACATCTGCAAAGTAGAGTTTTAAAGAGAAATCAAGAGAGGATTATTGAAGCAATAGGTTAGCAAAGTTCACTACACCATTGAATATAATGGAATCCTGGAGCCAAACCCAAGCAGATACAAAGGTCCCACTGTAGAGAGTAGTTCCTAACTCTTCACTGCAAGACACATGGTTCATTTCTTTTTGTCTGTTTTTTTTCCCCTCTTGAATGGGAACATAATATTAAGTCTGTGCAGATGGTAAGCGAGATATTGTCAAACAAGATATTAACAAAATCAGGATATTATTTTATCATAACAGTTTGTATATACAGAGAGAGAGAGAGAGAGAGAGTTATTCTTAGATTATAATGGCAAGGAGATGTTTAACCAGTGATCTTTGTTTCAATTATATATATATATATATATATATATATATATATATATATATATATATATATATAATTGAAATAAAGATCACTGGTTAAACATCTCCTTGCCATTATAATCTAAGAATAACTCTCTCTCTCTCTCTCTCTTTACTACATATAGTAAAGGATTGGAATTGGAGGTGTGCAGTACAATAACACAAGCATTTTCACAACCTATAAACTCCACTAGACATAGATATGATTGGTATTGTCTTCATTTGTAATTTACAGTAACAGAATATTAGTTGATGACAGTAGGGTACCAATCCCTACTAAAACTGCACTTAGATATAATCAAACATGGGAGACATAAGAAGTGATTGAAACTATTAGGACTGGCATTTGGTGAGTCAACAAAAATCTAATGGACTGGTACAAATGCATACTAACTTTCCTACTTGTGAAAAAAAATAGACTAAATCAATTGTTAATCCAATTGGTGTAGACCTACTGAATCAATGGAATTTACATGTGGTAACTGGTCATGTTCCCATTCATTCAATGAGTCTCCTCTAAATGGAATTAACAATTATATTTAGGACAATAGGGTAGCTAGTTTGTTTGCTTGCTTGTTAAAATACTTATATACCACCCTTTACCCCAAAATCTCAGAAAAAGCTTCCAATAAAATCAAACAATAATTAATTACAAAAGTTTAAAAATATAAAATATACAATATGAAATATAAATGCTGTTGTAGATGTCAAAAGACTAATATCTGTCAGGATTAAGAACAGTACTTAAAAAATATCCCACTGTGACAGAACTAGCACCCTCTGGTGATAAAGGGTAGAGGTGTGATCAACTGGTTATCTGAGATGCAAAAAGGTGAATGGGTGGTCCTTAAGCTTGGCTATGACCAAGCAAATTGGTTCATTGTTCAATTAGGGATTGGACAATGCATTTTGGGCCAACCTTACCTTGGTTTCTTTTCAATAATGCTGTGGCCTTTTCCCTTTCAGCTAAGTGTATTGTGGTCATTCAAGCAGTACTCCCCCTCCATGGCAATAAATACTTTCACCCATATTGTGTTCAGTCATCGACATTAGTCAGAGACAATAGGGAACAGAATTTGCTTTCTGACCTCATCACTTCTACATACTGATCTGTAGGTTGACCATCACACAAAGTGTTCCAAGTACTGAATTTTAAAATACAATTTCTGATCATTATGGTCCTTCCCCAATAATTGGAAATCCTGTTCAAATGAAGCACAAAACTATTCTCTTGTGTCTCAGCATGATTCACATATGCTGCATATAGCATATTCTGGAAAGTTGCCATGAAAAAATGTATATATTTTTACATTTCTTTCTGTACATTCTGTCAGGGAAGATTTAGAAAATACATCATAGTGATGTAACCATGCTTCATCAACACTGATGAGCTGATGCAAAAACATTATCACCGGATCTTTCAATATGTTACAAAATCATCTTGGAGGTATCTACTTGATTTCATTTCTGGTCAGCATTGAAACATTTCAGCACCCACTTGGCTGACAACTTCTGCATGGCCAACTGCTCATGAATTATAAATCCTATGCATTCCTTGGATATCTTTTATGTTTCAACATGAAAGATTCGCAGATCTGCACATTCATGGCATTATAGATCTCAGCATTAAAGATTCGCAGATCTGTGAAACTCAGGACATAAACACACTCAATATATAAGGAGTTGACACTGTTGAGGGCCTCAAGACCTTGTTGCATTTTCAGTCTCATGCATGGAAAAATTTCTAAAAAATGGGAGGAGTAGCATTTGACAAAGTGTTACTGGAGATTTTGAAATGACAGTTTCTTTTAAAAAAACACTTTCTGATGTACTTCCTTCAATGCACTGGAAAATTAGAGGAAAATTTGATTTTTTTTTGTTATTTTTGTAATATCTTTATCATCTAGAAATCATTTGAGAAGGTAATTGCAAAAATAAATTATTAAATGCTTTCTCTCTACCCATTTGATTCTTAAATTGGAACACATCTCTTCTTTGATCTGTTAAAATACATGAACAAGATAGTTAAATATCATGTCTGTTTCCTTATCTTCATTCAGTACATTTCTTTTACTTTTTTTCTATAAGAAATGTGAATTTATTATCTTTTATCATTTGTCTATTGTCTTTCTACTTAAATCTTCTTATCATATAAAAAGAACTCTTTGTATTGTGTGATGATAATCAATCTAGAATGTAATTTGCACTGTCTTTTTAAGTTTTTATATTGTATTCTTTTATTGATCTCCAGTTTCCAAATCATGAGTAGTTTAGTTTATTGAGCATTATGGAAATACATAAGGTGCAGATTTTTGGCTTCCAATAGGTCCATATAAGGCATGTAACACAAGCCAGCATGAGGCGATCTAACAACTAGAAAGACCACTGTTGAATTTATTCCAAGATAATACAGCTTGTTATCTTTTTTCTTGTGTTCTGTTTGATAAAATGTGTTTCAAGAGTCCACATGAGACATTTGATAACTGATTTCAAAATGCATTAAAGTAGCTTATTATCTGCTTTTATCCAATAAAATAATCTTCAATAGTTCAGAATTGCAGCACTCCTTCCCCTCCCCCATGGTACTGCTTGTTGGCTTGGAGGATAATAACTTGTTCCATTTACAGAAGGAGATTTGGATTTACAGAAGGCCCTTTCTGCTCATAGAAAAATGCCTTTAGGGAGTGTAGCACTGCAGCCATGAGCATAGAAGTCATGGGACCAACTGGGCCTTTAAATCGGCCCCCATTGAGCCTTCCTCCTCGGCGATGGCGCAGCGGGGGAGAGGACACTGCCATCTGGCCTGCAAGGGCCCAAAAGC
>JAIPUX010001232.1:110211773-110223562 GCA_020142125.1 Phrynosoma platyrhinos | reverse complement strand
TTTATTTCTATTACTGTATGTCCCATGTTGCTTTTTCCTTAACAATAATGACATTCTAGATCAGGGGTAGGCAACCTTTCCCCTTTAAGGGTCGAGGGACTTCAGCTCCCAGAAGCCTCAGCCATGTTGGCCAATAGTCCCATGTTGGCCAATAGCTCCTGGGATTCTGGGAGCTGAAGTCCCTTGGCCCTTAAAGGGGAAAGGTTGCCTACCCCTGTTCTAGATGGTCAGACTTTGTGGATAAACCCCCATTGCAATCACTAGCACAGTAAGGTATTAACATGGGTAAAACATTAGAATGCTGATACTCCCACTATGAGCCAATTTAACTATTTTCCCTTTCAAGAGATCCCCATTTTGCACAGGAGATTGTCAAGAACATCATAAAAGTGACTAAAATAAAAAGCAAGTCAAGCTCTCTTTTGAAGGAAACAATGACAAAAACAAAACAAAACAAAAAACCCTCCAAAGCATAACTTTCATTCTTTTAAACCCATAAAAGAATTCTTCAGAACCAAGGGCTACAAATCCATTAAGCATGCATGGGCCCAGGGGTAGATTTAATACTAGAGGCCCCTAAATACTAGTCTTCAGGTCACTTTGCCCAAAAGACAATCTCAACCACAATTCTGAATTGCATTCCCTTCAACTGGGAGGGAGACCCCAACATTTTTTCTACGTACATGAAGGGACTCCACCATCATGGATTAATTTTCAGGAACATTCCATTTTGTTGCATAGACCTCTCCAGAAGGCATCTTCCCAGTAAATGACGACACCTTCTCTTTCACTCCACCTCACTGTTTTCTTACCTTGTCTTGTTGTCTATTTCTCTATAAACAACTGCAACATAAAACAAACAGTGCTAATTTAAACAAATGAAATGTACACAGCCAGGCAGTTGGTAACAGTGGTAAAGAGGGGCAAACAAAGATTATCTTGAATCATGGGTAGGTTCACACAGAAATAGCAGTCTTTCAAATAATGTATAACGAATATATTTAGGCTTCAATGGAAAACATCAGTACTTTGATGGCCCAGAAATAACTTAGCAACTAACATATCTGAGATAGAATTAGTGTAGCATGAACTGGCTACCTAACACTAATACAATTATGAATGGCAGTATTCTGAACTAGGCAAAAATAATGAATAATCTGAAGTCGTAGGCTTTCATGGCCGGCATCCATAGTTTTTTTTTGTGGGTTTTTTTGGGCTGTGTGGCCATGTTCTGAAAGAGTTTCTTTCTGACGTTTTGCCAGCATCTGTGGCTAGCATCTTCAGAGAATACTGGAATCGAATGGAATCATATGTTTAGCGAGAGATGAGTTTTTAATTAGTTTATTTCTGATTCTTTGTATTCTTGGAGTGTTTTATCTTATTGTTGTATATTTAACTCTTCACCAGTTTAATTCTGTTTTAATGGGATGGGAAGGTGGGATTATGGGATGAGGGAATGTTTTAACTTGTCTGTTTTAAAATGTTGTACCCGCCCCAATTGCCGCGCAGAGGGGCAGGCTATAAATAAAATTTACTATTATTATTTATTATCCCTGCTGCTGATATTATGGGGTGTAATTTTAGTTTCCCAGAGTGTAAATCTTCATCCCCCCAGCAGTGTGCCAGTTGGAGGACTTGGGGCAGGGGCCATTGCCCACCCCCATCACCATCCTCAGCCTCCCAGCAGTGTGCCGATTGGAGGACTCAAGGTAGGGGCTGTTGCCTACCCCTGCACTAGGACTTGGACCAGTGGAGTCAAACTATGGGAAAAGAGTTTTCACTACAATGTTAAGAAGAACCTCTAGACAGTAAGAGCTGTTCAGCAGTGGAGCACACTCACTCAGAGTGTTGTGGAGCCTTTTTCTTTGGCAGTTTATAAACAGAGGCTGGATGGCCATCTGTTGGGGTACTTTGATTCTGTGTTTCTACATGGCAGGGAGTTGGACTGGATGACCCTTGTGGTCTCTTCTGACTCTATGATTCTATGAATTGGGACTAAGAGAATGCTAGCCTATATAGGTAAAAGTATCCTATTGCAAATGGAGTTCAATGAAGTTTTGCTTTGGTATAACTGCTAACATTGCTTTGGTATAACTTTGCTGATGCAAAGTTGTTGTTTTTCTTACTTTACCTCTGAACTCTCATTTTTGCATCATGGCTGGGGGAAGCATCTCCGGAGAAGAACTGAAAGGAGAAAATGAGCTGCATTGTGTGGATTGAAAACATAATACGGAAACACAATGGAAATACCTTTTTTCAGTGTTGTACCTGTTTTAATGTATTTTTTGATGCTGATTTTTTTAAAAAATAACAACACACAGTTCTTTCATGTATTCAATATTTTTTATCAGTTCACTTGTTACTCAGCTTGGATTAAGTGCTGACACTGATGTTCCAGTGTGGGTTTTTTAAAGTACTTTTGAATGGATTTTTTTGTTTTGTTTCATATCAGTGAACTGAAGTGTTTTGCAACTCTTCTAAATAGGTTTAACCCCTTCCTTAATCTTTGTAGGATCATTTCATTCAGTCACATATTACAATGCAGAAATGTCAAAACAAGTAATTTTTTTTAAAAAAACTGTATACAACAGAGGAAATCAAAATACACTTTTGATACTGAATTCTCTATATGACTGTCCAGTGGTTTAAGTTATTTTAAGAACATATCCTAATTTCTCATCCAGAGTAAATAACAAAGCAGAAGCTGCTAAATGATCAACAGCAAAATCTTCATTGTGCCTGAAGGTCTTTTAAAGAATGTCATATTCAGACCTGGAACTCTGATTCTGCTTAAAGCTATTAAAAGAACTAATGTGGGGATTAAAGTGAGGTAATGGTGCCATTAAGATAAATGACAGTCACAGAATAAATGATAATTTGTCAGGAATATATATTACCCTGAGTTGATTAAGTTAATGAAGCCTATAAGGAAAGAATCAGATAGAATCTCTCAATATCTGAAGAAAGTTTTGGAAGAGCTAATGTAAAAATACATTATTAGTATCTTTCACAAAAGTGTTATTTTGGTTATCTTTAAACTGCAATAGTTCTGTATTATATTCTGAATTTCACTTGTAGCAACATAGCTGTGAAGGAATTAAATTTCAAATACCTCATGGAACACATTGATTAGTTCATATAGAATATAGATATAACTATTGACTTGTTAGCCAAAGGAATGTGAAAGGTTAAGTTATAGAGTTGCACTTCATAAGTTACCTAGGTATGTAATATATTTTGTTGAAAACAACTTGAAGGCAAACAAAACAACAAATATGTTATTTTAATAAACATTCTTGGTGATCTTCCTGAATTTATCCCCATGCCTAATGAAACCAAACATAAATGTTATAAGGACTTGATTACAAAGTGTTTGATTGAATAAAATAACAACACCTGTGTTCGTTTAAATATAATTATCTTGTATAAAATTGTGTGTTTAAAGCATATTTGTAAGACTGAATTATGGCTTTCAAAAAAAGAGCTAGAGTAGGTTATATTTTTTTAAAAAATAATTAGAAGGAGTGTCCCACCCCTAAGATGTTGTTTGTTTGCATATTCAGAAGAACCTTGAGATGATACATTTGACGTTTGTGGTCATAAAATGAATGGTGTTGAAAAAGTATCTTGCAAACAAATACTGGCATAGATTCAACACAAGATAAGTGATAGGAAGTACACTGTAGATGTCTCAGATTGCTGAGACATTAGATAACTGATAAAAACACATTTCTCACTAGCCTTTTGAACATTTAAGATAAGGAACACTATTGACATCTTTCTGGATCCTATTATATTCTATCCCACTCCCACAACTGTATAAATATGCTTTTTAACCCAAGGCCTTGTACTTCATCTAAAGAAGTGGCTTTATATCCACAAAAGCACATGTTAAAAATAGTTTTAAGGTGCTACTACATTCCTTTTGTTCTCCATCTCTCCCCCCTCCTTTTTGTGCTGCAAAAGAGTAACGTCTATTTTTTTTAAAAAATCTTCACTAATACCAAAACTATGATTTTTATATGCTTTCTGAAAGTTCTCAAAAATATCAGATCCTTTCCTTTTCCTTTCTCTATCAGTTAAGCAGCTCACTGGAGATATTCTTTCAAAATTACAATGATTTCAAAATTAATATTCATCTTTTTGTTGCATATACAATACAATAGAAGTTCTTCTAAAGTTGCAGAAAATAAGCAATTGAATTGTGATGATACAAAAGCTACATTCAAAGTACCAAAGTAAAAAGGCTTAAAATATTGAGGTAAGTGAAGAGCAAAGGAAGGTGCTTGTATGACTACATGTGAAAAAAATCATAGATGCTTCCTACATGTGTTGAGTTGGGAATAAATCTCATTGGTTTTAGTGATGCTCTTAAAAGTGTATAGGCTGTAATCTTAAATGGTAATTGTGTGTGCATGGCATTCCCTTAAAAGGGATTTTATTTTCACAATTGTATCCCACTCCCCCAAAGTAGCATGGTACAATAATCTAAGTGTTTGACTAAAACTCTGGAAAACCAGGGTTCAAATGCTTGCTCAGCATGGCAATCCACTGAATGAGCTTGTGTAAGTCACACTCTTTCAGACTTAGGGGGGTTGCAGACTGCCAGAAATAGTGCAAATTGAGTCCACTTTTAGGGTTGGGGTTAGTGCTAGGGAATCATGGGGATTGTTGTTGTTTTTTTCCTGAGACATTGAGCCTTCTCTGTCAGAGAGCTCTGGTGCCACAATAAAATACAGTTCCCATGATTCCCTAACCCTAACCTTAACCCTTAAAGTGGACTCAATTTGCACTATTTCTGGCAGTCTGCAACCCCCCCCCCCCCTTAGAGACAGACTTATCAATAACAGGGCTAATGGAATCCTATGCCCCAAGTAATAAGAGGAGCAAAAGTCCTCCACCACTGTTCTAATTGATGGTGATAATGTTCTCATATATGCACAGATAAGTGGCAAACAACATATGCTGAACAGGGGGACTATGTGGCAAGTAGGGATTAAATGATCCAAATGATCATATATAGTATTATTTAAACCGTTACTTTTTAAAATGGTCATTAAGATCCTACATCACAGACTTGGCAGTCAAACAGACCAGCAGCTTGGAGTGGGCACTCCAATCTTGATTGACCCCCAATCAGCACAAGACACAAGGCCGACCAGTGCCATGGTCCGGAACAGACCATCAGCAATGAGCGGGTTTTTTGTGCTCCTTTTGTGGCCAGGTTTGGGCTGCATTAGCCAGCTTTGGCATGGCATCTGGCTGATCCAGTGTTGTGCATCATCTGCACACCATGCCCCCAATGTACCCAAAGCTGGTACTTTTTGACTGTGTGTTTCGAGCCATAATTAAGAATGCAGAATACAAACTAAAATTCCATGTTAGTTTGGAATATCACTTTGCAAACAGATCTTGTAGCAACCTTGAGACTAACTAGGGGCCTAAGCAGACTGCCAGAAATAGTGCACATTAAATTGAGGCACTGCCCTGGCTCAGTGCTAGGGAATCATGGGAACTGTAATTTATTGTGGCACCAGAGCTCTCTGACAGAGAAGGCTCAATGTCTCAGAAAAAAATGCAATTCCCATGATTCCCTAGCACTGAGCCAGGGCAGTGCCTCAATTTAATGTTCACTATTTCTGGAAGTCTGTTTAGGCCCTAGGTGTATGAAGTTGTAGCATAAGCTTTGGTAGACCTGGTCTATTTCTTCAGATGCACCATTCATATGAGGAAGTAGACCAAGGGCCAATACACAGGACAGCTCTGAGCTGCCTCTGGGAGTGGTGGATCAGGGCCAAAGCAACCACACACCTTGGCCCCGATCCTCCTTTTTGCTGCCCCCAAAAGAGTGGGCAAATGCCACTCCTTTTGGAGGCAGAAAAAAGCCGCCCTTTGATTTGCCACTTTGGCTCTTTTGTCTGCACACTGCGCAAAGAGGGCACCTTGATGCCACACATCATGCAGATGGGCACGCGGAGTTAGGGTGGAGTCAGGGCAGCCAGTGTGAGGTTGCCCCACCCCAATTCCATATCCAGACTGGCCTGTAGTACCAGTCTGTATTGGCCTCAAGTCTATGAAAGCTTATGCTACAACTTATTTTGTACAGTTTCAAATGTGCTACAAGATCCTTTTACATAGTTAAAAATATTTATTTGTCATCTCCTGACCTGATTCTCCAAATCTTCTTTAATAGCTAGCAGCCTGTCATTCCTAGTGAAGAAGCTGGAGATTCAGAGGAGGAGGTGGAATCTTGAGCCCAGACCAAGTCCCTATTTTATCCCAGAAGAGGCTGTAACTAGAAAGGCTAGAGAATTTTATATTTAGCCCAAATTATGGCTGAGTTACAAGCAGCCCAGGATACTGACTCAAAGTTCATTGCCCTATTGTACTGCCCTACAAAGTTCTCTGTTGCCTTATCCCTCACCTGCATGACTAGTTCACCAATCTGTCTTTGCAGGATTTTCACATCTTCTCCTAGCCTCAGGTATTCATAGGTTGCCTCTTGCACAAGCATCCATACTCCCCATGATGCCCACCTTTCATTTCTGGCTTGGAAAAAAAGCTGGTTTCATCCCCAGTGCCTGTTGCATCAGGAGTCCCATGATATATACCTGGCTGGTCTTACTTACTGTGCATGTTGCATCAGATCTCCCATGATGCACAGTTCACCAAATGCTGACTCATGCACCTGCCACTTGAACTGTAGTAACCCTGTTACCATTGTTCCAGTTCCTTTCAGTGGCCACATCCATGTCTTTTCCCACACCAGGGTGCCACATGGTCTTGACAATCCCTTCCAAAATGACATGCAATGTTTTCCATGTGTCCTTGTATTTGTCCCATGTGTAATGTAGACCTCATCCACTGATACCCATCCTGCTAGCCAACCTCTCATGGCATTCCACAGGTAGAGGCTTTGTGAAAATGTCTGCTATGTTGTCCTCTGTACCAACATACTGCAGCTTCAGCATCCCATTTTGCACAAGTTCTCTCACATTCTGGTACTTCACTGCAATGTACTTGGTCCTACATTTCAGATTTTTTGATTCTGCCATGCCAATGCATGCCTGTGAGTCCTCATTTACCACAGTTGCTTTGCCACAGTTCTCTCCTAGGTCTTTCAAAAACTTCCTAGCCCACTGAACTTCATTTTCAACCTCTGACAATGTGGCAAACTCCAACTCTATTGTACTGAGTACTATAAAGCTTTGCTTTCTGGACCTCCAGATGACAGGGCTATCAGCATAACTGATGTTCAATCCAGTTACTGACTTACTATCAGCTGTCTCAGATGTGAAGGAACTGTCAGCAAAAAGACACCCCTCCCAACAAGTTGGGAGGAGTTTCTTGTTGCGCTGGCTATATAAGGACATGAGAGGCCTGATTGGTTAAGCGTGCAGGGGTCTGGGAGCACCTGCACGCTTAGTCCAATCAAGTTGCTAGATTCATATCCCAAAGTCTTGTGGTGCCTGTAATCTCCCGAAACTTGAGATGAGAGTTTGTTCTTTATAGCTCTGTGTTGCCATGTGGCAGCAGCCATTTTTAGAGATTCAACTGAGAGAGTCTGCTCTGTGCTCTGGCTGATTGCTTGCCATTGGCCTAGCATTTATTCTTGGCTTCTCCTGCATTTGGCTTTTGCTGATTGTGTTCTTTCTTTTACAACAGGGAATGTTTAGTGAGTCCCTCCCTGAGTGATTTCGAAGGCCGAGTGAGGCCTTCAGGCCGGTCCCCTCAGGCCTGCAGGGACCTTCACATCTCCAACACTCGGAGGGCTGTTTTACCCCAAGCGGGTGCTGCAGAAGGCATCCTCACTGGATGTGCAGACCCAGTACTGGATTTCAGGCCTGGCAACACTAGAGGTGCCCCGGCAACACTGGTCTGGTAAGGTTGGGCCCCCATCGCTGGTTTAGGAGGGCTGTTACACCTCTCCCCAGCAGTGAGTGTGTTGGAAGAGAGCATTGTCTTTGGGTTGGGGTTCCATTTAGGACCCTTGGTGGACACCTTCCCCCTGGTGTGGTGGCCAGTGATGCTTCCTGGCAGTTTGCATCTTATGTCAAGACTTGGGGAAGGGCAGCCTTTGGCTTGTTTATTCACCCATGGTCACGTGATTGTGCTTCGGACCCGTGTTCCACTCACTCAGTGGAGTGATGCCCCATAGTAAGGCCCAATCCAAGAGGTGCACAGCTTCGGCTGCACCCAGCTCTGGCCACTCTGCTTCGAAAAGACCTTCTCAGTCTACCAGCAGAGACAATGAGATTGCTGCCCAGTTAGCACAGCTTGGCAAAACAGTGCAAGTTTGTGTTGCGGTTTGCAATCAGCTTGCCCAGAAGGGGATATAGGCTACTGCCGCCAGTCCTATTGCCAGCACTCCTGGTATCTCCAACACAGAAGTACTGCCCCTTCCCTTGGCACCTGATGCACAGGTGATGGATGCTATACTGGGTCCTTCAGTGGTTTCGGCTGTGGAGGCTGGGCACCCCAGTATTGCTGATGTGTGGGATCTCCTGAAAAAGGTCCCTGGTGTGGAGATTCAGGGTGCGGCTGCCCCTGTTTCTGAGCAGCCTACTATGGCGGATTTATATAACCTCTTGTGAGGAGTGGTTCTTCCAGGTGCTGGTGCAATGAAGCAGACCCATGATGTGCAAAGAGGAGGTCAAGCTGCTGCTGCTTCATCTTTGCCTGACACCCAAGCTGTTGCGATGCCACACTTCAGGGGACCGGTGTGGTTGGCTGGTGATGCTTCCCAGCAAGCTTCAGTTTCATGTTTGTTTGCTACCACTATTGCACATGCAAACTGACCCACCACAGTATTGGCTCCAGGTGGCCAGGTTAGTCAGGGTGTGGGTGTGGAATGGCCCAAGCCTGCAGCTTTGGATGCAACTGTTCAGGCACTTGCAGTTACACAGGTCCCTGACTCTAGGGTGCAGGATGGGTGCCCAATGGTTTTGGTTAACAACACCTCTGCGGTGTCTCCTTTGAGTGATCCTATATTATCAGGAGCTGCTGTGCATTCTGAATCAACCCATTATGTTGGGATGTCCACACCCCTTGGTTCACATCTTCCTCTTTCCACTAAAGAAAGAATTTGGAAGGGAGAATATATTGACTTATTTTCTCTTACTTTCTTGATCCTGAGCCGAGGATCATGGTAAAGGACAGGATTGTGTTTAGTCTTCCCAAAGAGTTTCAAGAGCTCAAATGCCCTAAGCCGGAGTGCAATTTTGTAATTTGGATTATGGGTTTCACTATTTACAGAGGTGTCATAGAGGAAAAGGAGTCATTGAGGTCCCCTGATTTTTCTAAATATCAGGAGATCAGGATAAAAGCTTATACCAACTGCCATCATAATGCTAGAGGTGCAGTTTGGCTGCAATTTGATGAGCAGTTTATAATGAGAGCTGCACAGGATCACTCCCTGTTGTGGAGACAGGTACAGTCTGAGCTTTGGGCTGATGTTATGGTGGGGGCCTCCCCCTTGAGCAGGTGTGACAATGGATTTGTTCCGATGGTTACTATGCCAAGAGGGCCGAATGCGAGGCCTGGCACAGTGGAAAAAAAGCAATTTGGCATTTTCTGGGACTTTAACTTGGGCAAGTGCAAGAGGCAGCCCTGCAGGTTTGACCACAAGTGTAACACCTGCGGGGATGGTCACCCCAGCACTTCCTGTAATAGAGCTAAGCTGTCAGGAATAGGTGGTGCCCCCAGACCAGTATCATCTGGAGAAAAGGCACCGTCACCAATTAAATTAGATGAACTGGTGGCGTGGTTAAAGGTATACCCTAATAAAGAGGCTGCATCTTATTTATTTCATGGTTTTTCCCTAGGCTTTCATATCCCTTATACAGGTCTTAGGGTTCATAGCTATGCACCCAATGCTCATTCCATGAGGGAGCTCCTGAACATCGTGAGGGAAAAGCTAGCAAAAGAAATAGCTGCTGACAGGATTTCAGGACCTCATGATCACTGCCTATGTCCATGCTTCACCTATCAACGTTAGGTGTAGTACCTAAAAAAGCTCCCAGGGAATTCAGGTTGATTCATAATTTATCTTACCTGAAGGGTGATTCAGTGAATGATGCTATTAATCCTGGGCTTACGTCTGTTAAGTACGTATCATTCGACTCTGCAGTTAAAATGATTAGGAATCTAGGCAAGGGAGCCCTTTTAGCAAAGTGTGATATTAAGATTGCTTTCAGGATTTTTCCTGTTCACCCAGATGATTTTGATTTACTGGATTTCTAATTTGAGTGAAAGTATTTCTTTGACAAAGCCATGCCAATGGGGTGCTCGATTTCTTGTCCAGCTTTTGAGACTTTTAGCACCTTTCTTCATTGGTGTGCAGTTAATTGGAGAGGTAATAGTGCCATAGCACACTATTTAGATGACTTTTTGATTGCTGGGAACCCCAATTTCTCACAATGTGGGGATTTTTTAGCTGATTTTCAGGACTTAATGTCCGAGTTGGGAGTTCTCCTAGCAGAGGAAAAGACTGAAGGGCCAGACACACAGCTTACCTTTTTAGGTATCGAGATTGACACCATAGCTTGGATTTCTTGATTGCCGAATGACAAATTAGTGGCTATGCGGCAGCAGGTGAGGATGATGTTAGTGAAGCAAAAAGCTACACTTCATGAATTCCAATCCCTTACAGAACTGTTAAATTTCACCTGTAAGGTGGTAGTTCCAGGACGAGCATTCTGCGCGAGATTGTATAGGGCTACTGCAGGAGTAGTTGCACTGCATCATCACATCAGGATCACAAGGGAGATTTGAGAGGACTTGATGGTTTGGGACTCCTTTCTGAAGTAATTCAATGGGACTTTTTTTTTGAGAACTGAAATGCTGCTTCAGGTAGACTTTCAAGTGCATTCAGATGCTACTGGAGCACATGGCTTTGGTGTTTACTGGAATGGCCAGTGGACTGCAGAGGAATGGCCTTCTGCATGGTCAGAGCATGGTCTGACTAGAGACCTGATGTTTCTGGAGCTTTTTCCTGTTGTAGTGGTTGTGCACTTATGGACAAGCCAATTTGCTAACAAGACCATCTGGTTTTGTTGTGACCACCAGGCGGTCATACATGTGGTTAATTCTCAGTCTTCCAAGTCCTCTAGAGTGATGTGTTTGTTAAGAGTGATGGTCAGGCAATGTTTAAAATAGAATGTACTATTCCAAGCTCAGCACATTCCTGGTGTGCTTAACCCTTTGGTGGATGCACTTTCTCGTTTTCAGTTCTCCAGGTTCTGGCAGCTGGCTCCCGAGGTGTTGATACACCCGATGGAGGTACCGGCCTGGCTTTAGAACCTTGGAGATTAGAAATACACAGGGCAATCCTGAATTCCATCACCCCATCTACATGCAAGTCCTACCAAACAGCACTGAATTCATTCAATCATTTTTTTATTTTATTTTTGGAAATTGGGGAGGTTCCAAGTTGGCCGATTAGGGTGGACCTGATCTTACGTTTTATAGTTTATCTTAGGCAGACAGGTCTCTCACCTGTTACTATTAGGGGCAGGCTGGCCACCCTGGCATTTCACTCCAGGGCAAGGGGCTGCTTTGATCCTACCACAGACTTTATAGATAAACAATCTGTTGAAGGTTGGGCCAGAGAATCCCCTGCAATAAAGGACTCACAATGGCCCATAACAGGCTCAGTCCTGACTAGGTTATGGGAACAGTTAGCTCATGCTTGTTATTCACCTGAGGAGGTGGCTTTATTTAAGGCAGTATTTGCCATAACCTTTTTTTGCAGCATTAAGAATCAGTGAGATTGTGCCCGGGTCTCGTAA
>JAIPUX010001232.1:110180643-110193648 GCA_020142125.1 Phrynosoma platyrhinos | reverse complement strand
AGCAGTTATATAGAGCTAACTGCCTAGCCCACCCCCTATTGACTTGCTTTACCAATGGAGCTTCTATTTTATGGTTTTTGATACAACTCCTGTGTTCAATGATTCAAGTTCTTATCCCTCTACTGGTCATCCTCACATAAATTAGTTTGCAAGAGCATTCAATTATGTATATGACATTTTTACTAGCACATGTAAAAAGTTTGCATATTTCATAACTCCTACCATGAGCAGTATTCACAAAACATTTCAAATTGCTGCTGTGTCTGCATACCAAAAAATGTCCACAGATGTAATGTCCCTTGACGATCAAACTATTTTGCATAACTGGAAAACCAAAGTCTCCCTGTACTAATATATTCTTGATGTTTTGAGTACGTTTATAGGCAAACATCGGTTTGTTTTTATATCTGGGTATATTTTCCAGCAGGTGCCAATGTTTCATAATGCTTTCTTTAACCCTCTGTGAATGTGTGTTAAAAGTCAGTGGTATAACCTCCCTATCAGGTGCTCTCTTAAGTCTGGAATCAAACAGAAGTTTATCGGCTCAATTTATATAACCCATTGGCTGGTTATATAAAAGATTTTGTGAACAGGAGAAGAACTTCATTTAAATTCTGGTGCATTGATGGTACATCTAATACTACGTACATAAAACAACTACAAATATTGGAACTCAAATGGATATATAGTTGGTAAATCTGAACCCCTGGTGGATAAAGATGGGGGTGTTAGTTGGGATTTAGTTTAGGATTTAGTTTAGGATTTAAAATTACTTTCTATGCAAGCAAAGCCTAGCCAGACAGCTGTGAATAATTCTGAGAGTTTAATAAAATCTTAGGGCCTCAGCAGACAACTAACTGAGTCATCTTCGAGGCAAGGAAGAGGAGGGGCAGCCACACGTGCGGTGCCCCTTCCTCTTCCTGAGGTCGTCCTCGGAGCCGCCGGCCCTCCGCACGGCCAGCACTCCGGGGACAACCTCCCGCCGCAGCGACCGCACGCGCTGTGGCGGATAAGTCAGGGAAAGTGCACCCTATGCTTTTAGGGCGCACTTTCCCTGTCTTGTGGAAGGAGCGCTGATTTAGCACTCCTTCCAGGGATGCCGCCAGAGTGCAGTGGTGCAGAGGCTGCGCTCCGGCGGTGCTCCGTCCAGCTGCGTCTCCAGTGCCTCTGTCTGCTTCCCCCCTTACTCAACTTAGATCTTTGCTCTCCCTTTTTCTGGGTCCCTAAAGAAGCTTATATAGTGGAGACAGAGCACAAAATAGGGTTTTGAAATGCTTCCTTAGCCTGCCTGGGATATAGTAAAGTTGACAGACAAGGCAGAACACAATTAGAATGAAAATATTATTTCTTTTGTCCATCTTTAGCACAAATAATTCTTTACATAATTTACTCTGTTAACCTGATGATGTCAAATGTTGTAGAAACTGCAATAAGTTTGTATAAATAAGCAGCTCTGGCAAATACTAGTTTGCTTTCTCTTGTATTGCCATATAGTAAGATGGTGTCGTGTCCCAGGACTCAACGTCTGAGGATGGGGACAATTCTCCAGCTAAGTCTATGGAATGGCAGCCTCAGGACACACTGAGCTAGGGTTTACCTGAGACTGGTCAATCACAGGTAGCACTAGAACAATTGGTTGAAGAGGCACAGTCCCCAACCCATCAGACCTGATGGGCAAAGAAGAAATAAAAACAAAGATGATCAAATGACACTTTTTGCCAAGCCAAAGGAGAAGACCTCTTAATCAAGGACAACTGGCTACAGCTAAGGGACAGGTCTGACCAGTATTTAGTGTTAATAATAATAATAATAAACATAATAAATAAATAATAAATAACAAACAGTTGGGAACAACTGTCTGATTGTCAGTCCTGGAGTGACATTATTGTTGTTCTGTTCTGAATACCAGAAACCCTGACCTTTGGACTGGCTGTCACAGATGTCTGGCTCTTGGAATTATGGACTAGTTTTGATTTCTGTCCTGCACTTCTCCTTCAGAGGTGAACCCTTCCAGATGAGTTTGCTTCTCTTTGCAGACTGCTAGAAATAGTGCAAATTGAGTCCACTTTAACTGTTCCGGCTCAGTGCTAGGGAATCATGGGAATTGTATTTTTTTCTGAGATATTAAGCCTTCTCTGTCAGAGAGCTCTGGTGTCACAATAAACTACAGTTCCCATGATTCCCTAGCACTGAGTCAGGGCAGTTAAAGTGGACTCAATTAGCCCTGCCTTATCTGACATTATCTGCTAAAGCTAGGTGTTAATTGTTTCTTCCCAAGCAACTGTCTGTGCATGCCAACATCTGAATCAGGGTATATGCCTATTTTTTAGTTCTTCTCTTCCTTTTATAACCAAACAAACATGTAAAAGCTACTTGCACTGACTTTTGATTCATATGCAATCCAGGCTTCTCTAGGACTACATAAATGTGTGTGTATCTCATTGTTGTTGAAATTTGGATTCAAATAGGCCATCTCAGCATAGCAAGAGTCTGTTGAGGATTTATCACCCACTTCCAATGCTGTGCCAAGTCATCCAGCAGTGTTGTTTTCACTGTATTTTGTGTTGTGCAAAATATAATTTTTTTAAAGGTCAAACTTTACTACTAAACTAGTGGCTTTTTCTTTTATAAACATGAACATACACATTTAGCAAGTATAAAATGAGAAACTGATGAACAATCACAAAGACATACCCAAACCATCCATTGGTAGTACTTCTACAAGTCCATGCACCAAGTCAAACATTATCATAAATATTTTATGCCTCTCAGAGAAACATACAAGAATCAGTTTGGAAAACTGCATAAAATCTCTCAGAGACTTATAAAACAAACAAACAAATCTTTGTCAGTGAGAATTTGCCCCTGTAAAATGTCTCAGGTGCATGCTATGGGTTAAAGAGGAAATGCTGACTCAGAGGAAGCTGATGCAAATTGAGCATGGAGATGAGTCATAGCAGATCCAAAACTGCACTGTCACTGTGGATACATGACAGGAAGCTGATGAAACACTAGCAGGGGGTTGAATCAGAATCCTAGCTGTTTGTGAATATAAGGAGAAATGCTCTAGTGTAACATGTGGTGGTGTGGATAGCAGTTGATGGTGGAGTATTATGTCAATTGGTGTAAATATTGCTATATTGTGCTTATAAATACTTTGCTGCAACTAAGATTTAAAAGCCTCTTCAGAAGAACCCAGCAGTCATGAGTGTTTCCTAGCTGGCAGCCTTCATCATATGGTCTCAATTTTCCCTCTGCACTAACAATCTTGCCATCTTGCAGTAAGGAAGATGATGATGATGATGATGATGATGACGATGATGACTGCATTGCTACCACTGATATGTTATTTCTTTAACAAGGCCCAACCAAGTCAGGGTTTACATGCTTGCTTTACTGGGATAATGGATCTGAAGGCTATCAATTTTTTTCCATAGAAAATCCAGCAAAAAATATTTCTGTGAAAGGCTACCAGAACTCACTGATATTGAGCAACCCAACTCATTCAATCAAGTACTGGCACCGATGAAAGTGTAAAGAAAAGAGATATCTGTTTCCTGAACAGGGAGTTTGTCAAAAGACTTTCCATGAGATACTGAAATAAAATATTAATTTTCAATTAATGACAAGAATCTGTGAATTCTGAACGGATAACATTGAAAGCCAATAACAATGGAAAACCTTATCACGTGGAAGATATTGAAGATCCTATCTCGTCAAATTGGTTCATCAGTTTTTTCCTCAAAGAGTAAGAGCTAGGCCTACTGTTGGATAGTACAAGGCTGTTTAATTGAATTGCTTTGGGTAACTGACTAGAGACTTTACTGTGGAGTAAATGGTTTCATGAAGTAAAGTTCTGTTGAGGAATTGTAAAGTCTTTTTTTTAAAAATGCTAACAACTTCCTTTAAACAAAAGTTGCCATTCCAAAGAAATATGTGTAACTGAAGCTTTGAAACTCTCAGCCTGACATATTGCTCCAGTTCCTATGAATTAATTTCATAGCATAAAGAATATCCTTAGAGGACACAAATTCAGACCAATCCTGAACAATGAATAATATTACTCATTGCTAATTAGTTTAAGTTCAATCGAAAATAAGAATAAATATGAGGCAAATTGGTAGTACTATTTGATGTTGTTGTTTTTCTGGAAAAATAAAGGGGAAATGTTTGCCAGAAGAAAAACCTTTTGAAATGCAATAGAATATACAGACTTCTCTATGTCCATATACTTGTTTAGAGTGTCTCACTAGGATTCCCTTGTCTCAGGATGCTAGTGTTAATCTCAAAGAATCTGGGCCTGGAAATAAATTTCAGCAAGATTGATACATGAGGAGCAGGAGAAATCTTAATTTCTGTACATAACATGTTTTTAAAGCCTAGGCACACATTTCAATCCATTGCTATCTGGAAGCAATGCTCTCTGCCTCAGCACAAAAGAACTGGCATACATGCTATGCTTATGCAACTTCTGTATACCAAAAGCAATGGGAAGAGACTGAGGGAGTGTGACAGTTGAAGCTACCAAATCATGCCATGTGAAGTATGATAAGGAATGTTACAATTCTTGAGGTTGATGTATAAACCTTGGCAATAGCAGTTCAGGGCATGGGAAAATCCCCCTAAGAGCTGGGAGTGAGCCCTGCAGTACGGGGCCAGTTTCTTGTAGGTAAGACCACACTCCTATTAGGAGGAGTAATTAGAATTGCCAAATCTCAGCACTTGACTCTGGGTCTCCAATTTTTGTGGGTCATCTCTAAGTGTAGACAAGGGTATACATTGCCTAGTTTTGGTGGGCTCAGCTCTGGGCAAAAGGAAAGGGCAGAGTATACATCTCCTCTTAGAATAGTACCTAGCTACAATTTGCAAGGCTTAATTGATTTGTTGTTGCAACTTCCAAAAACACTCCAGGGGGGTGTCTATGAATGTACTTAGCTTCTTCTTTCTTTTCCAGTCATTGAACACGTGTTCTCTCTCTGTGTGTATGTGTGTTTGTGTGTGAGAGAATGTGTGTTTAGAGGACCTTCAATAATCCTGAACTGGGACCACTAGTGGTGATAGAAATAGTTCCGGCTGCTGGGTCCACAAAAAGGAGATTGGATTGTCTCCTTGGGAGCTGATTGTTGTCCAAACTTTGGATCCATTTACCCAGATTACCTGTTAAGAAAATCACACAGTTCCAGCCTACCTCCCAACACTTTCCTGAACTGCATATATGATATCACACACATGTGTGCATTTGAGCATCACATGGATTTACTATTCAGTATTCATTTTGGCCTGAAATCTTGTGAATAGGATACTGTTAATAGTATCCTATTGTTGTCTTTCTTTCACATTTTTGAACTTTCAATTATTTGTACTTTAAAGTGTTTACAGTGCACTCATAAACATGGCTACTTAGAAGTTTAGAATGTGACTTACTCCACGTGACTCAGTGCAGTATTGTAGCCTTAATAGTGCATGCATATATTATGCATGCCTAATTTTCACAAGCATGCTCAAGCCAATCTAGATTCAAACAAATGGGCCTAAACTTTTTGCTGCTGCTATATCCTCTTGAAACAATAGACTAGGTCTTTTTTTTTTTAATTTCCCCTGGTAAAACATGTCTGATGATCACAGGAATCATGTTTTATCCCCAAGAATGATCACTTAACTGTTTCATGATTGATCTCTTTAAGTAGTCACAACAACCTGATGGAACAACTAAATGTAAAGAAGAGTGACAGGCCTGCATTAGACATCATCTGTATTACATCAACACTCACTTGAATTTAATGATGTTCTAGCAAAAGTAGCTGATTGTGAACACTATCACACTTTAAAACATTTCTGTTTAGGAGTCAGTGGAGTATGCAATTTAACCACTGCAATAGAATACTGCTAGGAGTAGTCAGATTCAGTGTGAGAGCAGGGGATATTACATGATCCTTAGAACTTAAACTGCTGTGCCTTAGTACAAAAAGTAGAGATTTCCATCATTTAAGAAGGCCTAACTATTTCTCCTGAAGGAATGTAGCATTAAACATTAAACACCACCAAAAGAACTTGAACAAATTCAAAATATAATGGACAAGATAAAGTATTTGATTACTTATATGACATAAAATTATATTATCATCAAAATATTTATATAGAAATTACTAATGCATAGAAATGGCATGTGGCATGGTCATGGAATTGATTCACTGAGGAAAGAATATTGAAATCTGAAATCAAAAGATATACTCATATAATTAGAATGACTCAACAACTGAAACGTTGGCTCATAAATTAAATTGTTAATTCAGGATATAGATTTTTCAGGGACAGACTCTTAAAATATTTTATAGAAACAAATCTGTCTCTTTCTTTTAGGAAATATTTGCAATAATACTTTCTAATTCAATATTATGATGTTTTTCTTCAAACCTTGAGATATTGTAACATATATTGCAATACCAAAACTATACTGGCAATTGCCCAGATAACTACACCAACAGTCAGTAGGAAGTGACAGGAGGATTACATGAGGCAGGCTCCAAGGATTACATGAGATTTCAGTCAGAAGCAAAATCTAGCAATCTGATATCCAAAGTGGAAAGGTAGGGCTGATGCAGATGGCCTGTTTGGGGTGGCACAGAGCCCTGGGGAGCGGTGGATTGGGGCTGTGGCAACCCCATGCTGTGGCCCCAATCTTCCCTTTTGCCACCCCCAAAAGAGTGGCAAAATGCCATTCCTTTGGGGGGGGGGGCAAAAGGCTGCCCTAAGAGCCGGCACAACTGCTCTGTGCACCATGAGTATGGGCTTGCAATGTCAGGATGGTGTCAGGGTTGAGTTGGGGCGAATGGTGGGTGGCTGTCCCACCCTAACTCCACTCCCAGGCTGGCCCTTTAGGCTGGTCTGCAAAGCCCCATAGTCCTGAGCTGAGTCCAAAGCTTAGAAGGGAATTGCCACAAGGTACATGTGCAAGATACATATGAAGGCCAGAAATCCACAAAGGCAGATCCTTCCAAAAGAGTGGTCAGAAATGTTGGAACTATTTGTTTTCAGCAATAGAATGAACTTGACTTAGCTAATTTATAACCAGTGATTAATCAGTGTAGCTGCTTCATTAGCTTAGTTTCTTCCATTTAAAGAAAAGCAGGATGTTTCTTGATCCTTTGCTCCCACTGTTTAATTTACGATGTTATAGGGTGAAGTGCCCCTGTATCCTGCTCCTGATCTGCAAGTGTTTCTGAGAAGGACTGGGCTCTGCTTCTACCAGTAAAATGGCAGGACTGCAAGCCCACTCTTACTAGGGATTGTTATCTTGGCACTCCTATTTGCCTTCTTCATCAATAGGATTTTTTCCCCAAGTAGAACATAACAACTGGACTTGCAAACAATGGTTATTAACCATCTTGTGTTAAAATTGATCCCACTTGATAAAATTGATTCAAGATTGTACAAGTCATTTTGGATAAGAACCAAATCTTCTTGGAATCTGATGTTTCAGAAACATCAGTGGGTTGAGCTGCAGGTTGTAATAACATCTCTTTATAGGGATTAAATTTCCAAGTGACTTGCATATTTTGTTTGCACTGGCACAAAGGAAACAAGACTCCTTTTTTGGGTTTAAAACAGGGCACAACATTTATTAAATTGTACAGGGTTTAAATTGAAGGATTGAATTATATTACATCAACTTTGCCACAGGTGTAAATGAAGGTGTACCCACCCAAGGGTGGTCCTTCACTGCCCATGGCAAAACAATAATTAAACAACAAATAATAACAGTAAATAGATAAACAAATAAATAAATAAACCCCTCCCTCAGAAATGACATCATATTTCATCATATGACATCACAGAAAGTTATGACATCAACCATTAATTGATTACGTCATTTCCTGTGAATTTGTTTAGAGCCAAATTTTAATTTCCAATTTAACTAACCAAATTAAGTTTATCTGTGGGATGGGGATCATTCCCCACCCCAACAAATTCAATAAACATACATATCATAGACCCTGTGCCCCCAGTTGTGATAAACAAATAACAAATACTCAAGACCCAAATCATGACCAAACCCATGGAAAGCCTTGGGAAAAAATTCCCTCCCAGTCCCCAAAGGTGACCAGCCGAAGCCTGAGAGTAATACTACCACCAAAACAAGGGTGGGAGGGATGGGTCGCCAAAAGCAGAGAATGGATCAAGGTTAGTCTCACTGTCTCGACTATAAAAATGGCTGCCTCCACGTCGCTGCACCGAGTTATATATAACAAACTCTCATCCAATTCTCGCATAACCATAACCTTGCGAGAATTGGTAAAACAACCTGTTAGGCCATGCACGCTGGTGTGATGTTTCCAGTATGCCTTCACGAGCCAGGAGTCTTTGTCCTTATTTGGCCAGCACAACAAGAAACCCCTCCAGACGAGTCACGGGGTGTCTTTCTTGAAACTTGCTTTGGATTTGAACATTAAGATTTCCCCATGTTTCCTGAATGAACCTGGTCACTAAAATAATCTGGTAATTCATCACACTATGGAGCTGAGAGATGAGAATGATTAATTTTTTAAATAAGGATACTGGGAAGATTTGAGACAATGAACAATATCATTGGAGAGTTGAGAGTACAGGAACATTTGGCATCTATATCAAAAATAGTGTGGTGAAGCCAGTACAATATGAGATTGTGGTAGAAACCGGAGAAAATACTCAGGATGCTCTTGGAAGGGGGGGAGTAGAGGGCAGGATTATATTTGTTTTAGAAACTCCATCTTGGGATAGGAAAGGAGACAGACAAAAGAAGATTATCTAAACTTCAATAGAAGTTTGCTTGGAAGTCTAGTTTGGAAGTTGACTAGCATCCATCATGAAGTTGGAACGAAGCTGCATCTGCACTGGAGGAATAATCCAGTTTGACACAACTGCCATGGCTCAGACACTCACTCACATAGGGGCAGCATCTGTTCTGCAGAAATAATGCAATTGGTATTGATTTAACTGTCATGGCTCAATGTTATAATATACTGAGAACTGTAGTTTATTGTCACAGAATTCCATAGCACTGAGCTATGACAGTTAAAGCAATCTCAACCTGGATTATTTCTGCAGTGGAAATGTAGCCATAGACATGCCCTTTCCAGACAAAGAGGGGCAAAGAATCCCATTTTGGGAGAAAGGCAAGATAAGTTTAATAAATAAATAAATAATGAAACCACTGGACAAGAAACCTCCTGTGAGTCAGCCAAGATGCTAAGCTTATTTGCTTTTTCCCTTTTCTCCTTTTTTCTTTACTATTGGAACCAGAGCAAGCAACAAGTAACAAACAGCAAGGCAGCAGCTGTGAGTGAGGTGTGGCCTGGAGCTCCTAGTTTAAAAGGCTGCTCTTTCTTCACTTCCCCTGAAACCACTGGGCAAGAAATTTCCTGTGGGTCAGCTAAGCTGTGAAGCTTCTTTGCTTTTTCCCTTTTCTCTTTACTATTGGGACCAGAGCAAGCAGTAAGTAACAAACAGCAAGGCAGCAGCTGTGAGTGGGGCATGGTCTAGAGCTCCTAATTTAAAAGGCTGCTCTTTCTTCACTCCCTCTGATACCACTGGGTGAAAAGCCTCCTGTGAGTCAGCCAGCTCGTCAAGCTTCTCTGTGGTTTTTTTATTTTCTTTCCCCTCCTTCCTATCACCAGGGCCAGAGCGAGTAGCAAACATTAAATAGCAAGGTAATTGTTGTGTGAGGGGACATGACCTGGAACTCCTGGTTTTAAAAGACTGCAGGAGCAGTCAACATCTGCACAGCTCCCCCAAGTAGCGGCAGTGAGAAATTTGTCGAGTCTGTTATGAGCAGAGGTTTTAGCTCACCCCAACACCTCCCATTAGATCCGCTTTAACTCATTCCCCTACTGTGGTGCAGTGTGGATAAGAAATTTGAAAGTAACAGTGGGTCATAGGAAGTACCAGAGAGATGCAGAGACAAACACCACCCCCCCATGGCTAAACAACCCAAAATTGTGGACTTCTATAATATGCAAGTCCATACCGAGAATCGTTTTTCAGTTTTAGCTGACAGAGGAAATGATAGTGAGGAATATGAGACTGTTAAGGCTCCTGAATGACCCTGTAAAAATGCACATCAGTCAAATGATTCTATAGTTCTAGCATGGATAAGGGAAACAGTAAGAGGGATATTGATCTATTAGATTGTCTAAATATAATACAACCTATGTCCATAACATTTGAGAATTTTTACAACGAATTAAAAATGCTTAATTGTAAAATTGACTTCATTATTAAAAATCAGGAAGAGATAAGATCTTGGAAGACTTCCAGTTGTGATATAGAACAGGTAAAGCCTTTTTTAAGAAGCCTATCCTGTTGTTCCATGACTTGGGAAAACCCACAAAATTGGTGTTAATCCCCACTCAAATTTGTTTGGAAGTATATAGCTATAGAAGAATTGTGCTCTCTTGGAACACCCACCAACTTGTTAAGAGGCACTTACGAGCCTTATTGGAAATGGAAGTGGAATATATAGATCTCCTAAATGTAGAAAGGTTTCCCTCTAGAACCGGTCAAGCAAAAGTTATATTAAGCTTCCATACTGATCATATTCCCCTAAGTCTTATATATTTGAAAGCAAAATTAGCAACAAAAGATATCTTTATTAGACAAATATTCCACAACAATATTATATTTCCTCTAATCTCGAGAGCCCAATAGATGCAGCCAAACTCAGGACATTCAAAAGGTCATATGAGGGAAACCCAAAACTCAACTTCGAAATACAATACTAGGAACAATTCATCTGTGTGCTCTGTGCTTGACAAACTGGAAACCACTAAGAGTGTTGAACTGTCATTGAATGATAACTGTAACTTGCTCTTGTGTAAAAGAGGGCAAGTAGAGCCCATATATCCTATATAGGATCTATTTGATACCTTGAGTGAAGAAACGTTACCTAACCCAGCCCCAGTGCTACCCATAGGAGCTTCACCATTGGAAGTAACCTGTCAGAGGCAAGATTCTTCCATGAGTGCTGTTTTATTGCATGATATAGAGTTGGACTTTCAGTCCACTAGGGTGATATCCCATGATCTACACAGGGCAGAAGTGGGGAAAACATGGACACAGGAGCTTGCTGAATTAGTACAGATCTCAGATCACAATCCTGTAAAGGTAACTATTTGTTGTGACACCAATTTGAGTAGGACAGAACTCAGACAAAACAGTGGCCAAAGAAAGAACAATTGTATCTATAATGACCACTCAGGTCAATTAAATGCAATCTCTATTCAATTTTTAACCTGGAACATAACAGGATGGAGAAATAGAGCTGCTTGTGGGGATTTGATCAGTTTTTTGATAAAATTTCATATAATAGCTCTCCAGAAAACATGGCTTACCTCTGCTGTTGAGCAGGCTAATTTACCCAGTTTCAAATCCTGGTTTAAAGCAGCAAGGAAAGACAAAAATAAAGAAAGGGCCTCTGGGGGTCTAAGTATCTTTGTGAATGAGTCTCTGGGATGGCAGAGTGAGGAATTAATTTTGAAATCAGCCTCACATTACATATTGATAGTAAAACTTCATTTCAAATTTATGAATAATAGAATCATAGAGTTGGAAGAGACCACAAGGGCCATCCAGTACAACCCCTCCATACAGGAACTCAAAATTAAAGCATCCCCAACAGATGGCCATCCACCCTCTGTTTAAAGATCTCCAAAGAAGGAGAATATAATTTGTTTGAATGTTTACTTACCACCAATTACTTCGTCCTTTTTTCCTAAAAAGATGTGGGTTGAGTTGGAAAATTTAATTTTAGAAATAAACTTAAAATATCCTAGGGCTTTTAAAGTCCTACTGGGGGATTTTAATGCCAGAGTGGGGCATTGGCCCCTTTAAGGGCCGAGGGACTTCAGCTCCCAGAATCCCAGGAGCTATTGGTCAACTTGGCACTATTGGCCAACATGGCACTATTGGCCAACATGACTGAGGCTTCTGGGAGCTGAAGTCCCTCGGCCCTTAAAGGGGAAAGGTTGCCTACCCCTGCTCTAGAGCTTCTAGTAGTATTTTGGATTATATCTATGTTTCAGATGGAAACATTGGTTTATTTTTAGACTTAAAGTACTTGTGAGAGAAGATAGCGATCACCAACCTGTCACTGTTACCTTCCAGGGTTACTCATATCTTAGACCCAGTAACCCAGGAGTAGAAAATATGTTAGCTAACATGGAGGATGTCTGGGATAGGAAACTCAAATGGAGTATGGTTGATCTCAATGTCCTATCCAAGTTCTTGTCTTCTGAGCAAATTTTGTCAGATTACAAATTAATAATGATAGGCAATACAGAAAGGGATGATCCCCTCCTTAGCTTTAACAATCTCTGTAACACATTAAGAAAATTTCTAATTGATGAGTCTCCATACAAAAAACCTAGGTCTACTGGCTCTTCCTGGTTTGATTTTGATTGCATTAGAGCTAGGAGACAATTAAGATCTGCCATGTGTCAAACTCAATATCAGCCTTCAGTAGTTAGCCACTCAAAGATGCTAATTCTCAGACGTAATTATAAAAAAACTGTCAACAAAGAAGGCCAATTATGTAGCTAGGCTATGAATGAATCTGGAACTATCAGCCAAAGGTTCAAATACTGCTATCTTTTGGTACACAGTAAATGGAATGTTGAAAGAATGCAGATTACATTCAGATGTCCCCATTCAGTCTGGGAAGATTTCTATTTAAATTTGTTCCACGATCCCAATCAAGATCTCTTGGAGGATTATTCAGATGAGTACTCTTCTTAGCAGAAATGCCTTTGTGGCCACCAGTTACAGTGGTCGTAATTAAAAATATCATACAAACCTTGAAATAAATAAAGCACCAGGTGAAGATCTACTACCTCCAGAGATTTTTAAGACCTATGTGGACTGGTGGTCCCCAGCCTTTGGTGCTCTATTTACTTTTATTAACAACACAGGTCACTTCCCTTCTGAATGGAAATTATCTATCATAGTTCCTATATACAAAAAAGGTGAGAAAGG
>JAIPUX010001232.1:110160398-110180543 GCA_020142125.1 Phrynosoma platyrhinos | reverse complement strand
TCCCTGACATCTAAAAGGAGCGCCAATTTAGTGCTCCTTTTAGAGTCGGCGGAGGTGCGCCGCAGTGCGGAGGCTGAGCTCCGCCGGCTCTCCGACCCGCGGCGACCCAGAAGCAGTCGTCTGCTTCCCCCCTATATCTTGTTTTAAGGGGTGGGAGGGCAGATTTTGGGAGGAGGGAATGTTTTAACTTGTCATGTTTTAAATGCTGTAACCCGCCTCGATTGCCATGCAGAGAGGCGGGCTATAAATAAAACTTATTATTATTATTATTATTATTATTATTATTATTATTAATGGAAGAACAAGCAGGATTTAGACCAGGTAGATCTACTATGGACAACTGCTTTATTTTACATCATCTCATTACAAAGTATATGTCTGAAGGTAAAAGATTTTTTACAGCATTTATTGATCTTAGAGCAGCATTTGATAAAATCAACACAGGTATTCTTTGGATTAAATTGGCAGTAATGAATGTGGAACCAAGATTATTATTTCTGCTTAAATCCCTGCACTCAGACACCTGTTTAAAAGTGTTTATTGGCACCAATGGAGTGTTGACCAAGAAAGTTAATGTGTATAACAGAGTTAGACAAGGTTGTATCTTGGCTCCCACTCTATTTAATTTATACATTAATGATATCCCGGGCCACCTTTCTTCCACATCAGTGCACAAATCAAAGATAGGTAATACATCTATCAATGTCCTCCTTTATTCTGATGACATGGTTCTGATTGCCCATACGGAAGTGGGTCTGAGACAGCTTCTTCAGAACCTAGCCACTTATTGCTCTCTTAATTATTTAATAATTAATAAAGATAAGTCTAAGGCAATGGTTTTTGGGAAAAGGCATAAAAAATATAATTGGTTTTTGGAGAAAACTCTGAAACAGCAAGTTAAATCCTTCTTATATCTAGGGTTAATGTTTTCAAACACAGGAAATCAGATAAACCACCTTAGAAGAAGTAAACAGAGGGCTATTGCGAATTCCTGTGCTCTTTATAAACTGATAAATTACAATTATCCCTCTAGTATATCCCCTATCCTAAAAGTTTATAATGCCAAAATTATGCCCATCTTGTCATACGGAGCAGAACTTTGGGGCTATTTGAAAGCTTCCTCAGGAGGATTTTTGAATTAGATAGATCCACTCCAGCACAAGTAGTGAAAGCCGAACTTGGAACTTCTTCAACCCAATGTCATGTCTTGGAAAAGGCCTTTAAGTACTAGTTAAATATCCATAAAATGGAGTTAGGGAGATTTCCCAAACTTTGTTTGAATGAACAGTTAGCTATTAGCCACCCAAACTTTTGGGTATCCCAGCTTTCCCTATCATTACACCGGTTAGGCTTGTCTTTTTCTTTTCTTCTCTCTGCAGATTGCAAAGCCTGGGAAATTCTAAAACAAAGGATTTGGGATATTAGAACAGATATAGCTGACATGGCTAGTTGTAAATCTTTAAAATGGCTAGCCAAAAATAAAACTCTTTTTGGCTTAGAAAAATATCTTAGACTACAGCTAACACAAAGTCAGAGAACAGCTTTCACAAGAGCTAGATTTGAGCAATAAAAATCTATGGCCAGATCAGGTTGATTCTGAAAAATACCTTACCATGAGAGAACATGTATTTGTAGTGCCTCCGCTGTAGAGGACACTATACATACCCTGTTTGATTGTAGTATATATGTTAAGGAGAGATCTCACCTTTTACAATATTACCTGGCTAGAACAAATAATTGGGAGCCTATTGCTAAATTATCTTATTTTCTTGCCAGGGAAAACTTAAATTTAGTGAGATGTATGGCAAATTTCTTATAATTTCTTATAAAAGCTGCTCATTTGAGAGAGCAATTCATTATTCATCATGGAGTGTTATGTTATGGTGATGAGCTTATTTAAACTCCTTAGTTTTTCAGTCATTTCCATCATGTTTTAACCCCATTTAATCTTACATTTGTTTTAGGACTGAGCTATTTTACTATTTGTTTGTATTTTGATACACTGCATTTGTATTTGTATTTTGTATTTGAAATACTGTATTCTATTGTTGCTACGGTCAGATGGCTAATCAGTAAAACTTGTTCTGTTCCAAATAAATAAATAAATAATTTTTGACAGAAGAGGGAAGTGACCTCTGCAGATAGGAAGGAAACAAAAAGATTTGAGCACATAAATCAAAGAAAGTAACAGATAGGTGAAACAAAAGGTCAGGCGTGGCTCCTACTAATTACTTTGCAAGCAATAATGCCTCTGTGTAGCTAGTATGGGAACAATTTTGTATAAGAGCTCTGTAGATGTTATGAGGGCTGTTTTTACTTCAAACTCAACTTCTGGGTCCAAAACAGCCTTGTAGTGATAAAATGTAGCATAATGTCCCACCACACCCATAAAGGGTACCATGGTATTTTGACTTTTTAAACTTTCAAAAAGAAATAAATTACAAGAAGGGCTGCAGAGATGGAAGGGGCAAGCCCTCACCAGCAGTTCATCTCTATCCCTCTAATCCAGGGGTAGGCAACCTGTCCCCTTTAAGGGCTGAGGGACTTCAGCTCCCAGAATCCCAGGAGCTATTGGCCAACATGGGACTATTGGCCAACATGGCTGAGGCTTCTGGGAGCTGAAGTCCGTCGGCCCTTAAAGGGGAAAGGTTGCCTACCCCTGCTCTAATCCCTGCAATGACCATTTCTGATCTAAAAGAAGCTAGGGACAATGATGCCACCTTCTTCTCCACACCAACTCTTTAAGATCCTTTGTTCCCATATGCCACCATTTAGAGACAATTATGATATCAGGCAATTCAACTTTAGATATTTTGTTTAATGCCAGTTGTGTGTGTGTGTGTGTACAAATGTGTGTTTTAAAGATACTTTTTAAAATGTTTCTATTAATTATATTATGCTTAATGTTTGGGCAAAATTTCCTAGGAGCCACCTTCAGACCAACATGCTGAATAAAAAATTGTTTTCTGCCACCAGAAATATTACTGATAGGAAGTGAAATCATTGTAGCTCGCCTATCCAGCATGTAATTAATAAAAATAGCCTAATACTGTTTCTAAGAGCAGATCTCAGCTACATAATGAGACCTTAAAGATATCCAAAAGAACTGTTTCACAGAAGATCAACTAGTTGTCTATGAGTTTAGCATATTGCCTAATTCAAGTTCTATCTTACTTTGAAATATGTTAAAATTGAGCATAACATTGAACTGCTAATTATGATTCATTCTCCTTTCTTCCTTTTTTTGAATCACATTATGGCACTAGGCATGACACTATATTATATTAAACTAAATTGCACCAATTGAAAACAGACAAACTAGTTCTAATTCCTGTATGGTTAATAACCCTTTTGATTCATAGGCATCTGCTACAGCATAGTCTACATTTATTTATTTATTTTCCTTCAAAGACATATTCAGAATGTTCCCCTGTTACTTGAGCACTTTAACTTGACAACTAATCTGGGTCTTGGATTTCTTGTTATGATTGCTTCAGAACACATGTCATTTTATATTGATGACCACAGCTGGACAATACTGGATTTCATTCATTCAGCTATATTAAATCATTTTCCCAAGGATTTCCTACTCCCCCTCCATACTTTCCATTCATGTTTACTCTGGAGAAAGAAGTAGCAATAAAAATAAGAGGACTTTTTTTTTTGCACAATATGTTAAGGATGCAAAGGGCTATACAGTTAGTAGCCTGGGAGAAATAAAATGATTCTTCTCCTTTCATCGAGCCTCACAGAAAGTAACTTACCAAAAGTTATTTAGTGAGAGAATAAACAGACACGTGTGGTCCCAGACTGGGAGAAAGGTAGGGTGTAAAACAAGCAACCATTTATATACAGCTTTCTACAGCATCCAGTTCAATTAGACACCAGGGAAATGTGCAACAATGAAGATAATAAAATATTTGAATTCTAACACTATATAGTAGAACACTAACAGGCAACAAGAATAAAAGAGAGCAAATTAGTTTGAGAATTTAAACAATTTAAAAAGCCTATACAAATAAAAATGTCTTAACCCAGCACTGAAAAACTGTAAAGTATGTACTAGTCATTTTTTTTATTGAAGGCACGCTAAAGGTGGGGTGCTAAGAAAGCCCTCTCTTTCTGATTATATAGTGCACTTTGCATAAGGAAAGCATATGCTGAAAACTCACTGGCATGTGCAGATGTGAAAAAAAAGTAGGTGCAGCAACTAGCTAATGCTAAGCTTAAGGAACATTGGCACCGATATCTATAGAAAACAAACTAAAGTTTTATTCATGGAATTCCATTAGAGATACAAAAGCTCTTTAAAGATTCTAAGCAAAGTTAGAACAGGAGGAAAAAGGCTAAGTTAGGGGCTGAAGAGACCAGCTAAAAGGGCCAACATCAGGATGGAGTGGGGACAGGGTGACCACATGCCACATGCCTTGATTCTACCCTCAAGCTGCCATCATGCTGCCCACCCGCCCAGATGGTGAGCAGCATTTTGATGCTCCTGCGGTGTGGCATTTACACACACTGTGCCGCAGGAACTCAGAAGAGCTATGGCAGTGCCAAAAGGAACACTTCTTTTCTGATCCAAAAAGGAGTGGGATTTTGCAGCTTCTTTTTGGGTTGGAAAAATGCCAGATCAGGGCTGTGGCATGCAGTTGCCACATTCTTGATCTGGAACTGAAAGAGGTGGAACAGATCCACTCCTTTGGGGTGTTCTGTTTTGCCCCTCAGTTTCCCCTTTGTAGTAGTGAGAGAACAAAAAGGAGGTAGAGAGAACAGGTGGAGTGATCTCTAAAAATATCTGTCTATGTCTTAGAGATTAAGGGGGGAAGCAGACGGGTGGCCGTGGGCTGCCCAGGAAGCTGTGCCGTGGGACCGAGGCATCCCCACACTTCAGTCCCGTAGTGCAGCTTCACTGCCCCTGAAAGGAGTGCCCCTAAAAGGAGCACAAAAGGCTGTGGCGCACTTTCGGCGACTCTTCTGCTGCAGCGTGTGCGAATGCTGCGGCGGGAGGTCCTCCTCGGAGCGCTGGCCATATGGAGGGCCGGCTGCTCCGAGGATGACCTCGGGAAGGGGTTGGGTCACCGATCGTGCGGCTGCCCCTCCCCTTCTCTGCCACCAAGATGGCCCAATTAGCCATCTGCTTAGGCGTTATAATAAATGGATAAGACAATAAGAAACTTTAGGTCACTGAAACACTATTAAACCTATCATTGGGCCTCTACAGATGAGTCCTTTGGCTGTCCTGGAGGCAGGGATGAGGAGGGGCAGCTGCACGCTGGCCACTTCAACCCCCCCCAAAGATGTCCTGATGCCATGCGCCATTATGCATGGCGTGCACTGTCAGGATGTCCTTCTGGTGAAGCCTTTTGACATGCTGTGCTGGAAGGGACTCTAAAGAGCTGTGTGCCAGCTCTTAGAGCACCCTTTTTGCCGGCTCTGAAAGGAGTGGCAGTTTGCTGGTCCTTTCTGAAGTGGTAAAAGGGGGGATCAGGACCGAGGCATCCAGCAGCCTTGGCCTTGATCCTCCGCTTCCTGGGGTGGCCCAGGGCTGCCCATCTGCTTCCCCCCATTACTACTGTAAGACACATTTAACTTGTTGAATGCTGAGCACTGATGCATATCCAACACTCCTCCTCAATAAGGTCCACAAATTCACATGATCAATTTTCTCTCTTAGAGCTTGATATGAAATATCTAGGCAATATTTGGTAAGGGTATCATGTCTTCTGTTGGGCAATATTCTAGTTCAGTAAGTGCTTCCTTGTTCATATGCATCTCCAGTGAAGTGATATTTTTACATTGATGACTGATCTCTGTCTGGAAGAAATGTACACATTGTTGATTGTCTTCAAACATCTGTGTTGTTGTTCCAGATCCAGCAGTAATGTATGTAGACAATTTAATTGTTTACATGCTTCTGAAGCTGAGATGTATCTGGCTTCTGTAGATGAGGTTGTCCTGGACTTTTCCTTCTGTGTAGTCATATGAATTATTCTATATTTATTAAAGTAGGGGTAGGCAACCTTTCCCCTTTAAGGGCTGAGGGACTTCAGCTCCCAGAATTCCAGGAGCTATTGGCCAACATGGGACTATTGGCCAACATGGCTGAGGCTTCTGGGAGCTGAAGTCCCTCGACCCTTAAAGGGGAAAGGTTGCCTACCCCTGTATTAAAGAAAAGGAATACACTTCTAGATTTCTAGTCAGTGTCATCATTTTGGGAGAAAAGCAGGATATATATCCAATAAATAAGTAAACCAATCATTGGTCTAATCTGTATCTACATCTCCTGTTAGGTTGAGGTAGGAATTTGCTCGTAAGTACACAGATGTGCAGTTCTCTTCAGGTATCTGAGTATTCTCTTCAGTGCATTCCAATCACATTTAATTTGTGAGTTCATTTATTTCACAAAATTCCAAGAGCTGCTGATCTATCTGGTCTTTCACTTTGTGTATGTACAGGAGATTCCTAATGGTTTCTCTGTACTGGTTATTGTTTAGCAATTCCTCATTTTCTGCAATGAATTTCCAGTAATTGGTCTCCACAGGAGTGCTAATTGGATGTGCCTCTATCTATTGAAGATGCTTTAGTAATTCTGATATCTTTTGCCTTTGGTTAATAAAATTAACTTCTAGAATCATCTCTTTCAAGACAATATGTTATGTCTCCCAGTTGTTTCAGTTCTGTTTATTTGTTTAGATGATCTATGACTTCATCTCTATCTCTGTTTTCTTTACAACAATCAGATCATCAATATGGTTCAGAATAAATATCAATGTGTTGTTTTTACATCTTGAATCAGACTTTATTTGGATAAATTTCTTTTCAAAAAGAATCTTACTACACTTCTTAGTACATTTTTCATTTTATACTCTGGTTGCTTGTTTGCTCTTTTGGAGTTTATACCCAAGAAGTTCATTATTTTTATCTACAAAGTATGGGCTGTTCCATTAGATGTCCTCTTCTATTTCTCAGTATAGAAAAGCAGTCTTTGTGACTAGATGTTCAACACAGAATTTTAAACAATTATTATGCTTGTACTGTTTGGTAGTGTTTGTTTATCAATAAACAACAAAACAGTTGTTTGCATGATAGGTTTTTCTTCATAGTATAAAATTCACTCTTCTCCTTCCCAGTCCTTACATATTAGGGCTTTAACAGATATTAGACTGGAACACATGTCTGATACATAAATACATTGCTAAGGGTAATTAACTTTGTGGTGCCCAATGAGGTTTTGCAAAATAAATTAACAGTTCTTGTTCCTTCAGATTTAAACATTGTTTTTTCCTATCTAAGACACATTTAACTCTTTAAACCAGGGGTAGGCAACCTTTTAGAGCCAGGGGCCGGGTCACTGTCTCTCAGACTATTGGAGGGTCAAAGTAAAAAATGAATAAATAAATAAATAAATAAATAAATAAATATTTTTTTTAAAAAAAATAATTCCTACATACACTGCACACATCATATTTTGAAGTAAAAAAATAAAAATAATAGAAAATTTGCCAAGAAAACCCCAAGAAAAAATCATCATCATCATCATCAACAACAACAACAATTAAAAATGCTACCTTAAATGAAACAAACAAGCACAGGGGTGGCATGAATGAATCTGTCTGAGGCTGGAGTCTGCAGAGCTGGCCTTGAATCCCTGCTTGGCTATGCAAACCCACTTTGGCCAAGTCACACTCTCTCAGCCATAGAGTAAGGCTATGGCACACCCACTCTGAAGAAATTTTGCCCAGAAAACCCCAAGAAAAAATAATAATCATTATCATCTGGAAATGATTAGAAGCCAAGCCACACAACAAGCAGGGATGGATGCACACTGTCTCAGGCTCAGCGAAAGGCCATGGATAAACCCCTCTGAAGAGATTTTGCCCAGGGAACCCCAAGAAATCATCGTCATCATCATCATCATAGAAATTATTAGAAGTCAAGCCACACAACAAGCAGGGATGGATTCACACTGTCTCAGCCTCAGAGAAAGACCATGGCAAAACCCCTGTGAAGAGATTTTGCCCAGTAAACCTCAAGGAAAACTAATTATCATCATTATCATCATCATGGAAATGCCATGATGAAACCAAACCAAACAACAAACAGGGATGAATGCACACTGTTTCAGCCTCAGGTAAAAGCCAGGGCAAAACCCCTGTGAAGAGATTTTGCCCAGAAAACAACAAGGAAAACAAATTATAATAATTATCATCATGGAAACGCTTAGAAGCCAAGCCACTCAAACAAGCAGGGATGCACACTGTGTCAGCCTCAGATAATGGCCAGGGCAAAACCCCTGTGAAGAGATTTTGCCCACAGAACAACAAGGCACACTCTTGCTGAGCCCCGGGAACCAGCCTCTCTCCTCATGGCTGGCTGGCTCTCTCTCTCCTCCCTCACACACTTCCTTCCCACTCCTCTATTTACAGGGTGGAGAACGAGGCAGAGGAGGAAGAGGGTAGAGAAACCCAGAGCAGCCCTCCTTGGCAGCGTGTGGGGTGGCTAGGGTTCTTCCTTGGGCCCGGTGCCTTTCCTGCAGCTCTGCACGCCACCAAGGAGGGCTGCAAGAAAGGCATCGGGCCCAAGGAAGGCCCAGAGCAGCCCTCCTTGGTGGTGTGCGGCATGACTAGGGGCCTTCCTTGGGCCCAGTGCCTTTTCTGCAGCCCTGCTCGCTGCCAAGGAGGGCTACAGGAAAGGCACCGGGGCCCAGAGCAGCTGCATGCATGACTCCGGCTGCCATTTTGTGCTCCAAAATGGTGGCCAAAGTCTCACGCAACCTTTCCCATCATGGGAAAGGATGGGCCTTTCTGTTCCCATCCTGCCCCATGACAGGAAAGGTCACGCGAGACTTTGACTGCCATTTTGGAACACAAAATGGCGCCCAGAGTCACGTGCGAGCAGCAGCAATTGGCAGCAGGACCAGGCTGGGGCCAGTCCAAAGGCCTTGTGGGGTTCGGACCGCGGGCTGTTGGATGCTGACCCCTGCTTTAAACTCTTTTAACTCTTTACATGCTGAGTGTTCTTGCATTTCTAACTTCCTCCAGATTTTTGGTAAATAGCAGCATTCTCATTTAATTTGATGGATTTGTTAATCCATTATTAGCCTATCACATAAATCAGTCTGTTTGTGATATAGATATACATGATTTCCTCTTCCCCACTTATCAGAATTGTGTTTGATGCACTGTGAGGCGATATGAAAATTCTGTCTGTGATCTTTGACCTGTAATGGCTATTTTGCACAGGCAACCCTTTACATTAATTTCAGTTTCATTGACTGAGTAATAAATATGCATATATGGATCCTCCTTGAGATACTAGCTAAATTGGAATCTCATTCTTTCTAGCTCAACAATCTTTCAACTGAAAATGTATTCTATTAACTTAAAAAAGAAATTCCAGATACAGATTGCAATGATATCTTTATTAGAGCAATGAAAAGAGACAAAACATCATGCTAGCTTTTGAAACACACCAGCTTTTTCATCAAGAAAAGTTTTAAAAAAATATTAAGAGAAGAACAGTGACAGTGTTGGAGTCACAAGATTTCATCTTACTCAAAGTGGTACATAAATTAGACTTGATTGAGGGAGAGTAAATGCCAAAAAAGGACACATCTCTTTGGCTGTAAAGGGACGGGGAACAAAGGCAGTAAAAGAAATAAACTTATATCTCTGTTGGCAGCAATAAAGTCCTCCTTCTGAAAAATGAGCCTGACTCTGACCTGTGCAGGCAACTTTTTTTCTTTTCTTTCTTTTTACCATTACAAATGCCCTTAGCTCTCACTTGAATATATACATTAACACTGTAAGGGGTGGGTGGGTTAGACTATCAGAAAGGCTGAATGGTATACAGTCAAGAGACTAAGGGCCTTGGCAGACAGCTAATTGGGCCATCCTCGAGGCAAGGAAGAGGAGGGGCAGCCGCGCGATCGGTGCCCCTTCCTCCTCCCAAGGTTGCCCTCAGAGCAGCCGGCCCTCCGCACGGCCGGCACTCCGAGGGCAACCTCCTGCCGCAGCGTCCACACACGCTGCGGTGGATTAGTCAGTGAAAGTGCACCCTACACTTTTGGGGTGCACTTTCACTGACTTCTGAAAGGAGTGCTAATTTAGCGCTCCTTTCAGAGGCGCCGACGGTGCGCCATGGTGTGGATGCCGCGGTCCCACGGCGCACCGTCCTGCAGCGTCCTGGACGCCCTTGTCTGCTTCCCCCCTGTCAGCTGAGAGATGAGTTTGTAATCTGCTACTTCTGATTCCTACATTATTGAGGATGTTTTAAACTTATTTTAACATGTATTTTTAATCGGTCTTTAGTTTAATTCTGTTTTAAGGGGGTGGGAGGGTGGGACTTTGGGACGAGGGAATGCTTTTAATTCTGTTCTGATTAATAATTGCTGTACCCCGCCCTGATTGCTGTGCAGAGGGGTGGGCTATAAATAAAAAATTATTATTATTATTATTATTATTATTATTATTATTATTATTACTACATTGTGAGTCCATTGTTGAATTATGATGATGATGGATGTACAGAAAACAGTCCATGAAACCAGTCACCAAGACACAAGCAGCTTCAGCAAGCAGCTTCTTTATTGCAAAAATCAGCATGAGCAAAAATGAAACCATAATAACAACAATAGCATTTTCACTTTAGCCAGAATGGCTAAGCAAGAACAAAACTTTAACTGCTACATCTTGAAAAATTAGTCAAGCTACAGCATCTGCAAAAATCTTAATAGTTAATCCATTCAGCTTAAAGGTTGAAAAGAAGTGAAGTACTTTTCCAAAAACACATTTCCAGCCCACATCTCTCCACCTCCTTGGGTGTAGCCTTTTCAGGCTGATTGGTTGATCTTTCATGATGTGTGTTAGTCCAACCTCCCATTTTCATATTACATCACGTGACTGCCGTTCTCAAAACATACTTTGTTATTGAAAAAAAAACCTTGTGTAAATAAAACTCATTCTCACAGAATTTTAACTTGTTAGCTAGCTTTGTTTTGACTAACACACACCTGGGGCTGATTGTTGTGAATCTGGCCTCAGAAAGCAGATTTTCTCATCAAGGAAAAATACAGACACACATCTTTACATTTCAACATCTTAACATTGACTATATATCTCATCAAAACCTGACATCCATAACCCTATCAGAGCAGCCATATACACCTGAGAGGCTGGTGGGACAGAGAGAAGGACCTCTTCAGATGATCTCAATATTCTGGTGGACTAGTACAGGGAGATATAGTCCTTCCAATAGCCTGGACACAAGCAGTATTTTGCTTTATAGATCAAAACCAGCACTTTGGATGGAGCCTGGAAATGGACTGGCAGCCAATGGAGCTGTTACAACAAGGGAATTTATGCTCCCTGTAGCCAGCTCCAGTTAATAGCCTGGCTGTGGATTTTTGGACCAGCTGAAGTTTCTGAGCACTTTTCAAATGCAGCTCCACATAGAGCAGTTACATTGATAGTGGATCTCTTAAAAATAATGTTGGTGGCACTTGAGCTAATTGTTGTTGGTACTGAGCAGAAGACGACACTGGTAAGCTACTTCTGAATGTGTTTTACCTTGAAAATCCTATGAAAATGAGACAATTCAAAATGAATCAAGACGTAATGCTGCAAGATGAGATCCCTAGGTAGGAAGGTACTCTACCAGCTTCTGGGGGGGGGGACCATAACACAAGGACAAGTAGTGCTCTGATAACACAGCTAGATCACACAGCTGGATTTAAGCTAAAATGACTTTCAGTTGCTGATGTGCTCACCTATGAAAGGAAAGTCTGAAACTGCACAAAACATATAACAAGAACAGAAACATTGGATGTGAAAAGCATTACTTGGGGAAACTAGAAAGTACAAAACAAGAAATGGAATGCAACAATAACAACAACAAAAACAACAATTTTTATTTCTTACCCGCCTCTTCTCACGGCTCGAGGTGGGTTACAACATAGTTAAAAACACAATTGTTACATAAAATACATATATTAAAAATGCAATTCTACACAATATATATATTAAAATACATAAACAATGATTAAATATAAAATTCATGTTTAAAATTCATGATTAAAACTGCCTGAGTGGGCTTGCCAGAAGAGATAGGTCTTCAAATGTGTTTTATATTCTGACAGCTGGTCTAACTGTCAGATTTCTTCTGGCTGGTCATTCCACAGTCTTGGGGCAACTGATGAAAAAGTCCTATGGGTGATAGCTGCCAACCAATTTCCTGCAGGCTGTAGCAGCCACTCTCCAGAGGACCTCAGGGTGGATTGTATGGGAGAAGGCAATCCTATAGGTAACCTGGACTCACACCAAGTACAAACATTTCAAGATTAAGTGAATGGTAATTGAATGTTACATAAAGTTTTACTCTGGAAATTCAATCTAAGAAAAAGCATGTGGCATTAGGCATGATAAGCAGACAGGGAATATAATTAATAGTTCGACTAGATCATACCAATGAGACTGCATGCAAAACGGATCAGTGCTCCAATTGCAGAGCCATAAGAAGAAGAAGCTGATTACCCACCCAAACTGAACATGTTGATAAGCATAGGTGTATAGAAAGCAAAAATGAGAAAAAAAGTAAATAAAACATTGTTGAAAAATGTGTCCTAGGATCAAGAAATGAAGTGACATAAATTTTTGTGAAGCCCCCAATAGTTTGTTAATTGTAAACATATCCTTCAGAATATTGATCAAAGAAACATATTAATAGACATTTGCACTCACACAAGGGGTAATATTATGGGTTATAAAAAGGCTACAATTTTAATACAATTGGGAAATGTCATAAATCAATCACTGTCAATGAATAAAATCTTCCCCTGTGTTAACAAGGTGTGTGCATATACAGGTCAAGGGAACACAAGGCACAGTGTTTCATGATCAGCATTTAGCCCTTTAGAACTGCCACCTCCATCTGTCTGGTAAGCATCACTGCAGACCTTTATCAGCAGCCAATCATTGTGATGAGGCCTAATGGTAAGGTGGAGGGAGCCACTACATCTGCCCAGACTGCTGTTGCTCCCCTTGAGAATTTCCTCCCTCCAATTTAGCTTGTGCCTGATGGCCCCTCTTCCCATACCTCCAGTCATGACAAAGTAATGTGTTCAAAGGAACGAGTCAGATCAGGGTATACACTACACAATACAAACAACAACCAGTGCATTCTCTAGTATCAAACACATCCAAGATACAAGTAAACAATTAAAACATATACTGAAGGAATAATCCAGGGTAAGATCCCCCAAGGAAACTGAAAAACCCATTCTCCAATAACATGGGAAAATTCGTTCCTGGTCCCTGAAGGTGACCAGCCAAAGCCGGGGATATCCAGAATGTAATTTGCAGCAAAGAGTGGGTAGGGGGGTGGGTTTTGTGGATGGTCTGATTGAAAATGTCCAACAGCCATATGCATGACCTTATACGCTCACAAGATCATGTTTGAATTCTTGTGTGATTTCTATTTTCACAAGACTTCCCAAAAATCTAGTAAGAGATTTTATCAGTCATCCTTCCCTTGAAATCTCATAATAACTATGCCATCATAAGATTTGGGGCAATAAGGACCCTGAACAGCCACCTGGAGCCCAGGGAAGCTGTGGTGCCAGCCTCAGGGATGCTAGGTGCAATAGCCAACCCTTTCTACCTCTGGGCAGCATCAGGATAGCTCATCCAGTTAGCTAATACAGGAATCATAATTGGAAGCAGGAAGTGGAAAAGATCATTTCCCTGCAAAAAACAAAAACAAAACAGGACTAGGAATATATTGTGGCCCATAACAAGGAGAAGGAGAAGGAGAAGTAGTTAAGGAAAAATATTAAATCTATCATACTGCCAAAATGCAATCTAAAGAACATCCCTGTAGAATTTAAGTATCATGTCAGAAACAGATTTGCACTACTAAACCTAATCAACTGTGGTATACACTCTGGTAACCTCACGTCTGGATTACTGTAACACACTCTACATGGGGCTACCCTTGTGCCTAATCCAGAAACATCAACTTGATTAAAACATTACAGCCAGGTTAATTACTGGAACATTTAGGAGGGAGCATATAACACCTGTGCTCAAATCCCTCCACTGGCTGCCAATTAGTTTCTGGGCACAGTACAAGGTGTTGGTTTTAACCTTTAAAGCCCTACATGGCTTGGGGCCATCTTATCTCAGGGACCGCCTCTCCCCGTATGATCCCCCCATGCACTTTGGTCCTCTAGGAGGAACCTGCTGCAGCCCATGAAGACCAGAATCTCACAGACCTCCCAGAGGCCCTTTTCTGTGACCACTCCCAGACTGTAGAATGGCCTGCTGGATGAGATCTGTCTTATTACCACTCTTGCTGCCTTTAAAAAGACAGTAAAGACAAATCTCTTCCGGCAGGCTTTCCTAGAATAACCGCCCGGCTAACTGGAGGTGATCTGCCACTTACCCCTCTTGCTGCAACATGTCAGCCAAAAAATGATTTTATTGTATTTTATGTGTCTTAACCTGATTTTAATTCCATTGCATTTTAATTTAGTTTTAAGGGGTGGGAGGGCTCGGGTGTGGGATGAAGGAATGTGTTAATTGTTGTCTTTTTAACCTGCTGTATGCCGCCCCGATTGCTGATTATTATTATTATTAACCATGAAGCAGAAAATCTATGTTTTGGAATGAGAGAAATTGCCTCAGAAAACAAAAGGACTGTCTATGGTTGACAGCTGAAACTCTTAATTCCGTTAATGACAAATGAGAAGCAAAAGTAAAATATTACAAAAATAGGTACAAATCATCAATGCAATTATTCAGTGACTTGTTCTTAGGGACAAATATTATTATTATAATGATTAATGCAAAGATATAGAATAGGACAACATAAAAGAAAAAAAACTGTTCCACGAGATCTAAAATCAAAACAAAATTTAAAAACAAGATTAGGGATTCTGCATAAGCTATAGGGGAACATATTATATTATCAGGGCAAAATAAAAAGACATTGGAAAAAACATATTGGAAAACTAAACTGATAAGGATGAAAGGATGGCAGATTCATCAAAGAAGAACCTTTTCATGAAGAACAAGCCATTTTAGAAAGTATCACTTGGGTTGGTGTCACCCAATGCAATAATTCATGTTATCACTCCCAGAAAGGTAGCTACTCCCAGGGAGACAACATGAGGAGAAAGCAGAAGAGGAGAGGCCATACAAGAAGAAGTGGCAGCAAGCGGGGGGGGGGGGGGGGGGGGGCAGTCATCCACCATGGTTTCCATGCCTCCTAAGCTGCATGACACATCCCTAGCCCACTGTGGCTCCCTCTGCTGTCCACCCACTGTTGTACTGGTTCAAGTGGGCTGCTGCTGCCAACTGGAAGCCCAACTCCATCCTCTGCTGCAACCAGTTCACCCACCACCAGCTCTTCCCAGTGCTTCTCTGCCACCTTGGGGTCTTTTGGCAGAGATCAAGAGAGTCCAAGGCAGCAGAGAAGAAGGAATGGGAGGCAGCAGCAGTAGGGAAATAGCGCTCCTTGGAAGCCTCTTCTCTTACCCCACCCTCGGGTGTGACTGGCTCCCCACCAGTGCTGCTGCCTTATGCTTCTCCATTGCATTGAACTCTTTTGGCTGAGGTTGGGAGAGCCCAAAGAAGTGAAGAAATGGGAATGAGGGGGTAGAAGCAGAGAGCTTCTGGTGTCTGGCAACCCTTTCCTCCATGCCATCCTTGGCAGTAATTGGATCCCCACTACCACATCCTACTTTTCCACAGCTGGGTTCTCTTGGGCAAGATCAAGGCAGTGGAGAACCAGGGATGGGTAGCTCTCTGAGGTATCACCTGATGTAGTTCACAACTCCTGCAATCTCATAGTGAAACCCTGATTAGAGCTGCTCTTAAATAAATCACCAGGACAATGTAGCATAGAAATAGAGCTGTTTCAAGCTCATAGAGATAGAATCCATCTAAATTCTTTCCAAAATGTTTTGGAGAGCAAAACAATCAATGGACAATCTGGAAATATTCAATACATATTCCAATACCTGACAAAGAGAACATGAGGAATTGCAGTAATCATTTAGATTATAGCATTGATTTCCCATGGAAGTAAAGTGGTGGTCAAGACTTTACAAAAGTGACTTTTAACATATATGGAGTTAGAAACTCCAGAAGTCCAAGCTGGATACATAAAAAGAAGAGGTACTAGAGCTCATATTGCAAACATACATAGGTTAATGTAACTCACAAAGGAATTTCAGAAAAAAATCATCTTGTACTTTATAGATTGCAGCAAAGCATTTCATTGTGTAGAACATGAAAAACCCCACTATGGATTACAGTGAAAGTAATGAGAGTGCCAGAATATTTTATTGTCATGATGTATAGCCTGTAGTCTGGACCAGAATATGAAGACAGAATAGGGAGGAGTGTGAGGACAGAATATGAAGATCAGAATGATATCTAATTGCCAGGAGGTCAGTCAAAACTACATTTTTTCACTCTCTCTGTGTAATTTATATGCAATTCATATCATATTTAAAATAGGGTGAGGCTTCAATAAAGGAGGTATGAAAATTGGATGAAAAAAGGACACCATATTACTAGCAGAAAACAGCAAAGACTTGGAATGAATAGTGATTACTGTAAAGGAAGAAGTGCAAAACCAGGGTTGCAGCTGAATATTAAGAAAACAAAAATAATTTTGATATTATTTTTATCTTTAAAAGTATTGCATAACTTTAAAATAAATGAGGAAGGCATCAAAATTGTTAAATATTTTCTATACTTTATCTTAGTCATTATCAAAATTGAGACTGTAGTCAAGATAACAGAGTGATGGCTTAGAAAGGAAGCAGCTATGAAGGAACTAGATAAGATGCTCAAGTGTAAAGTTAATTCACTGAATACGAAAGTGGGGACATCCATGCCATAATATTTCTGATTTCTGTACAAAGTTGTGAAATATTAACAGAAAGAAAAGCTAACAGGAAAAAAAAAATCAAATCATTAGAAATGTGGTTCCAGAAGAGATTTCTATAGATACCATGGATAAATAAATGTATCCAAGAGCAAATTATGCCTAAACTCTTACTTGAAAATAAAATGACTAGTTTGTTATTCTTTGCACATATTATGAGACAAGATGACTCACTGGAAAAGACCACAATTCTTTTTCTTGCTTAGAGGCAGTAGAAAAAGATTAAGACAATGTGTTGATTAACAGGGCCTCTGCAGACCAGCCCAAAGGGCTGACTGGGAGGCAGAGATGGGGCAGGGCAGCTGCACGCCAGCTGCCCAAACCCCACGCTGATGCCATCCTGATGCCGCACACCGTTACACCCTCCCAGTGCAGCGAAGAAGCTGTGCATCGGCTCTTAAGGCACCCTTTTGCCATTCTTTTTGGGACAACAAAAGGGAGGATTGGCACAGCGGTGTGGGGTACCCGTGGCCCCAATCCGCCATTTGCCCGGGTGGCCCAGAACCACCTGTCTGCACCCCACCCCAGTCAAGGAAGCCATAGCCCTATGTTTGCAAAACCTGAACAGGTTTATTCTTAATAAGGTCACCAGAAGTGTTTCATTGATAGGGTCATCATGCAATGAAGCTGACTTTACTGAATCAACCAACAACAAATTGCTTTCAGTGCAAGCAGTACATAATTAAATTTTTAATTAAAAATAATACTAAATAATCACAATTGAAGTTGTTCAGTATGTTATTTGGATACATAGATGAAACACTGTAGTATTTTCTTAAGAGATCTTTATTTAGTGATTACTGTTGAAGTGAAACCAAACAATATTTAATAACCAATGATGTATTAATTTCTTGATCAATGGGCCTTTGCTCAGTTAGACAATACCTCTTCAGTGCAACGAACTCTCATGATGGATAGAGTATTAAAGAATGAAACATATATGTCTAGGCAATAGACAGCATAGATAGATAACAATATAGGAAAAACCAGAGTGTAAGGGTAATTAATTCATATTATGATCGCAAAATAAATACATATGTCCCAGATATTTTGTTAGGAAAGTTAAGCCAGCCCTCATTTCTATTTAATGGCCCTAGTGTTTTGTGCTGTGGAAAGGGTATTTAGATTAAAATCTGAGAAGAACTTTATTTTACAGTGAGCATTTTTTTAAAAAAGTATTCTTGAATGAATTTTTAATTTTTAATCTGATTGATATTAATTAAAGAAAACATTTTACAACAAAATTGTGAGATATTATCAATGCTATACATGTAATCATTTCAAATGTTGCCAGTTATTGATAATAACTAGTTCATGGCAAGATTGAGATCTTACTAGAGTGTGAAAAGAGAGGGGAAAATAAACCCCCAATAGGCTCATCTGGAGAACAGTTAATGGAAACTACCTTAAAAGAAACCCAGACATGGGCTTAAATCTAATTATTAGTCCACAATTAAATCAGATCCACTGAATCAAAATTTTATTCAATGGTTATACTCAAGTTAAATTTAAATTTAAAAATTAAAACTAGGCCCTGATATTAGCAATTAGCTTAAAGCATAGTTTAAAAATAAATAGAAGCTCATCTTTACATAACCACAGCATTTTAAGCTGACAAATACAATACATTTTGATTACGATATAGCCAGGTATACCAGCATAATATAGTAGTGAATTACCTTTTAAACAAGCAGAACCAAGCCAAGATATTTTCCTGCTTGAAATGGAAAAGCAAATTGTACCTCCCAAACCATACTACCTAAGGCTGATCAAGTTATGTCTGCAAATAAAAACAAAAAACCACAAGTCCTTCTGCCTGAGAAGAAAAGAATTAAAATGATTAAATATTTTGCTGCCCAAGATAGCTGTTGTAGCTCCACAGTTTTCTTGTGCAAACAATATTTTTGTAATATAAATAAACAAATCTAAAATCATCAAAACAAATGGCAAAAAAAACTTTCACAGTCTCATCCAATGGGGGAGGAAGCTTTTGAAATTATTTGCCTTTCCATGCAAGAAATAAGCAAAGATTTACATCCCTACTTCGGACTAACAAAGTCACTTTTTCATCTCTAGTAACAAACTGCAAGGCAAGCATGCACTTTTGTGTTTCCTAAACTACCAAGTTGGTAAAATGAAAATTCTAATGAAAATTCAGCCCTCTTATAAATTAGCTCTTTTATTCAGAAAGTCATTGTCAACAAGATAAATGTTCAGTGTGTTTGAACCAATGTGACAAATTTATAAAAGCCATTAATATCCAGCTTATAGCAACAGTACCAAAGAAAGTCTTTCTCTGTTATGACTTCCAGCTGATTTGATTTTTCTTAATACTGATCCAGTTACATAGGATGTTTAGAATTAGCCATAAATAAATAAATTATCCATTTACTTGTATCAGTTCTAGATAATAGAGAAGAGCAGCTCATCTTCTATCTGTTTTTCTTCCAACTCATTCCTGATTTTTATCCTTAAAAGTCTTGGGACATGGAGATGAAAAACACAGTGTGGAAGCTTCTACTTAAATCTCCATACAAGATCTGGTATCTGTTAACTTGAATGACCTTCCTTATAGAAAATCAAATACATAGCTGCTTAGACTACAGCAACATATCTCATTTATTTTTGGTGCATTTCATCCAGACATCTACAGAAACATCAAATTCAAAGCTATCTGTAATAACCATGGAGGATGGTAAGAGAGGAACCATGATCTCTAAGTGGGAGGCTTGAAAATTGTAGTAAATGTCATGTGAAAAAGACTACAACCCTTTTGCCAAACACTCCTATAGAACATGGAGAAGAGAAGTTCATCACTTTGTTGACTACTGTTAGGAAGGATCTAATTGAGGGAATTTATTAGCTCAAATATGCAAGAGTGGGATCATAAAAAGCCCCACAGGACCAGTTACTGTTATGTATACCAGAGGACTAAGGAAACCCAAAATGGATGATGCTGAGACAGGCTTCTCCAATTAAAGTCTAAACATTTATTAAAGGGGAAAACTGCACACACACACATATAACACACACACACACTGCACACTTAGGAATAAAGGAGTGAAAATGGGTATAGCTTGAGATGGGCCAGACTAAGGGAGTTATTCATTTCCGAAGGCTTCTCCAGGATCTACAGTGGATGTTGATGATGATTATGATGGTGATGCATGGCCGCCAAAATGGGGGGGGGGG
>JAIPUX010001232.1:110131621-110142623 GCA_020142125.1 Phrynosoma platyrhinos | reverse complement strand
TCTGGAACATAACATATTTTTACAGGAGCGGGATCACAATAAAGCTAGGTGAAGGAGGGGGACTTAGAAGTGTGCCAGATGATTAGTGTTACAGGGTCTGAGTTTGAGAAACAGAAATCCAAGATTTGTTATGAACTGGAGAGAGGACAGTTTAGAGGTTTGAGTTTAAAATAAACATATTAGTGTCAGGAGAGAAATCCCTGAGGTAATTGTGAAATGTAATTTGTAAGAGATTACTCATAAACTGACCATGCTGGGGGGAGGGAAGTATTATTACCATTACAGAAATTAAAACACTGTATAATGATAAGAAAATCATTGAGAACTAGCAAGTTTCAAAAGCTAAAGCTAGTGGGGATAAAAATGTTCAGCCCTGGCACCATGATAAAAATAAAGTTCGGGGGGGGGGAATGGGCCAAGAGAGTGTGACCCTGAGACAAATAAGAAAAATAATTGAAGTAGAGAAGTAGAGAAGGTCACTGAGATATGAGTTATAGAACATATTATGAATGTGGTAATTGAAGACATTTAAAATATAGTTGTCCCAAGTTAAATAATAAAGAAATAAAATTAGATTTAAAAACAGCATATTATATAAAATTGGTCAAGCCTACAGAGAAAGATTGTTACCACAAAGAGAGTTCAGAGACTGCAGTTACCAGGGAAATGGCAGCTGAGAGAGTAACGGACTCTGCAAGTTCACAAATATCAAGAGCTTGTTTATTTCTATCACCTGTCTCATAAGAGATAGACTGCACTCATAGCCAGAAACCTGAAGATTAGGTTGCCATGGAAACAAAAGACAGTGACAGAAAGCCAGAGATTCAAATGAAGCAGTTATCTGGAAAAAACATGGTTGATATACCAAGGAAGTTAGAACAGTTAGAGAATATGAAGAGCTCAATTAAAGAGAAAGACCTTTTAAACAAAGAAATGAGTGAAAAGCTGTTACAAACAGACTAGAATGTTTATGGACTAGAATGTGAAGAACAGAAAAAGAAATGCAATGACCTAACAGGAAAAATAAGGGCCTCTGCAGACTGGCCCAAAGGGCCAGCCTGGAGACACATTTGGGGTTGGGCAGCTGCACACTGGCTGCCCCAACCCCATGGCAATGCCGTCCTAATGCCGCACACTGTTATGCATGGTGTGCATCATCAGGACACCCTCCTGTTCTGATGCACTGCACTGGAAGGGGTGAGGAAGAGCCTCATGCTGACTCTTAGGGTGGCCTTTTGTTGCCCCTAAAATGAGTGGCATTTTGCCACTCATTTTGGGATGGCAAAAGGGAGGATCAGAGCCATGGCGTGGGGTAACCCTGGTCCCAATCCGCTGCTTCCTGGAGCGGCCCAGAGCCACCCATCTCCACATCCCCTAAATAGTTTTAAAGAAAAGATTAAGCAACAGGCTTCACTAGAAGTAATGTAACTATAGATTGAACAGAAAAATAAAGATATTTATACATTCAAAGAAAAAAGTAACTGAACTGGAGTCAGAAAACCAGTGTTTACAAAGCCTTATGGAAGGGAAAACAGAAACAATTGTTATCCCTTTTAAAAGATTAGGTAGTAAAGAAAAGACTATTTCATATTTAGAGTGTGAGATTGCTAAAATAAAACAGTCATCTAAATATTTGACTGAAACAATACACAAATATGAAAAAGGTATTAATAGACTATATGGATTGCTTGATGATACAAATGAAAAGTTTATACAGAATGGCAGAGAAAAAGAGGCTTTAATAAAAGGGGATGAGAAACTGCAAGAGCAACTATATGATTTTAAACAGACAAATCAAATTCTGCATCAAAAAATCAATAAGGGTTTTAATGAGCTTGAGAACATGAGATTAAAAACTGAAGATTTATATACAGATATTGCTAAACTAAAGAACATGCTGAATTCTAAAGGCAGAGAAGATCAAGATCTTTCAGAAAAATGCCATAGGGCTAATGAACAGACAAAAAGATGGTAAACAAAGTTTCACCATATGGAAGTGGATTACAAGTCTATCTGTCTTGAACTTCTCAATGTAAAGTCTAAGAGCCACAGGCTAAAAGAGAAAATGGAATCTCTTGAAGCACAGATTGAACAACTGGAAAGGGAAAACTCACAAACGAAATTGAAAACAATAAATAAGGAGGGAAAAGAAGAAGTGACATCATAAATAATAAAATTAATATTTCTAATGAGCCTGGTGGACACTTGACTGAGATAATAAGAGGTGAGAGGAGAGAAGAATTCACTCAGGAGGAAAAGAGTCATGAAAGTTTAAAATCTTTGTTTAAATTATCTGAGGGAAAAACCTCAGGTTTAAAGTAAAAACATCTGCCCAGGGTCAAGAAGACACAAAAAGAGATTGAACAACAATTGAATGCAGAAAAAGCATGTGAATCACAGCATTATACTTTAAGCCAGTCCCTTGTAAAAATGAAAGAGGAATTTTATAAATCCCAGTTAAATAAAGTTTCTGAACGTCCAGATATGACAACTGCTTTGAAGATAATTGAACACTAACAAAGAATTGTTAACCTGGTAACTAAACAGTGCACCCCAAAGGTTAAACGATTGCAAATGATTGGGAAAACACTCAGAAAGAACTGAAACATGTTGTCATGTATATAGAAGACATGTTAATATCTCTAGAATATTAGAGATTAGTGATGACAGAAAGACAGATGGGCAGGGGTTGGACAATGAAAAACATCGACCAATCAAGAAGGAAGATCCGGCAGAAAAAAAGAAACCAGGGAACATGATAACTTATGTACAAAAACAGATAACATCTAAAAGTGATGTTTTACAGCATCTTTTAGAAAAAAGAGAGAGACTATAGCATAAACGAAGGACCAGATTCAACAAAACAGGAAAAATATTTTTTTTTTTTTTACCAGAGAATTAAGGTTGATTCTTTGGCCAGTGAAAAGAGAGAAGGTGTCAGTAAAAAAAACAAAAACGAAACCTGATCCAGTGAAAATTCCTAAGGAGGACCACAGTGTAAATAAGATAATAGACTGGAAAACAAATGTATTGTTGTTTAGAGATAAAGTTCCATCAGTCTTCAATCCAGTAAAAGAGAGGGGTTAGAAGATTGAGAAAGTTTATTAATGAGTTTAATAGAAGGATATAAAAAATTGAATTTAAGATATATGATATTTAAAGAGTTGAGAATAACCTATTGGCATGGTTTGTATGTATAAGATAACAAAGATGTTAAATTTCTAAGAGGAGTATGATAAGATATTATTATAAATAAAATTAATATTAGAAGTAAATTTAAGAGTAAATACTTAATTTCTAGTGGTTTACAGAGGAAGTCAGAAGATTCATAACTTGGTAATGGTTAAAGGGGAAAATTTTAAAATAATGGAAAATATAACTAAGATAAAACTGTGTTCTGTGTCTGAGTAGAGTGAAAATAAATATATAGTTAAAATAACTTTGAATGTAACTGGTAAACTGGTAAAGTATATATATATATATATATATATATATATATATATATATATATATATATATATATATATATATATATATATATATATATATATCATAAAGTAAGTATTAAAATGTATAATCTGTTTAAATGAAATGTTATATAATGTTATGTGTGGTTTTGAGATTAATGGTAAATATAAAAACTAGAAAAATGTTTAAAATTTATATACGGTTTGGTAAGTAATATCTTTGTACTCATGGACCCATATGATGGTAAAAGGAGATTATATGTTAATGTGTGGAGAAAAGGCAGAATAGAACATGCCTTAGCAACAGCCAATAGAATGTGAGCTGGTGGCAGCCAATCAAATGGTAGGCTGGAGGTGTTAAATAAGATCGTTGCTGACAGTTGAAGTCACACCAGGTTTGGATGGGTCCAGAAGAAAGGGACTGTGGGAGGTAAAGTTCAGAAGAGAGGGACTTAGCTCTAGGGCAGAACTCCCAATGAGAGAGTTTCTGGGATTTAGTTAGCCTGAGGGCTAGTGTAGAAATAAGGTTGGAAAGACCACAGTAAATAAGGATGGTGTGAGGGTTATAAAAGAGAATATCTGGTGTTTTCTAAAGTTAAGGAGTGTGTAACAAAGTATAACAAGAACAAGTGAATGCAACATCATAACAAATACAACATTGTTAAGCATCATCCAAATAAAGCTACATTTTTGTTTTCATGCAAGCTTGTCTTAATCTGAATTGAATTCCCACACTACTAAGAAATAAAGAAACCAAGTTTAGGAAAATAAATCCATAGATATAAATAAAAGTGCTCTGGTACATCACATACTGGGGCAGTGGTGGGATCACAGTGCCCGTAGGGCTTCCAACTGAGGGGGGGAAAGTTAGGTGGAGGGGCTCTTCACAGTCGTTAGTGAAAAGCATCTGTCAGATCTACACCCAGGTTGCTAAAAGGTTAGGGGAAAATGTGCAAACCATGGATCACAAGTTAGGTTGAGTTAGGAATTCCCAACAATGGGACCCCGGACAGTTGGTAATGTACAAGCATTTCTCACAGAACAAGCATGCTCTATCCGCAAAGTGGCTTGGTCTAGTGAAGATCACAGAGAGAGTTTCCCCAGCAATCTACCAGGTACGCATCTCTAGCAAGCAGGAAGACAAGCTTAAATATTTCCACTTCTCCCAGATGAAAGAATGGAAGGCAGGACCTGTCCCTGTGAAACCAGTGGCACAAGATTGGCCAGAACTACCCATAGTGGACCTGTTTCAAACCTTTCTGGACTGTGATGGAGAATAATTCAACCCCAGCTATGCCTCTGTTTCCCCTGTTTCCCCACAGGACAGGAGATGGCTCTGTACACCTGGATTTTATGGATTATGGTATGGAGAGATACAAGTGCTGTCCTACCCATCTATTCCACTCAATTTGACACTAGTTGGGAGTACAACATAGAAGCAGATTGTCCTTGGACACCCCTTTACTCTGGAATTTATGAAGTTTTAGATGCCATGGACAAGGCACCCACATGGTATGATAAAGGATTTTATAAGATAAAAACAAGGATCTATGTCATAGAAAGCAAGACCATCACATCAGAGGTACCCCTATTTGGCCCACAAGGACACACATGGGTAGGACCCAATGCTGGGAGCATCTCTCTAACCTCTAGAATTTGGAATCACACCCGATTTGATCCTCCACCAGGTAAGGTCCCTGCTTCTTTTTATACCTCCCTCACCTTAGATTCAAAATGCTGTCCTACATGGACTTGGACAATAAGACTGTTCACCTGTGTTAACATCACACAGATGCCCGCAAGGTGCAATACAGATTGCCACAGCATGGACTGCCCATACATACCCATAGCTTCTCCTGAAGTTCTCAAGGAACCACCCATGTATTTGAGAAACATAGTCATCTGAAGGGACATGGCTGGCTTTGCTTATTGAGAGACACAACAGAGAGTGACCACCATGGTGTTAAAATTGACCACGGTAAATGTGGCAAGAACAATCCCTACTTGTAGCTCCTATTTAAAGGCTGTGTGGGCTCAGTGGGAGCAACTAAAACAGAGATGGCAACCTGTGATACACCTGCTCTACAGATCTAGAAGGGACATGATGGGAACAGTCCTAGGAGGTTTGGGAGTGGGAGAAGGTGTCTTAAATGCCATAGACTCAGAAATTCTGACAAACAAATTGGGGTTAGTAGAATGCAAAACTAAAGATTTAGGGGTTTCAATGGCCACAGATCTCATGAACGTAGCTCAAGGGATAGACCAGATTGCCCACATCTTAAAACAATGGGTGGGAGTAGAGAAGGAAATTATTACAGACCCTGGACATTCTCTACAAAATAGCATTTACAATCTGGCTTTCACTATACAATGTATGCAGATGCAGAGCAGGCTCATTGCCTTTGCTTCTCAATTGATCCAAGCTTCCCCAATGAAACTAGTTCATCCAGAAGTCATGGGTCTCCTTAAGAACAGATACCCAGACTCATTCAATACCCTGATGATTTAATGAGAGTGGTAGGTACGCAATGGAAGGATATGATTTTAAAGCTTGGCATTTACCATGAAAGGATGTGGGGCTCCAGGCCATCCATCCAATCTCACATCTATGACTCCCCCTAGCAGAGAGCAACACAAACATGCTGCCAAAAAAATTATACCATTGGACTATTGAGCACATATCTTTATGACTTAACCGGTTGGGTTAAAACAAACAGATGGATGCATTGCTATGGTGGCCTAGAAGGAGCCCCCACAAAGGACATCCATGAACACTTGATAGTCCTGGTCAAGGCCTCCAAAATGGTTGAACTGACACATGATTGCTTTTTGCCTCTGCACACCTGGCAACCTCCTCACAATTCTACCTTTGGAATATCCCATAGTCATAGATAGATCTAGGGGAAACCCATGCTTTTGCAGGCTACACCTTGGAAGCAGTGCAGTGTATGAAAATAGAGTGATACCCTGTGCATCTGTGAATCAAGCACCACTGTCATGAGAGTGGGGCAGTCAGCACAATCGCATTGCTTCCAAGGCTAGGAGTGAGTAGGACCCCATAAAAGGGTGGCTGACAGGGATGATTTTCAGTGATTTTCCAGGTCCTCCCCACTATTCCCAACAGCATTTTAACTCAGGATTAGTCTTGACCTTTTAAAACAAACCTATGACTGGACTTCTCCATTCACATGGCAACAGAATATTGCCTGAGGTCCAAAAGTTGTTAATTCAGCTAATTTTTGCCAAAATTGGAGACTAATTTACATGCTATCCCAGCAGCCCCGGTCAGATCAGGAAGCTGACCACAATCAAAATGGCCACTGCGGCTTCTTAAAGGCTCAGTGCCCTTAGTTTATTGATGCCTGCTTGCTTTATGGCTTTCTTGTAGTGTGCTGTTTTGTTGTTAACTGCCCTCAAGTTGATCTCAACCCATGGTGACCCTATGGATGAGACATCTCCAAGACCCCTGTTCTCTGCTGCTCTGCTTAAACCCTAGGTTATAATGTCCTATACTAATTTCTCCCTTCTATCATTTGTAGGTGCTAAACAGAGGAGGGGGGTGGTGCGGACTTCTTTTTCCTCCTCTGGTGGCTCCTCAAATGCCCCCCCAGGTGCCTCCCCAGCAGGAGACCCAGCTCCCGAACCAGAAAGTATGTTGTATTCCCTTCCCCTGTTACTGATATGGTTTTCTGAAGTGTGTATGTGTGTATTTTTGTCTATACAAATAGTGGTAGATTGATATATAGATTAATATATGTGACACACACACCTATGTAAGAATTTTGTTGTTAATTGCCCTTGAGTTGATATTGACTCATGTTGGCCCTATGGCTGAGATGTCTGCAAGACCCTTTTTCCTCCATTGCCCTGCTTAATTTCTGCAATCCCTTAATGCCCATGACCTCTTTAATAGAGTCCATCCATTTGGCATGTGGCCTTCCTCTCTTCCTACTTCCTTCCACCTTCCCCAGCATTATTGTTTTTTTCCCAAAGAGTCTACTCTTCTCATGATGTGTCTGAAGTTCAACAGTCTCAGTTTGGTCATCTTGGTCATCATCAGGGAAGATTCTGGTTTGATTTGCTCTATGACCCACTTGTTTGTCCTTTTGGCTGTCCATGGGATCCTCAGCACTCTTCTCCAGCACCACATCTCAAATGAATTGATTTACTTCCTATCATCTTTCTTAACTGTCCAGCTCTCACATCCATACATGGTAATAGGGAATACAATGGTTTGCATGATTCTAACTTTTGTGCTGAGTTGTATATAGTTGCATTTTAGAGTCCTTTCTAGTTCTTTCATAGTCAACCTACCCATTCTTATTCTTCTTCTGATTTCCTTCCTGTAGTCCCCATTTCTATCAATGTTTTATTCCAGGTATGGGAATTCTTTTACTCTTTCTATTTCTTCATTGTCTAGGTTGAACTTGTGAAGGTCCTTGGTGGTCATTATTTTTGTTTTCTTTATGTTCAACATTAAGCCTGCCTTAGGATTGGCACCTTGAAATGCTGTATGGAAGCCCCAATCAACTTCTGCAACTGCTTTATGTTTAGACCTCACCCGCTTCCCTTATTCACTGGCCTGGCTCAGTGGGGAGACGGGGGAATGACCTTTCCTTTCCAAAAGTCCCCATGGCAGAGGTCCTATCCTTTTGTCATAAGAGATTCTCCATTTATAGCAAAGCCATCCTAGTCTCTGTGGGGGACTGAAGGGGGGGTGGGTAAGAGACTGTACTCTTCAACCTCCACAGCATGTAAATAGCTAAGGCTCTATCTTCCATTCTGCCCTTTCCTGCTGCCCTGATCTTATCCTTTCCTGGTTTCTATGGATCCCAGTGCCGCACCTCTGTGCTTGTGTGTGTGTGTGTGTGGGGGGGTGCCATTCCCCTAGATGACCACCATTCCTGTGCAGCTCCCGAGCTCCACAGATGCCCATCACCACTCCAGCATATCAGTCCTCCTAGGCCAGTGGACAGCCAGCCCCAGGTGTCCAGTAGATGATGATGATGATGATGATAATAATAATAATAATAATAATAATAATAATAATAATAATAATAATAATTTTTTATCAAGCCCTTTGGGAACCCAATCAGGGCGGCTTACAACAATAAAACCATACAATATATCCCAAAATATAATCCCCCCCTTAAAACAGTATTAAATCAGTGAAGAATTAAAATGACAAATTCGAACAATTAAAAAAATTAAAAACATTACAAGCATAAAAATTGGCCCAAGGCCAATATCCTCCAGAGCCATCTTCCATATCCAGATCTTTTGCTCTTGCCCTACATTTTCCTCCATCACTCCGTATCCATCAGAAGGCATCCAGAGTGCCTATTCATTGTCTACTGGAGTTCCACTACAGCATTCATGGCTGTCATTTCATGGGTGTGGTTTATGATTCCTGGACAGCATAAACACAGCCCAGCCCCACGTATCCAGAGATGTCCACCATCCCGTTGATGGTGCACTAAATCACCATTGCCACTGCCCATTCAGGAAATAGTCCAAAATTTTGCAAAACCTCTTCCAGTCCTGCTAAAAATTGCTGGACAGTTTGCCATAGACCCAGTTGGACAATACACAAGTCGCTGGCTGATTCCAGATAGCATTTTATTATGATCATGGACATTTTAATACCCAGACTTGGCCTTGGCCATTGTGGCCAATGTATAGACTCACCACTCTGTTGGACTTTTGTGGTCCATTGAGACCAATTTCAACTGGACTTTACAACCTTCTATTGCTATTGATCATTGCATTGCATTGATTAGTTTTGTGTTAATAAAATAATTTGTGAGTGGATTCCAGATGAATGCTACACCTCTTTTTCTTAAACCAAGTTTTCACTGGCTGCAATACTTCCTAGATATAAGGCTAGGCTTCACAATTCACACTCCAAAATTTTCAGAGGCAAAAGTTAATTTGAAAACATTCATCCCCAACATTATAGGTATGAACATTTTTTGGGGGGGGGGCAGTGTTACCAAGAGATCGATATTCTGAAATTTTGGTGTGTGTGTTAATTTTCTATATAACCCCAGATGGACCCTGCAGAGCAAAGGGACATTTTGACACCACACCCTGAAGTGGCCAAACAGGTAATGCCATTAAGGGAACAATGCCCTGGGACTGGCCAAGCAGATAGTTTGGGAATTGCAAATGGGACATAAACACCTCCATTATCTGAAGGATGTCTCACCGGATAAGCCTGATGTGCTTAATCAAGCATCCATTTCCACCTTGAATACCGACAGACCATGACTTCAACCATAGATATGTAACCACTTTTGTCCAAAGGCTAGTTTTTTTCCTATAAAAGACCCCTGAAACCCCTCACCAGTGTGTTACTCTGAATTTCATGGGGACATTCTGGCCTTGTGAACTCTGACTAGTTCCAGCATGCCCAATCTTCATGACTCAATAGAATGGCCGTGTCCCATGCCATATCAACCAATTGGATCCAGAAGCAAGTCTCATCTTTGTAAGCATCACTGTTAGTTCTGCCTTGAAACTATCCCAAGCTAACCCCTGATTTCCTGAGCCTTGTATGAGAGCATGTGTGTATGTGATTTGCTGTGTGATTTTCCCTCAATAAAAGAAACACTTTTGGGCTTCCGGTTGGTATGGTATCTAATTGAGTGGCTCTTCAGGGTAACTGCTGAAGACCATTTGCCAGAAGTGGCAGAGGAGGCTTTCTTTTTGATAGAGAAAGTACTCCAAAATGTCCTCTTGGTATTGAGGACACAGAGGTGTTCCACAAAGGTCTGTTTACCCATCCAGGACAACAAGAAACAGCAAGTAGTTGTCTGGTAAGGAATGGAGGGACCGTGGAGCTATACACAGCTGCTCCTGATATGGCACACAGATGCCACCAACTAACTAAAATTAGCAGAAATCAGCAACTATATTAAAAACTTTTAGTGTTGGAACCCAAAGTTCAAACTTTCAGCTGAATTATATGACACACAGATGCCATCAACTAACTAAAATTAGCAGAAATCAGCAACTATATTAAAAACCTTTAGTGTTGAACACAAAGTTCAAACTTTCAGCTGAATTGTACACCAACTTAAATAAACAACAAGATTGATTCTATACTGTAAATAAGACCTGGAAAGGGTCAAACAAATACTAGAGCTAGACTAAAGTGAAACAACTTAAACGGAGCGCAAGACTAATTCAAAGAGATATTATATCATTGAAGAGAATAAATGATAGTCAAGTAAAGTAAGTACTAAATAACTATTAGTGAAATCATATTCACCATCTAGTGATGGATGATCGAGGCTATTAAACTGAGAAAAGTGGAGAGTGAAAGTGGTGGATGGAGGTGGAAAGGGGGATCAAAGCTTGGAGGATCAGTGCTGAGGTGACGGAGAACAAAACAGAGGAATTGTGCTGATTGGGGTGGACTCTGAGCGGTACCAGTGAAGCAATTATTGAGTAACAGACAGGAGGCAGAAAGGATGCAGAAAAAGCCCAGTGAAGAAACTCAGGTACTGGCAGTGCTTAATACTAGTTTTGCT